>JAZKJV010009299.1:1200000-1562696 GCA_037367405.1 Ottelia alismoides | reverse complement strand
TAGCCTCCAGCATGGGGTCATGACAACATCTTCCGTCGTTCAACCCGAATATATAGGCACCCGGTACCACGCGTTGCAAATCATTCATTTCGTGCGCACTTATCAAAATAAGGCAACTGTGTACCACCTAGGTAGGGTCACACCAATACGGATTCCTTCCGACAAACCTACAGGTTGCATGCCCGACCTGTAGTTCTACTCCCAGTCATTTCTTAACGTAGCACATGATCTTTTTCACGATCCAAACCAACAAATATCAATTCCCATGATGTAATTCCTCAATTCAACCTTGTATTTACATAACCACAAATACTGAGTATAGACTTACACATATATTAGTTTATATATTTATATACTCATATTTAAGCTTATTTTAGCTTCCAACCCTAACTTTCAAAACCACTGCATCCATTCGATGCTTAGACCTTATTTTAGTTGAAATCACAACGCAACCTTTTATACTTTCTCAAAAATAGCCAACTTAGGGTTATTCGTAACAACAAGCATAAATACAGAAATCTCAACGATCACATATGAAAACCCAACAGCAAAGGAAGGATATCGTTACCTAATCGAGCTCTCTCTCGCGTCTGCAGTGCTTTATCGTGTTTCATTTTCAGAAAGGACGATTTAAGGATCCTGAAACGATCAAATTTAATTTCGTATCAAAAATGCTAAAAACATCTCAAGAACATGAAGAACGAACGAAGAACACGAAGAACGCGAAGAACACGAAGAACACGAAGAACGCCAAGAACATATTTTCTCTTGAAATTTCGGTAGAGTTTGCCCTTATATCGGGACATATTTCCCGAAAAAATTCGATAGAGTTTCCCCGTGTACCGGGACATATTTCTCAGAAAATTTCGGCAGAGTTTCCCTTTATATTAGGATATAATTCAAAATAAAATGAAAAGAGTTTCCTCTATAAAATCAATCGAGAGGAAAACAACAACGAAACTGAAAGAATATAATTAAACTGCAAGCGATGGAAAATAGGTAGACACCATGCGTCTTAGGTGAGTGAATGTGTGACGACTCACAGGGTTCACTAACGTGCACAGCCGCCCGCACCTAAGTAGGGTGTTACACAGATTTCTCTTCGAACCACAATAGGAAATAAATCGGAAATAAAGATGAATCAAGAACAAAACTTGAATGAAAAGAGGATGAATTGAAATCCTAGCTTACGAAGCAAACTAAGAGAGGATCATACCTTCCTCCTCCTCGTTCTCCCGGCAGTGCTTCGCTAGCGCTCTTTCCCCGCCTCCCACTCCTCCTCCCGACCTCTCAACCCTAACCCTTTGGTGGTGGTCGTAGTGGAAATCGTAGAGAATGAATGGATGGGGGGGGGTATTTATAGGCTCTAGAAAACCACTAACCATGGTTAGAAAACCATGGTTTGCCCTTAACCGCGGCTAGCGGCCCATGGTTTTGGCCCATGGTTTTGGTCAAAACTTATCCGAAACTTAGTGCTTAAGTTAGAACTTTCCAGAGGATTCTAGATTCGCTAACGACGCTTAATTAACACTAATCGTGATTAACTTTCACTAATCCCGATTTAACTTTCGCAGCTTGTGCTTATCTTTTGGCTAACTATTGATTAGTGTTTGCTAATGATCATTAGCGGTTTCAATCTGTCATTAGTTTCTTTAGTCATGCTTAATTAGTCTTAATGACAGTCATTGTGGGTTAATTACATCTTAACCCTCCTTCTCTTTCTTCCGAAAATCATAACAAATCGAAAAGGAGTCTTATTCACACGAAACAAATTTCGTTGGTTTTCTATTGACGAGTTGGATCTTATGATATAGGATCTGAGAGATGCCAAGTTCATGGCTTTACAATTATAGCAATCTTAAAGGAAGTCTCATCCTCGAGACTAGAGATACAGGCATAACAAACTTAAAGAGGATTGAGACTATAACAACCTTAAAGAGAATGAATGTCCTTTCATTTATAATGAACATATACAGAATACATAGTTTTATCATTCAAACAAGTACGGGTACTTTTCTTTCATTTCTACCTCAGATTCCGATGTTGATTCTTCAAACTCTTGTTTGCACCATTACACTTTAACTAGAGGTACCTCTTTGTTTCTCAACTTCTTGATATCCCTGTCAAGTATTTACACAGGTATCTCTTGGTATGTCAAGTCTGTCTCAATATGTAAATCATCATAGCTTATCTTATGCTCTGGATCCCTAACATACATTCTCAGATTTGATACATGAAAAACATCATGTATTGCTGGAATATGTGGAGGAAACGCAAGTCTATAGGCGACTTTTCCAATCCGTTGAATAATTTCAAAGGGACCCACGGACCTGGGAGCCAATTTTCCATGTAAGCCAAACCTCTGAACTCCCTTCATAGGCGATACTTTGAGGGATACAAAGTCGCCTACTTAAAACTCAAGGTCTCTTCGCCTGGTATCACTGTAGCTTTTCTGCAACTCTGGGCAGTTAATAGTCCTTTTCGAGCACGCTCTACAGTTTCCCGTGTCTCCTGGAGTCTATATGAATCATAAAGGTTATTTATCCCAACCTCTTGCCAACACAAAGGAGTAGTACATCTACGTCCATAAATTGCTTCAAATGGTGCCATGTCAATACTTGTATGGTAACTGTTGTTGTTTGTGAATTCTGTAAGAGGTAAATGTTTCAATCATAATCCTTTCCATTCTAAGGCACATGCTCGTAACATATCCTCTAAAGTCTGAATAGTACGTTCTGATTGACCATCTGTTTGTGGATGATATGTTGTGCTCAAGCATAGTTGTCTGCCTAAGGCTTTCATGAAGTTCATCCAGTAGTGTGAGGTGAATCATGAATCTCGATTAGAAACTACTTCCTTCGGGATACCATGGAGGTGGATCACATGTGTAATATATAACTCAGTAAGCTGGTATGGAGTGAAAGATAAGCTTATTGGAATGAAGTGTGCTACCTTGGTCAGAAGATCTATTATTACCCAGATACTATCTTTACCAACAGTCGTCTGAGGTAAACCAGTAACGAAGTCCATGGAAATGCTTTCCCATTTCCACTCAGGTATAGGAAGGGGCTGTAAAAATCTTGGTGGCTTTTGGTGTGAAGCTTTTACCTGTTGGAAAGTGAAACATGAATTCACAAACTCAACAACATCTTTCTTCATTCCTGGCCACCAAATGTATGAATGAAGATTCTTATACATCTTTGTAATTCCTAGATGAATATATAATCTAGAACAATGAGCTTCACTTAAGATGTCTTTCCTCAGTTCAGGTGTATTTGGTACACAAACTCTATGATGGTTATATAATATCCCAGCTTGTATATGGAATCCCTCTATCTTATTCTGCTCAAGTTGTTGTCTCATGTTTTTAAGGACTAGATCATCCTCTTGTCCTTTCTTTATTCTATCCCAGATCTCGGGTTTGTATTGGTAAGGAATAGTTATACTATCAGCACTACTATCAAATGGTTTCCATTCACTTAACGCTGATAGTACACCTTAGAAGTCGATAGCACTCACCAACCCATGTGAATAAGTTCTTCTACTGAGGGCATCTGCTACGACGTTCCCCTTACCAGGGTGGTAGGAAATGGTGCAATCATAGTCTTTCAACAACTCTAGCCACCGTCTCTGTTTCATATTGAGCTCCTCTCGATCAAACAGATATTTCAAACTTTTATGATCAGTGAAGATTTCAAAAGTAATACCATAGAGGTAGTGTCTCCATATCTTTAAAGTGAAAACTATGACAACTAATTCAAGGTCATGTGTCGGGTAGTTCTTCTCATGTGTCCTGAGCTGTCGTGATGCATACTCAACTACCTTGCCATGTTGCATAAGAACCGCCCCAAGTCCTTCTTTAGATGCGTCAGTGTACACTGTAAACCCTTCACTCCCAGAGGGTAGAGTAAGGATGGGTGCAAATGTTAGGCATTCTTTCGGTGTTTGGAAACTAGTTTCGCATGCATCTGACCATATTAATGGAACTTCCTTTTGGGTCAACCTAGTCATTGGCAATGCTATTCATGAAAAGTCCTTCACAAATCTTCTATAATATCCAGCTAAACCCAGAAAAGATTGTATTTCCGTGACAGTCTTCAGGCGTTCCCAACTCATCACCGCATTAACCTTTATATGAGCAACTGATATACCTTCCCCAGATATAACATGCCCTAAGAAGGATTCTTCAGATAGCCAGAAGTCACATTTGTTATATTTAACATACAGTTTGTTCTTCCTTAGAGTTTCAAGTGCCTGCCTGAGATGGTGTTCATGCAGATACTTATCCTTGGAGTAAATAAGCACATCATCAATAAAGACTACTACAAAGTGATCTAAGAACTCCTTGAGTACTCTATTCATGATATCCATGAAGGTTGTTGGGGCATTTGTCAGTCCAAAAGGCATAACTAAGAATTCATAATGCCCGTATCTAGTTCAAAAAGATGTCTTGGGAATATTTGTACCTTTAATTTTCAACTGATGGTATCCAGATCTTAAATCAATCTTAGAATACATAGTTGAACCTTGTAACTGATCAAAGAGATCATCTATTCTTAGCAGAGGATACTTGTTCATTACGATCTTCTTGTTTAGTTGTCTATAGTTAATGCACAACCGCATTGACCCATCCTTGTTCCTGACAAATAAGACCAGTGCACCCCATGGTGAAGTACTAGGACGAATGAATTCTTTATCTAACAGTTCCTGCAATTGTACCTTTAACTCCCATAACTCCGTCGGTTCCATCCTATATGGAGGAATGGAGATAGGCTGAGTATTAGGTATGAGAGATTTCAAATTCAATCTCTCGTTCAGGAGGTAATCCGGGTAATTCTTCTGTAAATACATCAGGAAACTCGCACACTATAGGCACATCTTCTATCATTCTATCTGACCCTTATGGAGTGGATACATAAGCTAAATAGCCTTGACACCCTTGTTCTAATAGTTTTTGAGACTTTAGAGTAGAGATGTATTTGACATCATCATTGGATGTCTTTCCAATAAACTGGAACTCTATCGAGTTAGGAATGTGAAAAGTTACTGTCTTCTGGAAACTATCAAGGCATGCATGATGCCTTTCTAGCTAATCCATCACCAGGATGAGATTAAAATAATTCATTTCGATAAGTAGCAGATAAGCAGATGACTAATATCCTGCAATCTGTCCCACGCAATCGTCTAAGATCTTCTTGAATTATAATTGACCTCTTGGTTCCTTACTCAGATAATGGTTTTGTGTTTTGATCGAAATCTTATCCTTACAATAGGAATCAAATATTCTTCTTCTTCTTTTTTTTGTGTGCCTACAAAGCGTCTTCTCTACTACTCCTCCGAATGGAGTACGAGCAAACAAATTCTATGGACTGATGGTATCTAGACTCTTTCTTATGATGGAGAATAGAACCCTCAACTCTAGAATCCACGGGTCTGGATGACTTCGATCTCTCATTGTGGCATTGAGTCTTCACTCTAATACTTATTACCTTTGACCCATCTCATGGTCCTAACTATAATAGCCACTAATTGCCTAGACACATCTTGGTTTGCCATAATCATGGAATGAATCAAGGTCAAAGGTCAGATCATATATGTCTTAGCATGATGTACATAAGGGCCAATGACTTGTGAATGGTACTGCAGTCAATTATTAAGATCAAAGGATCTTAATACAACCTTAGTTTCTGAATACCGCTCATAGTTGTCAATTACTAAATAAATTACTGGAGTAACCGGGCTCTGATACCAATCTGTCGTGACCCTGATTCCTGGGCCGTCGGATCCTCCCATATCTGGATATAGTTACTCAGCAATAATTTATTCAGCCATCACAACTAACATTCTGGAACAGACTGCAAATAAAATACCCAGAAGAAAGTATTTCAATACTTTTCCATTCACAAAACAAAGTTCACATTATACATTATCCCATTATAATCATTTACATGTACATCAGCCCGAAGTAAATACACAGAAAGAATGCTAACTAACTTACAAAGGAAATCTATTGTGGATGGTTGGATATCTACTATATAAGCTTGTTGGATTACTAAAGTCCTTGCGATGGCTTACCGAAACCTGTTGGGTTTTTCATAAATCATAGGATAAAAATTAGCGAATGCTAAGTAACGAATAAAAGAAAAGTAAACAAATGGGTATTTTTTCAAAACTTGTTAGCATAAAAAGTTTCATTCCTTCTCATTAATTTAAGTCCTATTCCATTCTATTCCACGTCAGGGATTAGTCCAATGAATTACCTCACCACTATAAGGAGTCCGAAGCTGTGGACACCTCGGGATTGGACATTGCGTTGATCTCGGTAAGCCTATGCTACTGCACGTCGCCTCAACCAATCCTCCAATACTACCCTGACAATTACCTTTTCTTTTATTTATCAGGGTCTTAACCCTCAGCCTTGCAAAGAAAGGAGTACACCGTCCTCGAGGACTCGGTTGCATAAAACCTCAGGCTAACATTTAATCATATAACCTAGCGGATTAAATACATGTTGTCGTGACCCAACCACTATTGAACCACCCGCGCCTCCACATGGTACGACAACATCTTCCATCATTCAACCCGAATATATTGGCACCCGGTACCACACGTTGCAAAACATTCATTTCGTGCGCACTTATCAAAACAAGGCAACCATGTACCACCTAGGTAGGGTCACACCGATACGGGTTCCTTCCGACAATCCTACAGGTTGCATGCCCGACCTGTAGTTCTACTCCCAATCATTTCTTAACGTAACACATGATATTTTTCACGATCCAAACCAACAAATATCAATTCCCATGATATAATTGCTCAATTAAGCCATATATTTACATAATCATAAATATTGAGTATGGACTTACAAATATATTAATTTATATATTTATATACTCATATTTAAGCTTATTTTAACTTCCAAACCTAACTTTCCAAACCACTGCATCCATTCCATGTTGAGATCTTATTTTAGTTGAAATAACAAAGCAACCTTTCATACTTTCTCAAAAATAGCCAACTTAGGGTTCTTCGTAACAACAAGCATAAATACAGAAATCTCAACGATCACATATGAAAACCCAACAGCAAAAGGAAGGATTTCGTTACCTAATCGAGCTCTCTCTCATGTATGAAGTGCTTTATCGTATTTCGTTTTTAAAAAGGATGGTTTAAGGATACTGAAAAGATCGAATTTAATTTCGTATCAAAAATGCTAAGAACGTTTCAAGAACATGAAGAACGAACGAAGAACACGAAGAACTCGAAGAACGCAAAGAACACGAAGAACACCAAGAACATATTTTGTCTTGAAATTTCAGTAAAGTTTGCCCTTATATCGGGACATATTTCTTGAAAAAATTCGACAGAGTTTTCCCTTATATCGGGTCATATTTCTCGTAAAATTTCAGCAGAGTTTCCCCTTATATCGGGATATAATTCAAAATAAAAAGAAAAGAGTTTCCTCTATAAAATCAATCGAGAGGAAAACAACAATGAAACTGAAAGAATATAATTAAACTGCAAGCGATGGAGAATCGGTAGACACCATGCATCTTAGGTGAGTGAATGTGTAACGAATCACAGGGTTCACTAACGTGCACAACCACCCGCACCTAAGTAGGGTGTTACACAGATTTCACCTCGAACCACAACAGAAAACAAATCGGAAAGAAAGATGAATCAAGAACAAAACTTGGAAGAAAAGAGGATGAATTGAAATCCAAGCTTACGAAGCAAACTAAGAGATGATCATACCTTCCTCCTCCTCGTTCTCCTGGCAGCGCTTCGCTAGCGCTCTTTTCCCGCCTCCCACTCCTCCTCCCGACCTCTCAACCCTAGCCTTTGGGTGGTGGTGGTGGTAGAAATCGTAGAGAATGAATGGGTGGGGGGTATTTATAGGCTCCAGAAAACCACTAACCATGGTTAGAAAACCATGGTTTAGCCCTTAACTGCAGTTAGCAGCCCTTGGGTTTGGCCCATGGTTTTGGTCAAAACTTATTCGGAACTTAGTGCTTAAGTTAGAACATTCCAGAGGATTCTAGATTCGCTAATGATGCTTAATTAACAGTAATCGTGATTAACTTTCACTAATCGTGATTTTACTTTTGCAGCTTACGCTTATCTTTTGGCTAACTATTGATTAGTGTTTACTAATGATCATTAGTGGTTTTCAATCGATCATTAGTTTCTTTAATCATGTTTAATTAGTCTTAATGACAGTCATTATGGGTTAATGACATCTTAACCCTCCTTCTCTTTCTTCCGAAAATCATAACAAATCGAAAAGGAGTCCGATTCATACGAAACAAAAATTCCGTCATTTTCCTCTTGACGAGTCGGATCTTATGATATAGGATCCGAGAGATGCCAAGTTCATGGCTTTACAGAGAGTCACGTGACTCTACTCACTATTCACTGTACATCCTCCAGATCCCATTGGTCCTCATAGTCACTCCTGTCCTATACTTAGGCTGACCTGAGCCTAAGTATGGGGGGACCGATGCCCATCATGTATATGTACTCGCCCACTTCGCCCCTCTTGACCTCATCCACCCAGTTTTTAGATCTTCGTCTACACTTAGGCTGCCAGAGCCTAAGTATGGGGGGGCAGGACGACTTCTGTACATTTTTTGTTCTTTTAGCTCTCCGATGCTTAGCATGAGCTATGTCTTCTTCCTCACTTTTCGTGCTCTGAGGACATAGATCACGCTAAGTATAGGGGGCATGTATATATTACATATATACTTTACCCATAGCCCATACTTTCGCGTATTTTTCATATACTATACAATAAATACGGGGTGAGTAAAAATTGAGAAATGTTTTTTTGTAAAATACACATATGATTGTAATATACTTGTATATTTTTACAAAAAAATGGAAAAATCAAAATCAAAGGCTTCGTATTTACTCTTGCATATCATCTCTACATCTAAAAATAAAGAAAAAGAGTCTTTCATTTCATTCATTTACATAGCATGTCATCTACATCTCATATGCATATGTTGCATAGGCAAAGTGAAAAGCTAGTGGGTTCTGAACCAAGTTATGAGTAGATGTTGAAAAGGGACTGGATTTGACCTTAATCCACCCAATTTCAGAGGAGCCTTATAGGAACTGGAGTTAAGATTTCTCAGGTCATGTGACTTAATTCTTTGAGTCCGTAAGTTTATGTTCACATGTCATCTTGATTGGTCTAAGTAGAATATTTCATACACACGCATGATTCTTTTAGTCAGTGACCTAACTTGGACAAGCACCATGCACGTAGCTCTTCATTGATGAGGTGGTGAGGAGGTAGAATCCTTTGGCTTGGAGTAGCACACAGGTGGAAACATTTGTCCTCCTCTAGGGAGGGAAGTGCATCTCAACCTAGTCTGGTGATGTTAACATCTAAGGACGGGATGTTGTGGGTTGCAATAATGCTTCAAAATAGGGATAGTCTACTGGCTCAAGAGGAAAAACTCCTTATGTACATGCTGCACCTTGTATATAGTTCAAAAAAGAAAAAAAGAAAGAAAAAATGCAAGAACTCCAAAAAAATAAGACAAGCCCGAGTGAAAATAAAATACCTGTCGGAGTATGTATATTAGCAAGAAGATTGCAGCTGGATGACTTGGCTACACTAGTCAGGTATCCTGGGATAGGTAGCTACACTGGCTATCGTCCATTCTTTTCCCCACCCCCTCCTCTTGAACTGGACGCACTTGAACTTAGAAGGGAATACCTCACTCCTTGAGGAAAGAGTAACTAGATCGGGTAATTAGAGTTACCTTGTTAGAGGAGGCTGGGATTTTTTATTTTTAAATTTCTAGTGATTTTGCATTTTTTTAAAATTTCAAATAAGGAACAATATGCATAAGATAAGAAATACGCACACCAAACTCTTTTTGTATTTTTCAATTAAAACAAAAATACTCAGAAAAATCCAAAGAAAATATTTTTGGCTTTTAAAGACTTTGAAATGTTTTTGGGAATTTTTGTAGAATTTTAAGATGTTTTTGTATTTTTATTAAAATCAAACAGTGGCAAAAATAATAAACAGTGCACAGCCCGGAGTAATTTGCAACTTAAAAATATTTTAAGACCCAAAACTCCTTACAACTATTTTTATGATGAAATTTAGGCAAATATCTACAAACAAGAACTGCAATAATGATTTTTGGATTTTTTTAGAAGTTTTTAAGATTTTTATAAGATTTTTAGTCTTTTTCAATTTTTTTGGGCTTTGAAAAGAATTAGTGCACAAAAATTGGGTAAAAATTAAAAGACAAAGAAAGGGAATTAATATAATGTTTTTGGAATTTTTAGAGAAATATTCAATTTTTTATGAATTTCTGAAAATCAGGAAGAGAAAAAGACACTATTTTTTTATTTTCTAATAATAACAAATGAACATAAAATGAAATGAATAAATTATGCAATGAACATGCACATAACAGGAGTATATACAAATTTTTGTAGAATTTTTAGAGCAATGAAAATATTTATTTCAATAAAAAGAACATGCAAAATAAAGTCTGGAAATTCAGGGACAGAAATGTAATTACTCAAAGTTTTACAAATCATTAACAAGGGATAAATAAGAGGAAATAAAGTGTAATTAACCCAAACTGGAGTAGGGGCTTTTTCATAATTGCCAGAAACTTGGGGAGACAGTTCAAAATTCTTAGCCATTTCTGATGTGGAGAGCTATTTTTCACTTACAGAGTACAAGTAAGAATCATAGCCATCAGAAATTTACGTACGAGGATTTGTTCCGACCTGACTATTGAGGCATCTTGAATAGAAGACTTGTGGAACTTAAAGGTTGTTAGGTCTTAAATTCAATTCCCAATAAGGTTCCACCACCCAATTAATCCAAAGGCCGAGTCAAGGTCCATTTTCAACTTTTGTTCATGACCTTGGTATGGAACCCAATTTCATTTCACTTTTGCATTTCGTTTTAGTTGCTCGAGGACGAGCAAGGTTTAAGTATAGGGGGTTGATGAATCTGTGATTCATCACTCTAAAAGTTGAAAATAGAGCCTTGTTCCCGAGTAATTAGGATCATATTTCCACCAAAATTGCATAATTAGCATTCATGCATGCATTGACAACATTTGCATTTTAGCATTCAATAAGAAGTCAAATTCAACTGTAAAAGATCACCTATCTATATATATTTTACACTAACCCTACGACCCATAATTGTACTCTATACTATATATATCATTATTAATAATACAAAAAAGTACCTAAAAAATAATAACCTGTAAATTGGACAAATAGAACCCCAACCAAGTTGGAGACCATAGACCTTAGAATGCACATATCTCTTTCTTACAGCCTCCGATCTAGATCTACTCACTTTTAAATTAGTACACATTCAGAGACCTTCAAAGTGAGACCAATTTCATTTAAATCGGAGCTCGTATGAAAAACTTGAGTTTTGGGCCCCCATTGTATACTATATGTATGTATATTTGTGTCACGACCCCAATCCCGGGCGTCGGATCCTCCCATATCCGTATCTGGTTACTCAACAATAATTTATTCAGCAATCACAACTAACATTCAGGAATAGACTGCAAATAAAAATACTCAGAAGAAAGTATTTCAACACTTTTCCATTCACAAAATAAAGTTCAGATGATACACTGTCCCACTATAACCATTTACATGTACATCAGCTTGAAAGGAAAATATACAAAAGATTACTAACTACCTTAAAAAGTAAAGCTACTGTTGCTGGCTGGATGTCTAGTATGTAAGCCGGATGAATTTTTAAAGTCCTTGCGATGGCTCACTGATTCCTGTTGGGTTTTCCATAAATCATAGGATAAAAATTAGCGAATGCTAAGTAACAAAGAAGAGAAAAGCAAACAAATTGTGTAATTTTTCAAAACTTGATATCACAAAAAATTTCATTCTTTCTCATTAATTTAAGTCCTATTCCTTTCTATTCCACATCAGGGATTAGTCCAGGGGAACCCCACCATTCTTGGACTCCGAAGCTGTGGACACTTCGGGATTGGAGATTGTGTTGATCTTGGTAAGCTTATGCCGCTGCACGTCGCCTCATCCAATCCTCCAATACTATCCTGACAATTTCCTTTTCTTTTATTAAACAGGGTCTCAACCCTCAGCTTGGAAAATCAAATGAGCACACCGTCCTCGAGGACTCGGTTGCTTAAAACCTCAGGCTAACATTTAATCATATAACCTAGCGGCTTTAACTACATATTATCATGACCCAGCCGCTATTGAACCACCCGTGCCTCCACATGGTACGACCACATCTTCCGTCATTCCAACCCGAATATATTGGCTCCCGGTACCACGCGTTGCAAAATATTCAATTTGTGCGCACTTATCATAACAGGGCAACCGTGTACCACCTAGGTAGGGAAACGCCAATACGGGTTCCTTCCGACAAACCTACAGGTTGCATGCCCGACCTGTAGTTCTACTCCCAGTCATCCTTAACGTGACACAAGATCCTTTTCAGGATCCAACTCAACCCACATCAATTCACATGATGTAATTCTTTCATTAAGTCTTCGATTTGCATAATCAGCAATACTTAGTATAGACTCACATATATATTATTCATAACCACATATATATATATATATTCGTATTTATGCCTATTTTAACTCCCAAACCCTAACTTTCAAAGCCACCGCATCAATTTGATGCTTAAACCTTATTTTAGTGGGAATCACAAAGCAATTCTTCAGACTTTTTTCAAAAATAGCCAAAATTAGGGTTCTTCGTAGCAAAGAACACAAAATCAGGAATTTCAATAATTTCGTATGAAAACCTGACGGGCCCGGAAAAGCCGCGATAAGAAATCGTTTTTATCGTTCGTGCATGAAATTAATTAAAGTCGTTCGTTGTAGGCGGCTTTCGGAAACAGTCAAGAAATAACCACAAAATAATGATTCAATTTTAAACTCGTGGTTTATGTTTATTTTACTTGGGCAAGTCCCAAGGTCGATCACAAGGAGGCAAAGGAACAACCTAGATTAATGTCTATCCAATTTTGAGTTCGGTTTTTAAGGCGGTCTTTTTTTTGGAATTTTTCAATGCAAGATGAAATGCAAAATGCAAATTCGGCCTATTTTAGGGACTAAAATGTAAAATACGTTCAAACGGTGTCCGAAAATTACGAAACTTGGCCGAGATGTAAAAAATGATGAAACAAGTGCACTGTAATTTATTTGGAATTTTTAGATGCTATATGAATTTTTTATGAATTTTTAAATGCAAACAGAATGATTTTCAATATTTAATTTTAATAAATATTAAAACTACTTATTTTCGAGAACTAAAATTATCTAAGATCTATCACTAGGTAATAGATCTTATAAAAATCCTAGACCTCAAAAATGTGGGGTTTAATACCTATTAAAAATCAAACATTGAAATGCACAAAATGATTTTTACAGGGCAAATGATGCATGCAAATGCAATGATTTTTGAGCACAATGTTAATCAAATTAATCTCTACGATATGTGATTTTTGGGGAATTTTTAAAGCTACGGTTAATTAACTATGAATTTCCGAACACAGAATGGGCAAAATATCTCAATTTCCACAAAACAATGATTTATTAATTAACCGTTAATCATAAAAATATCCACAGCATGTCAAAATGTAGAGAATCAAGTAACAAACACCATGCAATTTTCGGATTAAGAAAATAATGTAGAGTTGAGGTCCAAATATACGAGGGAACACAGGGGTACAGATGCAAATAGAAATAAATAAATAAACATGCAAAGGGCTGAAATGTAAATACCTATACCCGTGGGGGTATTTGTGCAAAATGTCCAAGGGGCACGTGCTGCGCACGTGCCCTTGGATGCGGGGACTGAGGCGCGAATATGGGGACTCCAGGGGGGTCACTGCAATTACCCCAGAGGGTCACGTGCAGATCACGTGACCCCTGGGATGAGGAGGAGGGTGACGTCGACCCCCCACGCACGTGCGCCTCACGTGTGGGGGTCTCGGGCTCCGTGCCCGGCGGCGAAGGCGGTGGGGCAGGCGGTGGTCGATGGCTGGCTCCAGCCAAAGCTTGGCCGAAGGAGGGGTGCCGGTGAGTCGAGGCGAGGCGGAGCTGGTGGGGGCCTCGGGCTGACGAAGGCGGTGGCGCTGGAGGAGTCGGCTGGCGGAGACGAAGGTCGGGGAAGCGTCGTGGTCGCGGCGGAGGTTGCGTTGTCGAAGTCGATGACGATCGTTGGTCGGTGGTGTTCTTGGACGCAGGTGGCGGCGTGCTTCGGAGAAGACGGCTGAAGAGTTGGTCGATGGCGAACTCGTAGGCTCGACGAGAGGAACCTCGGAGCGGGGCAGAAGGCACGGAGGGCCGTGGCTGCAGCGGCGTAGAGGGAGAGACGCTGGATCTCGTCGGGAAGAAGGCGGAGCTCGGGCTGTCACCACCGAGCTCCGTGATGGAAGATACAACCGGCGGATAATCGGATCTGAGGCGAAGCGTTCCTTAAATAGACGAGGTCGGCGATGGAGGCACTTGGGTTGTTGGCTATCGCGGAGTATGTGGGCGACTGTTGCGGAGAAGGGGGCGCGGTTGGTGATTGCGAGGTTGACCGGCGAAGAAGGGGGAGGTTGGCGAGATCTGCGGAGGTCAATCGCGGGGATGCAGCCGGTTGAGAAGGGGAAGGCGGACGTTACGGAGGGGAGTGCGGGAGGTAGACGAAAGTCCTCGGCCGTTCGATCGGCCGAGATCGAACGGCCAGTAAGAAGCCACGTGGCAAGGGGGTTAAGGGAGGGAGCCGGCGCACGTGCAGTGCGCGTGCGGCGGTGGCACGTGCGCTGCACGTGCGGGTGCTTTTATATATATATATATATATATATATATATATATTTTATAAAAACGAGATTTAAAAAGGCGAAAAATGGCTGACACGTGTCAGCCTCTGGGGCTGCCACGTGTCAGCACCAGAAAAATCACAGGAAAAAGAATTTGTAAAATCGAAAAGAAATAGCAAACGACCTCGGATCGAAAAAGTTTCTTCACGAAAAATGCTCGTCTCGACGAGATCTACAACTTTCATGAAGACATCAAAACCAAATTCGATCAAATGTGAAAAGTGAATTTTTGGGGTATCCCATGTACATAGAATACCTTGATTTTTTTGGTTTTCTAATTTTTTTTGTCATTTTTAATCACGATAAAAAATCCGGAAAGAAAACGGAAAACTCAAAGATGAATAAAAGACATCTAAATCTAATTTTTTTGGATTTTTATAAATAAAGAAAATAAATGCGTAAAATACAAGGTCAAAAGCCGCGAAAAAATACAATGTACAAAAGAGGCCCAAAACCCAATTTTCACATACGGACTCCGATTCACTTGAACTTGGTCTTGTTTTGAAGGTAATTGAATGTGCATTAGTTCAAAAGTGAGTAGGATCAAATCGGACACTGGATGGGAAAGATATGTGGCTTTTAGTCCGAAAATCCTAGAACTAGGGTTGGGTTTTTGGTCCACTTTCCTGGGTTAATGATTTTTTTGTATTTTTTATTTATTCTTGTTAGTGATGTGTACACAGTGGAAGTGAGTTTGTGGTATGCGGTGTCAGCATGAAGGAGTTAAAAAATGGAGGAAGTTAGGCTATTTACAGGTCAATTTTTGGCTTGGATTTTTGGCTTCTTATTTTATGCAGAAATTAATGCTAAAATGCAATTCTTATGAAATCATGCCTGAATGCTAATTATGCAGAATAAATGTAGAAATGCAGTTGATTTTGAGGGACTTGAGCTTTAATTAATGAGACTTAGAATGGTGAATCTGAGATTCATCAAAACCCAACAGCAAAAGGAAGGATTTCTTTACCTAATCGAGCTCTCTCTCGTGTATGCAAGGCTTTATGGTATTTCATTTTTAAAAAGGCTATTTTATGGCTCCTGAAAAGATCGAATTTCGTTTTCGTATCAAAACGCTAAGAACATGTCAAGAACGTGAAGAAGGAACGAAGAACACGAAGAACACGAAGAACGTCAAGAACATATTTTCTCTTAAAATTTCGGCAAAGTTTCCCCTTGTATCTGGACATATTTCTCGGAAAAATTCGGCAGAGTTTCCCCTTATACCGGGACATATTTCTCAGAAAATTTCGGCAGAGTTTCCCTTTATATCGGGATATAATTCAAAATAAAAATGAAAAGAGTTTCTTCTATAAAATTAATCGAGAGGAAAATAACAACGAAACTGAAAGAATATACTCAACAACAAGAGATGAAGAACCGGTAGACACCACACATCTTAGGTGAGTGAACGTGTGACGAATCACAGGGTCACTGACGTGCATAGCCGCCCGCACCTAAGTAGGGTATTACACAGATTTCTCCATCAAAATAACTATAAAAGCATAATACGAAGAATAGAAACAGAAACAATGGAGAATCGGTAGACACCACACATCTTAGATGAGGGAACGTGTGACGAATCACGGGGTCACTGACATGCATAGCCGCCCGCACTTAAGTAGGGTGTTACAATGATTTCTCCTCGAACCACAACAGGAAAACGAATCGGAAAGAAATATGAATCAAAAACAAAACTTGGAAGAACAAGAGTATGAATTGAAATCCTAGCTTACGAAGCAACTAAGAGAGGATCATACCTTTCTCCTCCTCGTTCTCCCGGCAGCGCTTCGCTAGAGCTCCTCCCTCGCCTCCCACTCCTCCTCCCAACCTATCGACCCTAGCCCTTGGGGTGGTGGTGGTAGTGGAAGTTGTAGAGAATGAATGGGTAGGGGGGGTCTATTTATAGGCCCCAGAAAACCACTAACCATGGTTAGAAAATCATGGTTTAGACCTTAACCATGGTTTAGCGGCCCATGGTTTTGGCCCATGGTTTTAGCCAAAACTTACCCCAATCTTGGAGCTTAAGTTAGAACATTCTAGAGGATTCTAGATTCGCTAATGACACTTAATTAACACTAATCGTGATTAACTTTCACTAATCGTGATTTAACTTTCGCGGATTACGCTTATCTTTTGTTAACTATTGATTAGTGTTTCCTAATGATCATTAGCAGCTTTCAATCAACATTAATTTCTTTAATCATGTTTAATTGGTCTTAATGACAGTCATTATAGATTAATGACTTCTCTTTATTTGGAAAATCATAACAATTTGAAACGAAGTCCGATTCACACGAAACAAATTTCGTTGGTTTTCTCTTGACGAGCCGGATCTTATTATATAGGATCTGAAATATGCCAAGTTCATGGCTTTACAATTATAACAACCTTAAAGGAAGTCTCGTCCTCGAGACTAGAAATGCAGGCATAACGACCTTAAAGAGAATTGAAACCATAACAACCTTAAAGATAATGAACGTCATGTCATTTAAAATGAACATATACATAATACATAATGTTATCATTCAAACAAGTACGGGTATTTCTCTCTAATTTCTGCCTCAGGTTCCCATGTGGCTTCTTCAAACTCTTTGTTTCGCCACAATACTTTAACTAGAGGCACCTCTTCGTTTCTCAACTTCTTGATATCCCTTTCAAGTATTTGCACAAGTATCTCTTGGTATGTCAAGTCTGGCTCAACATGTAAATCATCATAACTTATCTTATGCTCTGGATCCCTAATGTACTTTCTCAGATTTGATACATGAAATACATCATGTATTGCCGAAAGATGTGGAGGAAGTGCAAGTCTATAGGCAACTTTTCCAATCCATTGAATAATTTCAAAGGGACCCACGAACCTGGGTGCTAACTTCCCATGCAAGCCAAAACTCTGAACGCACCCTTCATAGGTGATACTTTGAGAAATACAAAGTCACCTACCTCAAATTCAAGGTCTCTTCGCCTAGTATCACTATAACTTTTCTTGCGACTCTGAGCAGTTAATAGTCTTTTTCTAGCAAGTTCTACAGCTTCCCGTGTATCCTGAAGTCTATCTGAATCATAAAGGTTCTTTATTCTGACCTCTTCCCAACACAAAGGAGTAGTACACCTTCGTCCATATAGTGCTTCAAATGGTGCCATGCCAATACTTGTGTGGTAACTATTATTATAGGTGAATTCTGCAAGAGGCAAATATTTAATCCACGATCCCTTACATTCTAAGGCACGTGCTCGTAGCATATCCTCTAGTGTTTGAATCGTACGTTCTGACTGACCATCTGTTTGTGGATGATATGCTGTACTCAAGCATAGTTGTGTACCTAAGGCTTTTATGAAGTTCTCCCAATAGTGTGAGGTGAATCGTGAATCTCGATCCGAAATTACTTCCTTAGGGATACCATGGAGGCGAATCACATGTGTAATATATAACTCAGCAAGCTGGTCTGGAGTGAAAGATAAACTTATCAGAATGAAGTGTGCTACCTTTGTCAGACGATCTATTATAACCCAGATACTATCTTTACTACCATTCATCTGAGGTAAGCCAGTAATGAAATCCATGGAAATGCTTTCCCATTTCCATTCAGGTATAGGGAGTGGTTGCAATAATCCTGGTGGCTTTTGGTGTGAAGCCTTTACCTGCTGGCAAGTGAAACATGAATTCACAAACTCAGCAACATCTTTCTTCATTCCCGACCACCAAAAGTATGAATGAAGATCCTAATACATCTTCGTAATTCCTGGATGAATAGATAATCTAGAACAATGAGCTTCTCGTAAGATGTCTTTCCTTAGTTCAGGTGTGTTTGGTACACAAACTCTGTGATGATTATACAGTAAACCATCTTGTATCTAGAATCCCTCTATCTCATTCTTCTCAAGTTGTTGTTTCAAGTCTTTAAGGACTGGATCATCCTCCTGTCCTTTCTTTATTTTATCCCATATTTATGGTTTGTATCGATGAGGAATATTTATAGTATCAGCACTACTATCAAATGGTTTCCATTCACTTAACGTTGATAGTAAACCCCAGAAGTGGATAGCATTCACTAACCCGGGTGAATAAGTTCTTCTGCTAAGGGCATCTGCTACGACGTTCCCCTTACCAGGATGGTAGGAGATAGTGCAATCATAGTCTTTCAGCAACTCTAGCCACCGTCTCTGTCTCATATTGAGTTCCTCCTGATCAAACAGATATTTCAAGCTTTTATGGTCGGTGAAGATTTCAAAAGTAATACCATATAGGTAGTGTCTCCATATCTTTAAAGCGAAAACTACGGCAGCTAATTCAAGGTCATGTGTTGGGTAGTTCTTCTCATGTGTCCTGAGCTGTCGTGATGCATACGCAACTACCTTACCATGTTGCATAAGTACCGCCCCAAGTCCTTCTTTAGATGCGTCAGTGTACACTGTAAACCCTTCACTCCCGGAGGATAGAGTAAGGATGAGTGCCGATGTTAGGCATTCTTTCAGTGTCTGAAAACTAGCTTCACATGTATCAGACCATAAGAATGGGACCTCCTTTTGAGTTAGTCTAGTCATTGGCCATGCTATTTGTGAAAAGTCCTTCACGAATCTTCTATAATATCCAGCTAAACCCAGAAAAGATCGTATTTCTGTGACAGTCTTCGGGCGTTTCCAACTCATCACCCCACTAACCTTTGTAGGATCAACTGATATACATTCCACAAAAATAACATGGCCTAAGAAAGATACTTCAGATAGCCAGAAGTCACATTTGCTATATTTAGCATACAGTTTGTTTTTCCTTAGAGTTTCAAGTGCCTTCCTGAGATGATGTTCATGCAGATACTTATCCTTTGAGTAAATAAGCACATCATCAATAAAGACTACTACAAAGTGATCTGAGAACTCCTTGAATACTCTATTCATGAGATCCATGAAGGCTGCTGGGGCATTTGTTAGTCCAAAAGGCATAACTAAGATTCATAATGCCCGTATCTAGTTCGAAAAGCTGTCTTGGGAATTTCTGTATCTTTAATTTTCAACTGATGGTATCCAGATCTTAAATCAATCTTGGAATACACAGTTGAACCTTGTAAGTGATCAAAGAGATCATCTATTCTTGGCAGAGGATACTTGTTCTTTATTATCCTCTTGTTTAGTTATCTATAGACAATGCACAACCGCATCGACCCATCCTTTTTCCTAACAAATAAGACAGGTGCACCCCATGGTGAAGTACTAGGACGAATGAATCCTTTATCTAACAGTTCTTGCAATTGTACCTTTAACTCTCGTAACTCAGCTGGTGCCATCCTATACGGAGGGATAGAGATAGGCTGAGTATTAGGTATGAGAGAGATTTCAAATTCAATCTCTCGCTCAGGTGGTAATTGATAACAGCGATTTTCCACGAGGGTCACCATGATATAAAAATGTTGTCGCTGAGGCGACCACTCACAGAAGACCGGTGTTAATCAGCAATTAACCCACAGTAAAAGAATAAAACAATTAAGCTCAAAAAGAAATGTGAATTAATCTTTATTACTCTACCATAAAATGTATAGGGAACAAGCATGTAGAGGTCGAACCACAGAGAGCAATACAAAATGCAATAGCCTACAATGTGCATCTATCACAGAGTCATCCATGTGTGAAGCCTATTTTTTGGGTTTTTGAATTTTATAGTTTTTTTTTGTATTTTATATCTTTTTATTTTTTATTTATTAAATATTTATATATTTTTTATAACATAATTAGGCAATATATATATATAATATAATATAAATATATAAATATATGTATACCCGTAGAGGGTGAGTATATAGCTTATAATACATACCACATATATATATGTATATAAGTATAATAATAATTTTTTTTCTTTTCTTTTATATTTTAGGGTTAATAAATAGATATATAAATACATATAAGTAGTTAGATATATATATTTTCTTTTTCTTTTTTTAGGGAATACATATATATATATATATAGAGGGGTACTATAATATTTATAAAATATACAAAAATAGTCAAAAATTCAGGAATAAAGTCTTTGTGGGATCTTCATGTTTTTTTACTATTTTTGTGAATTTTGGGCATTTTTCAAGACATTTTTAGTATTTTTAAAAAGCAAAATAAGAGCAAACAGTGGAATAGGGTCTGGCTGTAAGAAAAACAGGAATTAAAAATAGCAAACAACCTCAAAAATTTTCCACACTATTTTTCTGATAAAGATAATAAAATATAGCATAAATAGGGACTGAGTTCATTTTTTCTGACTTTTCTTTGATTTTATACATTTTTGAAGTTTTTGGGTATTTTCGAATTTTTAAGGTTTTCCTTTTGAGATTTTTAGGGATTTTTGGATTGACACTGAAATAGGTCAAGATACACCATAACTAATTTTTTTGGGATTTTTCGAATTTTTTTATATTTTTTTTGGAATTTTATCAGTTAGACAGTGAATAAAATGCATGTTTTTTATTTTTATTAAATGCAAAAATGCAACAAAATTAGAAACTAAAAATATAGCGTGCAATGGTACACTAACAGGAGCTTATGTCTATTTTTGCACAATTTTTTAAAGAAATATGAAGCACAAAATAAATAGACAAAGCATTCAAAAATAAATGACCTGGCAGGGGTATTTTTGCAATTAAAATATCTCTCAGGGGCATACATGCAAAAGTTACAACAGAAATAAACATTTATTTTTATTTTCAGGGCCATTTTACAAATACAAAAACCCGGCGGGGTTTAAATGCAAATATCACGCGCCTCACGTGGGTGCTGCACGTAAGGCGTTGAGGGACTAAAATGCAAATCTAAAAACATCAGGGGGCCTTCAGCAAATTATACAACTTATTTACAACTTAACCTTTTATTTTTGGTATTAAACTATAAATACAAAAAGCAGGGGGGGTTAGGTATGAAATTTACCCCCAAAGGCGTGACATCCAACGGCGCTGGGTGCGCCACTTATCCACGCGTCGAGCATCCGATGGTGGATACCGGTTCGTCGATGAAGGCCTGGATTAGATGATCCTGGCTGATCTGACGGTTGGCACGTGGCTTCATCGGACGACTCCTGAGCGAACTGGGCCCCGCCTCCTGATCCAACGGCGCATAACGAGCTTCGATCGAGAAGCTTGGGCTCCTCCAGGGCTCTCTGGCGCGTCTGAGGTGGTGTGCACGTAGCTGGAAGCATCCCGCATCGACTGATGGGTCTCTCATGGCTCCTGGAGGTCCGAGTCGTTCGGACGAGGTCGATGAAGCACAGGTCCTCCAGGAACCTCTTCCTGGTTCGATGCAAGCCCAGATGGGCTCCATTCCTCGTTGTACCTGCACAGGAAGAACCGGGGGCGAGAGGGCTACCTCCTCGACCCGGGGTTTTGAAGCTTCGCTGCAAAATGGAGTGGGGCGGAGGAGCTCCGACGAACGGCGGAGGTGGAGCCCCGATTCGCCAAGACCAGGGGTCCTGGGTTGGTCAAAGGTGATGGAACGATGGAGAAAGCGATGGGAATCGAGATGGGGTGCTCATGGCGGTCGGAAACAATCGGGTTTACGGTGAAGAAGTCACCGGAGCGGAGCTCCGGCGAACTTCGAATTTTTGGATTTTACGCTAAGGGAATTAACTAAAGACTAATCTAACTACTGGAATTAAAAACTAACATTAAAAACGAACTAAAATGCATAAAAGGACAGCTCTTATACCTGGGGGCCACCAGGGAGCAGGGCGGACGCCGGAGCTCCGCCGCATCAAAATTCTCCTTCCTCCGGCGGATTCGAGGCACTGGAGCACTCCCCCTGTCACGAGGAACGGTCCAGGATCAAGATCAAGGCTTTGGGTTGGAATGAAATTGGCCAAATTTGAGGAAGGAGGCGGAGCTACTTATTTATAAACATTGGCAGGAGGCCTTATTGACCGGCGATTATTTCTTAATCCAATGAGTATCTGATTGATCTAAGAGTTTGGCAGGCATCATGGATGATCAGAGACCAATTCTTGTGAAGGAAGCGAGCTCGATCGATGGACGAGATGGCCGTAAAAAAGGGAGGAAATCGGGGTAGTTGACAGTTCAGAAGCGCCAGAGCAGAGATGGGACAGTTGACCAGGGGGTCAACGAAGGCCGGCGCCTTATTGGTCCACGTCAGCCGCTACAAGACAAAACAGGAAATTTTAACATAAATTGATTTATTTACCATAGTAAATGATTTTATTAGAATTTTCTTAAAACATAAAAAATGTGTATTTTATCGTGTAGTATTTATTTGTGATTTTTATTGAATTTTTCAAAGCGATTTATTATGGTGTTAATTTAATAATGTGTATATGTATGTATTTACATGTATTTTTGTGTATTTTATTTTTAATTTGTTTATTTTCTTTTATTATTTTATTGGCTTATTTTATAAATTTATAATTTATTTTTGTGAGTATAAAGGTATTTTTATTTAATTTTTAGGAGTTTATTTGCATTTTTAAATAAATAGGTATAGGTATATGTAGGTCTCCTTATAGGTATTTTACCTATGTGTTTTGTATACTTAATTTATTTAATGTATTTTCTTGATTTTTATTTTGGATTTACATTTTTAATGAGTTATGTATAATGTATACATTATTATAAAAATATAAAAGAATAAAAGAACCAAGAAATAAAATCCTTTTTATTTATATAAATATATATAGTATAGGTATTTTGTCTATGAATTTTGTAGACTTACTTTATTTTACAAATTATTTTTGGGTTTTCCTTTACTTTTAATATGTGTATCCATTATATACCTTATTTACAAAATTCTAAAAATATAATTTTGTTATAATAATGAATAATGAATAATGAATAAATGTAATACTTTATTCAGGTATTATGAACAAGGGGGGCCAAAAACCTAACTTTTGCATATGGACTCCAAAAATTATGAAACCAATTTTATTAAATAGTTTAGGGAAAGCTATATACAATTAATGGTGAGTTTGGATGATTTGGAGTTTTTACTTGCAAGATATGGGTCTGTGAAGTTGAGATTTTGGCTTTTTATTCTGTGTATAAAATGTACATAGAGTATAATTTTTAAACAAACTCAATTTTGTAATTTTATTTACATTATTATCTACAACTTTTATGAACAAAGTTTCTTTATTTGATGAATAAATAATTACGTATAAAATAGATGTCAAAAATGCATAAATAAATGAAGAAATAAATGAGGTATTTATTGTATGCTGGCCCTTATCTCCCCCTACTTTATTCCTTGTCGACCAATTCCATGCTGGCCTTGGTCTTGGGGTTTAGGTCATAAAATATTTGCAATATTTTATTCCTCTTTCTTTTCTTCTCTTTATTCTATTATTTTGGCATTAAACACAGTATTTAATGTATAATTAATGCAATGAATCATGAATACTATTCTGTACAATTTGATGCTATTTATATGCATTTGCTGGGGTTTTTGAGGCCAAAATGATAGAATAAAGGTGATGAAGTGGAGCTTCATCACCCCCCTATACTTGCCTTTGCTAGTCCCTAGCAAACACTTATGCAATAAGTACAAAAAGAATAAAGAAAAGAAAAAGGAGAATGAAAGAAGGATAGAGTGAATAGGGGTGCTTTCAGTGCAATGCATGTCTTTACAAAATCTGAATTTGGAGCTCCTGTCAGACCTTGGGTGTAGATGTGTGTGGAACCTAGTCGGGAACCAGCTCTAAAATACAACAGCCTTCGATAGTCACAGAACTCGGTTCAACCCACCTCAATAGCCTGGTCAGAACCAATCTACATCATAAGCAAACCCTTATAACTATGAAGCTGACTTGTACAGTGTAAGTGATGGTGGCTCTCCCCAACTGAAATGACAAAGGAACTGACTTCTCCAGAATGACAACCTAATGATTCCCCAGTCCAACAGCTCTTTCCTCGAGGAGCAGGGTATTCCCTTCTAAGTTCAAGTGGCAACCAGCTCAAGAGGAGAGGGTGAAGAGAAGAATGGACGGTAGCCAGTGTAGCTACCTATCCTGGGATGCAAGACCAGTGTAGTCAAGTCATCGAGCTGCAGGCTCACATATTTGTCTTGGGAACTCAAGCTTGCTTATTGACTTTGTACATACTTTGCAGGCATTTTATTTTTGTACAGGCCTGACCATTTTTTTTAACATACTATTCACAGCAGCATTTACATAAGGAGTTTTTCCTCTTGAGCCAGTAGACTATCCCTCTATTGACGCTTTATTGCAACCCACAATCTCCTATCTTTAGACCTCATGGCTATTGGACCAGGTTGGGGTGCACATCCCTCCCCAGACGAGGACGAATGTTTCCACCCGTGTACGTCTCAGACTGGCAAATCCAACCCTCTCACCACTCCAACTGAGTTGAGCCAAGTGAAAGGTGCAAGTGTCCAAGTTAGGTCACGGTCGGCAAGAGTCGTACGTGTGTCTCGAAAAAGTTCTAGTTAGTCCACTGAGGTGACTTGAACCCAACCCTGATTTCTCAAAGAATTAAGTCTGTATAGACCTGAAGTACCTTAAACCTAGTTCCCGTAAGGTTCCAGTGCAGTTAGGTGCGATAAGGTCTAACCAAGCTCCAATTTGAGACTTTATTGGACTGATTCAATCATCAAGCTCACTCAAAAAGAATATGAATGGTATGCTTATGCTATGCACAATGAATGATGCAATTTTTCACAAAGAATTTAAAAGAATCAAAGAATCTTTTTGTACAAAGAAGTTTTTGCAAATAAAAACTTGATACATACAAAAAGGTTCATACAATTATTTACACGGGCGTGCCTCTTTATTTACAAACTGTATGAATTTATAAAGACTCTACAGGTTTTAATGAAGTAGTTTATTTTGGTTGTTGATAAAGAATTCTATGCATTTTATTTCTGATTTACAAGTATTTGGAATAGTGATCTTATTCTTCCGATCTAGTTTTGAAAATAATTTTTGCAAACTATAGGACACGATAATTTTTGCAATCATTTATACTCATTTGAAAACTATTTTTGCAAAGATTTGTCACACTATATATATACCATTTTCACAATAGTTTTGACAAGCATTTTTCAAAATATTTGCACATAGGTTTTTCAAATCCTTTCTTTCACACAAAGAAAAAGTTTTTCAATCAAAACAGTTTCACACAGGTTGAAATCATTTCACATCAAATTTTTCGAAACTGGTCACACTATTTTTCAAATCATACTGTAAAGGTATCTGATTTATTAATCAGTATATACAAAAGAAGAAAAATTGTCTTTGATGTACAATATGGTTTTGGCTCTTATAAGCTTTATTTAGGATTATGCTTATTTTTGTATAAGAGATTTTTGTGCAGACTCCTCAGACCTATTCAAGAACCATTTTTCACAAGAGTTTTGAAAGCTTTAGTCCAAAATAATTTTGCAAACATGTACACGTATCTGAAAATGATTTTACAAGGGTTTTACACATCATAGATAGGTTTTTCAAAACAATTTTGACAATCAAATTTTTACAATCATTTGCACACTGATTTTCACACATTTTGATTTCACGCAAAGGAAATAAATTTTACATACAAAACTGATTTTTCAAAAGTTGAATACCTGTACACACTATTTTCAAACAATTTCCACAAGGTTTTTCAAAGAAGCTTTCTTTCACAAAACCTTTTTCCTGACTTAATAATCAGTATAAGTACAAAGAGCCTGAGGTGCTCACAATCATCTTTTATTCTTATAGAGTTACTTATTGCTTCTTTTTTTTTTAAATTGAATTGGTGTTTTATTTTTCAGTATGAGTTATGGCTTATAGTATATACATGGTATATACGACCCCCCTATACTTAGCTTGAGCTATGTCCTCATAGATCGAAGAGAAAAGTAGAGACATAACTCGTACTGAGTATAGACAAGTCTAAAGAATATATATGAATGAAATGAATGAATGAGAAGTTGACCATCCCCCCTATACTTAGGATCAAGTAATCCTAAGTATAGCAGACTGTAAAAAAAATAGGGAGGGTCAAGGGTGGGAATACACAGATCGTACTCAGATTGTCTCCCCCTATACTTCAGGTAAGATACTCCTAAGTATAGACAAGAAGAGGAGACAATGGAGAGGATCGGTATGAAATGAAAAACTCGGGGTGCACATCCCCCATATACTTAGGACCAAGTACGTCCTAAGTATAGAAAACTGTCTACAAGGGCGGCACCTTTTAGATACACAGGGAAAATAGAAAAGGAAAAGAAGAAAAGAAGAAAAACAGATAAATAGTTCTTGGATTGCATAGTCTGAATCTTTCGATGCCGCAGGTGCTGAGGAGATGTCATCATGGTGCATGAGATGAACAGAGTCAACAATGGCCAGGAATGTGTCTGGTTCGAGGTACGGCTTCAGGAGTTGACCGTTGACGACGAATGGCTGTGCATCAGGAGACAATTCTTATATAGCAATGCTTCCATTGTTACGCACTTCACAAACTCGAAAGGGCCCTGTCCACTTACTCTTTAATTTGCCTGGGAATATCCGCAACTTTGCATCAAATAACCACACTTTCTGTCCAACGTCAAAGGTCTTGCGTCTGATGTGCCGGTCATGCCAGCGTTTCACCTTCTCCTTGTACATCAAGGTGTTATCATATGTGTAGTCTCGGAATTCTAAGAGCCTGTTCAGATCATCTTTTCTTTTCTGACCACTTTTTCGTGAGTCCAAATTGCAACTGTTGATTGCCCATAAAGACTTGTGAATTAATTCCACGGGCAGATGGCACGGCTTTCCATATACAAGACGATAGGGCGACATGCCCAAAGGGGACTTGTAGGTGGTTCGGTAAGCCCATAGGACCGAGTCCAAGAGTTGAGACCAGTCCTTTCTGTTTGGCCTAACAAGTTTCTGCAGGATAGTCTTGATTTCTCTGTTTGATAGCTCTGCCATGCCATTGGTCTGAGGATGATAAGGAGATGCGACACGATGGTCGATGCAGTACTCCTTCGTTAACTTCTTGACCTCATTGTTAATGAAGTAGCTATCCCCGTCTGAGATGAGGATCTTCGGTATCCCGAACTGCGAAATGATGTTCATCTTCAGAAACTGGCATACAGTTCTGCTATCAGCGGCTCGAGCGGTGATAGCTTCAACCCAACGACTCACGTAGTCGACAGCAAGAAGGATGTGCTCAAAACCTTGACTGTTATGGAAAGGTCCCATGAAGTCAATGCCCCATGCATCAAAAACGTCTGCTATCTGAATGATTTTCAGGGGCATTGAATCTTTGGCCGTGAGTGTACCTTTCATTCTCTGACAGTCAATACATCGCTTGACAAATTCAGCTGCATCCTTGAATAAAGTGGGCCACCAGAAGCTACACTGAAGTACTTTGGCTGCCGTCCGATCTCCAGAGTGGTGTCCACCAGATTCGAGCGAGTGACAATGCTCGAGGACACTAGACTGCTCCGTCTGAGGGATGCACCTGCGCCAAATGCTATCTGCTCCTTCTCTGAATAAAAGAGGATCTTCCCACTGGTAGAAGTGGATGGTCGACATGAATTTGTTCTTTTGGTTCTTCGTCCAATCCGAAGGTATTACCCCAGAGGCGAGGTAATTGACTATATCAGCATACCAAGGAAGAGAATCCACTGCTAAGATGGCTTCGTCAGGGAAGATTTCTGTGATAGGTGCATTGCTCAGAGGAGGTTCATGCTGCTCTATTCTGGAGAGATGATCTGCTACCGCATTCTGAACTCCAGGCTTGTCCTTTATTTCCAAATCGAATTCCTGGAGGAGAAGGATCCAACGAATCAGTCTCGGCTTGGCATCCTTCTTCTGCTGAAGGTACCGGATAGCAGAGTGGTCTGTAAAGATGGTGACTTTTGATCCCAACAAATAGGATCTGAACTTCTCTAAGGTGAAAACCACAGCCAGCAATTCTTTCTCTGTCACTGTATAATTTCTCTGTGCTTCGTCTAATGTTCTGCTGGCATAGTGAATGGCATAGGGCGCTCTGTCTTTTCTCTGCCCAAGAACAACTCCGACTGCAAAGTCTGACGCATCGGTCATTATCTCAAAAGGAAGAGTCCAGTCAGGCGGCTGTAATATTGGAGCCTGAGTGATGAGCTCCTTCAACTGGTTGAAAGCAAGGAGAACTGGCTGATCAACAATGAACTCTGTTTCCTTGCATAAAAGTTCTGTCAGAGGTCGGGCAATGCGGCTGAAATCCTTGATAAATCGTCTGTAAAATCCCACATGCCCTAGGAATGACCTCACATTCTTCACGGTCTGAGGTGGCTGAAGATTTGAAATGGCATCCACCTTCGCCGGATCGACTTCCATGCCACGTTTGGAAACGACGTGACCCAGCACAATACCTTCTGTGACCATAAAATGGCTCTTTTCCCATGAAAGCACTAAATTGACTTCCCGGCACTTCTGAAGCACTCTGTCTAGATGCAGAAGGCAAGAATCAAAACTATCACCATAGACAGAGAAATCATCCATGAACATCTCGAGAAAACTGCCGACCATCTCAGTGAAGACTGCTAACATGCATCTTTGGAAGGTTGCAGGTGCATTGCACAAATCAAAGGGCATTCTCTTGAAGGCATAGGTGCCGAACGGGCAAGTGAAGGTAGTCTTCTCTTGGTCTTCAGGGGCGATCGCCACTTGGTTGTACCCGGAATACCCATCCAGAAAGCAGAAGAACTCCTTGCCTGCTAATCTTTCCAAAACCTGATCAATGAATGGCAAGGGAAAGTGGTCCTTCTTGGTTGCTGCATTGAGACAGCGGTAGTCGACACACACCCGCCAGGATGTTGGTATCCGAGTTGAAATTTCCTCTCCTTTGTCATTTGTAATCACGGTAAGCCCTGATTTCTTGGGAACTACATGCAGTGGGCTTACCCATTTCGAGTCGGAGATGGGATAGATGAAGCCTGCATTACACCATTTCGTGATTTCTTTCATGACGACATCCCAAAGGTTAGGGTTCAACCTTCTCTGAAATTCACGGGACGGCTTGGCATCTTCTTCCAAATAGATGTGGTGTGAACACAAGGCTGGATTTATCCCTCGGAGGTCCGATACGCTCCAACCAAGTGCCTTGCGATTCTTTTCTAGAACCTCGAGAAGTCGAGATTCCTGATCCGGATTCAGCCTGCTGCTGATGATGACCGGATACATTTGTTCTTCACCCGCAAGGAAAGCATACTTCAGGCCTGCAGGAAGTGGCTTGAGTTCAGGTTTTGATCTGTCCACGTTATCTGTCACTTCTGATACCATTCTGGTGGTGGGATGTACTTCCTTGCGATACTTACCAACCTCATCATCCTGTTGAGATCCCGGTGATGCACTGAACGGTTCTTCGCTAAGCTGATCATGTTCGGTCTGGAGTGAATGCTCAAGAAGATGCGCCTGCATCTGAGAATCTGTCTCCCAAGAATCATCGGAGCATATGCTGACTGCGCTTTCCAAGTCCTCCTCAAGAGTGAGGATTTCTCGGGTCCATGAATCATCCAATGATAAAGCTGAGTCTCTGATCTCTGCAGTAAAATCACAGTCTGCTTCTGATGCTGCCTGACTCTCATCAGTTGTGGCATTCTGCTCTTTGTTCATGTTTATCGTGATTTGCTGGGTGTTCGAGCTGAAAGTCATCTTCCCAGACCCGTAATCAACCACGGCACCTGAAGTGCGGAGGAATGGTCTGCCAAGGATGATAGGGGTCTGGAGCAGGGGTGCAGGCGAGTCCATATCAAGGACTACAAAGTTAGCTGGGAATTTCATTTCCTGCACCTTAACTACCACGTCTTCCAAAAGACCTCAGGGCCGCTTGACGGATCGGTCAGCGAACTGAAGGATCATGCGTGTATGCTTGAGCGGTCCCAGCCCAAATTCTTGCATTATGGACGAGGTCAAAAGGTTGATGGAAGACCCACTATCCAAGAGAGTGCCCTCGAAGACCTGGTCAAAAATCTCACAACTGATCAAAGGCGCTCCTGTGTCTTGCTTCTTCTGTGGGAGATTGCTGATAGCTGTTACCGTGGCCAAGGTGAGGACATGCCTCTCTACTTATTGGCGTCTGTTTTCTTTCGCTGAGCGACGCCTGTTAGTACATGCCTCTTTCAGTCCTTTCTTTACGACTGGCATGTATTCCACGGCCTTCAACAAGGGAATCTAAACAGTCAATTTATCCAAAATATCCACAACAACTGGATCAGACAATGCCTTTTTTCGTTTTGCAATTTTTTTGGATTTTTGTATTGCATGAGGAAAAGGAATATGTACACTACTAGCAGGAAAATCAGAGTTCTTATTTACATCAAAATCATTGCCCACAGAATGTTGTACATCCGAACTACAAAAAGGAGTACAAGCTGGATCTTGGCATGCTGGTGCTGTTGGGCGATCAAAAAGGGTAGCGTCTGCTCCATCGGCTGGCGAGGGATCGGCTGCTGCTGGCAGCTCCTCCAATGCTGACGCGGCTTCGCTTCTGCTACGAGCTTCTTTTTGTTGTTTTTGTTTTTGCTGATTTTTTTGTGTTTTTGGCTGAGGTTGCTGCTGACATGGCATGACGGCTGGACTAGCTTCTCCTTCTTCTTCCTCCTCACCCGCCCCTGTAGCTGGCACGGCTGACGCGGAAGATGACGATCCACCTGTTTCTTTATTCACCCCACTTCTGGTAGCAGGCGGAGGCAAGGTCCTACCCCTCCTGAGAGTAATAACATTAGAATAAACAGTAATATCATTACCAGACTTGGACAGGACATCACAATCTACCTGCTCTTTCTTTTTGAAATTATTGGGGTTGGCTTCGACCTGCGTCGGAATGGTAGTTCTGGTGGCGGTCAGGTCATCGAGCCTCTTTGTCATATCTGCTAGCCCTTTAACAAGCTGAGCCAGACAATCCATGGCGGGATTCATAGAGGGTGATTCAGTAGGTTCAGCGTGCAGACCAAGCTGCTGATGGTTGGATGGGTGTAGAGGTTGTGACTGGTGGTTCTGAGGTGGTGCAGGAAGTTGAAGTTGTTGGTAGGATGGAGGAGGATATTGGTGATATTGCTGAGAGGGGGCAGCCACGTACTGGTGATACGGCTGTGGGTGGCGGTACTGCGGCTGCTGCTGGTAAGGAAAATTCTGCCTCCACTACTGTGCAAACTGGGGAGGCTGCTGGTACTGCTGGTGCTGCTGAGAGGATTGACCAAAACGACCACCCTGAGGTTGGTGGTACTGTCGATTGGCAAATTGCTGACCCTGGGGTTGTCCCTGAGGACGGGTCGACTGTGCATCATGAGCCCATACCCCGTTCACTTCCTGAATTAGGGGTGGTGGTGGGAAGACTGGATCAGGTACTGAGAGGAACTCTGGCTGGTACACTACCATCTGCTGCTGCGACTGGCCCTGGTCGGGCGCCTGCACGTAGTACACGTGCTGGGCTGCCGGTGGCTGCTGGCTCGGCTGAGGCTGATGCTGCGGTTGCTGCTCGTCCTTCTTCTCAGCAATAGCTTCAGATGGTGTAGCCGACTGGACAGAGTTGATAGTGCCGACCAACAGTTCAAGGTACTTGTTGATCTGATCTAGCTTATCCAAGTTTTGGGTCCTCTTCTCGATCACAGTGAGTTTCTCGAGGTCCTGTGATCGCTTCTCAATGATGTCTACTTTAGAGAGATGGCCCCCGATGATGCTGAGGTTGGAGCTCTCATCTCTCTCTGCTTCCTTGGATGCAGCCATGTGCACTTGCTTCTGGAGGATCTGGGGCTGCTATTGATACGCCTTGGATGAAGAGAGGGCGGCCTCTCCTTCGGCCATTCCTTCAAATATCTGCCAAACTACATCTTCATCCTTGTTAAAATGTGAGCCCCCACATGCTGCGTCCACGAGCCGTTGGCTTTCAATGTTCAGTCCCCCAAAGAAATGCTGGACCAAGTTGGTCTTAGGGATCTCATGGTGGGGACACTTCTCCTGCAGGTCAGTGAATCTCTCCCACGCTTCATGTATCGACTCTTGGGGTCCTTGGGAGAAATTACTGATACGGGCTCGCATCTGGTTGAGCCGACCGAGAGGGTAATATTTGTGTAGAAAGGCGGACTTCAACTCCTCCCAAGTCGTCACAACCTTCCTCAGATGATTGACCCAATAAAGGGCCTTATCCTATAGGCTGAATGGGAATGCCATCATCTTGACAATGTCCAGAGGGACATTGGAATACTGAGTCGTACGGCAGATGCGGGAGAACTGCTGCAGGTGAATGTACGGCTCCTCGCTGGTGTTTCCATGAAATGCAGGGAGAAGGCTATGAACTGGGGCTTCAACTCAAAGTCAGCGTGTACCAGTGGAATGAGAATCCATTCGGTCATCTGGCTGTCTCCCGGATTATATGTTTCTTTAAGTGTTGGCTTTGGTGGTGGTAATTCAAGGTCATCATCAGGAGGACCACCACCTCCACCTCCACCTCCTCCTCCCCTGCCTCCTCTGCCTCTACCTCCTCCTCTATCGTCACAGTTCATCATGTCATTCAACATATCCTGGAATGCGGTCTGTGTCAGGGCCTGCTCGGTCAGCTGCTGCTGTATGGCCTGGATAGATGCCAGCAACTGTGCATTGACTTGGTTCTGATCTGGCACCTGTCCCTCTGGTTGGGGTGGCTGCTGACCCTTGCCCTTTCCTCCTGGAGCCATGTTAGGGTCTTAGTCGGACGGGATGAACTCTGGAGTAGTCTCCAGGGCTCACACTGTCTTCTATCTGCATAATGAGATGGTCCGAATCAAATCACTTGCAATTAACGTTCAGCTGCCGTGATTAAGCTGGAATTCAGGTCAACCCCAGCATGGTGTGGATGGGAAAGGATGTAGACTGTAATCGACTTCCATTCACAACGGAGGAAGTGGGACAAAAGTGATCCCAGTTTATTGGGTGGCCAAGAGAAAGGTAGAAAACGAGGCGTCTGGAGATCGATCCGCAAAGTCCGGATCGGGTTCTCAGGAATCGCCTCGAATTTATTGGCGGAGTTGAGTTCATGGAATCGATGTGGGTGTCGGCATGGTCCCGACGGAAACCATCCATGGATCAACTTCGCGGAGTACAAGAGAAGATCGGATATTGGATGAAGGATACGATGGTCAACGAGGAATAAAAGGAGTGTAAAACAGTAGAGAGGCTCGGTTGAGCGGGGTGGTCAAAGGGAGAAACAACAAAATGTGCGCAAAGGCGCGGGACTTGATCTTTGAACCTTAATCTAGATCCATACAAACACAATACAAAATCGGGTTCACCAACTCACGCCATGTGAAGCCGTGAAAGCTCGGCTATTTATTATCTTTTCATTTTTAGAGTTGTGATTTTCAGGCATATCTTATAACAAGTCCTTAGTACACTACCCTATAGGAGAGAGAGTACTGCCACAAGAGTATCCCGTACTTGTCCTCCTCATGTGTAACCTGTAGTCTGTACTTTTTGGAGTCCTTGTAACCCTTCCTGGATCCCTACTCAGCCAAAGAAAAGAGAGAGGAAGCCGATAGGCGAAACCAATACTTCGGTTCTCGCTCGCAACGGAATCACCCGTGAGCGTGCAAGAACCTACTCGGACGTAGGACAATGAGACAAACACCCCCGTGAAGGCGTGTCATATGCTCAATACTTCGGACAGGGTCGATGCTCTCACAACAAAGAGTCACTATTGGTGACCAAGTCCTACTCGCCTACGTACGATAGAAGCGCCATTACTTCGGAAATCCAGGCGATACACAAGGCAGTTGCAGACTGGGTTTTGGGCTTTAATCCTTAGGGGTCGCACTCGCTCAAGGGAATAGGGTTTTGGTCCCCCTCCAAGGTACCTGAAAACAATGAGGGCTTTATGAAGCCGGTACAATGATAGTCCATTACAGATTTTAATTAAGGTCAAAGTTTATTTAGCAGCCCCCTTGTTTTATTTTTGGGTTTTCACTTTTTTTTGAGTCTGTTTCATACCAGCGCCTAACGTTTTTGTAGATTTTCATTTAAGTCCTAGGTGCTCAAAATCAGAGGGAGATAGCGGAAAAGCCGTGCAAGTGGTTCCATGATGGAAATCTCACCATTGAACCGAATGATGCATGCTGAGTTAGAAGACTTACAGTGCATCCCAGCTCTCTCCATGCGGTATGCAAAACAGAACTTTTAAACCTATCTACATGTCGGTATGCAAGGCACAAAATCGCCCTAAACATTAGCTGCTATTAGCGTGAAGAACCATAAGTCGCTCATTCATCTCTAGCCCAAAGGGTCCGGTCTTGGCTCACCCCTCCTCTGCTCAACACACTTGAGGGTAGGAGAAAGCGCTTTACAGGGCTCGCTGCAGCACAAGGGCTAAGAGACAAATGAGCGGCTTGTTTAAATTTGACTAGATCCAAACGAAGTAAACTATAGGAAAATGCATTCTTATTAATGTGTGGACCTAGCTACCGAGTCAAGCAACCTACATCTAGGGGCTCCAAGCACACAAAACAAATGAAAATAAAGGCAGAAAGCTCAAAACTTCGGAAAACAAATAAAAGAAGGCGATGAAAACTCGAAAAGCCGCGATGAGGCCCCCAGGTGAACAATCACCCGGGCACTGGACCTCATTGTGAAGAGTAGAGTCCTGTTTAATTACATGCCAAAAATGTCTCTCTCTCACCATAAATTACAAAAAGTAATCCTAAGTGTTCTAGCTCTAACTAATCCCATCTCTTTGCTTCCTTGGTGCTCTCCCCAGATGGTCATGAGAAGAGAAGACCATCCTCCTCCAAGCTCGGCTGCCTTGGCCTCCTAAGAAGCCATCCTCGTGTGGCGGGCCCTCGCATCAAAGTCACAAAAAGATTGCATTAGAATAACTCAATCAATCAAACAGAGCAAATAAAATAATCACAATAAATGAATCAATGAAGCCTGGTGATTAAGGGCAATAAGAATAGTTGCTCACAAAATAACATCAATAATGAATCAAAAATATACACAATAATGACAAAATAAATTAGGCTGTGCTCATTGCTCCCCGGCAACGGCGCCGATAACAACGATTTTCCACGAGGGTCACCATGATATAAAAATGTTGTCGCTGAGGCGACCACTCACAGAAGACTGGTGTTAATCAGCAATTAACCCACAGTAAAAGAATAAAACAATTAAGCTCAAAAAGAAATGTGAATTAATCTTTATTACTCTACCATAAAATGTATAGGGAACAAGCATGTAGAGGTCGAACCACAGAGAGCAATACAAAATGCAATAGCCTACAATGTGCATCTATCACAGAGTCATCCATGTGTGAAGCCTATTTTTGTGGGTTTTTGAATTTTATAATTTTTTTGTATTTTATTTCTTTTTTATTTTTTATTTAATAAATATTTATATGTTTTTTTATAACATAATTAGGCAATATATATATATAATATAAATATATAAATATATGTATACCCGTAGAGGGTGAGTATATAGCTTATAATACATACCACATATATATATATATGTATATAAGTATAATAATATTTTTTTTCTTTTCTTTTATATTTTAGGGCTATTAAATAGATGTATAAATACATATAAGTAGTTAGATATATATATATATATTCTTTTTTTTTCTTTTTTTTAGGGAATACATATATATATATATGAAAAGGGGTACTATAATATTTATAAAAATACACAAAAATAGTCAAAAATTTAGGAATAAAGTCTTTTTGGGACCTTCATGTTTTTTTACTGTTTTTGTGAATTTTGGGCATTTTTCAAGACATTTTTAGTATTTTTAAATAGAAAAATAAGAGCAAACAGTGGAATAGGGTCTGGATGTAAGGAAAATAGGAATTAAAAATAGCAAACAGTCTCAAAACTTTTCCACACTATTTTTCTGATAAAGATAATAAAATATAGCATAAAAAGGGACTGAGTTCATTTTTTTTCTGACTTTTCTTTGATTTTATACATTTTTTTGAAGTTTTTGGGTATTTTTGAATTTTTAAGGTTTTCCTTTTGAGATTTTTAGGTATTTTTGGACTGACACTGAAATAGGTCAAGATACATGATAACTAATTTTTTTGGGATTTTTCGAGACCTTTTAATATTTTTTTTGGAATTTTATCAGTTAGACAGTGAATAAAATGCATGTTTTTGATTTTTAATAAATGCAAAAATGCAACAAAATTAGAAACTAAAAATATAGCGTGCAATGGTACACTAACATGAGCTTATGTCTATTTTTGCACAATTTTTTAAAGAATTATGAAGCACGAAATAAATAGACAAAGCATTCAAAAATAAATGGCCTGGCAGGGGTATTTTTGCAATTAAAATATCTCTCAGGGGCATACATGCAAAAGTTACAACAGAAATAAACATTTATTTTTATTTTCAGGGCCATTTTCCAAATACAAAAACCCGGCGGGGTTTAAATGCAAATATCACGCGCCTCATGTGGGTGCTGCACGTGAGGCGCTGAGGGACTAAAATGCAAATCTAAAAACATCAGGGGGCCTTCAGCAAATTATACAACTTATTTACAACTTAACCTTTTATTTTTGGTATTAAACTATAAATACAAAAAGCGGGGGGGGGGGGGGGTGGGGGGGTTAGGTATGAAATTTACCCCCAAAGGCGTGACATCCAACGGCGTTGGGTGCGCCACTTATCCACGCGTCGAGCATCCGACGGTGGATACCGGTTCGTCGATGAAGGGCCTGGATTAGATGATCCTGGCTGATCTGACGGTTGGCACGTGGCTTCATCGGACGGCTCCTGAGCGAACTGGGCCTCGCCTCCTGATCCGACGGCGCTGAAGCTCCTTGGAAGAACAGGGAAGAAGCTCGCACCTGGCGAGCTTCGATCGAGAAGCTTGGGCTCCTCCAGGGCTCTCCGGCGCGTCTGAGGTGGTGTGCACGTAGCTGGAAGCATCCTGCGTCGACTGATGGGTCTCTGATGGCTCCTGGAGGTCCGAGTCGTTCGGACGAGGTCGATGAAGCACAGGACCTCCAGGAACCTCTTCCTGGTTCGATGCAAGCCCAGATGGGCTCCATTCCTCGTTGTACCTGCACAGGAAGAACCGGGGGCGAGAGGGCTACCTCCTCGACCCGGGGTTTTGAAGCTTCGCTGCAAAATGGAGTGGGGCAGAGGGGCTCCGACGAACGGCGGAGGTGGAGCCCCGATTCGCCAAGACCAGGGGTCCTGGGTTGGTCAAAGGTGATGGAACAATGGAGAAAGCGATGGGAATCGAGATGGGGTGCTCGTGGCGGTCGGAAACAGTCGGGTTTACGGTGAAGAAGTCGCTGGAGCGGAGCTCCGACGAACTTCGAATTTTTGGATTTTACGTTAAAGGAATTAACTAAAGACTAATCTAACTACTGGAATTAAAAACTAACATTAAAAACGAACTAAAATGCATAAAAGGACAGCTCTTATACCTGGGGTCCACCAGGGAGCAGGGCAGACGCCGGAGCTCCGCCGCGTCAAAATTCTCCTTCCTCCGGCCGATCCGAGGCACTGGAGCACTCCCCCTATCACGAGGAACGGTCTAGGATCAAGATCAAGGCTTTGGGTTGGAATGAAATTGGCCAAATTCGAGGAAGGAGGCGGAGCTACTTATTCATAAACATTTGCAGGAGGCCTTATTGACCGGCGATTATTTCTTAATCCAATGAGTATCTGATTGATCTAAGAGTTTAGCGGGCATCATGGATGATCAGAGACCAATTCTTGTGAAGTAAGCGAGCTCGATCGATGGACGAGATGGCCGTAAAAAAGGGAGGAAATCGGGGGAGTTGACAGTTCAGAAGCGCCAGAGCAGAGATGGGACAGTTGACCAGGGGGTCAAGGAAGGCCGGCGCCTTATTGGTCCACGTCAACCGCTACAAGACAAAACAGGAAATTTTAACCTAAATTGATTTATTTACCATAGTAAATGATTTTATTAGACTTTTCTTAAAACATAAAAAATGTGTATTTTTTCATGTAGTATTTATTTGTCATTTTTATTGAATTTTTCGAAGCAATTTATTATGGTGATAATTTAATAATGTGTATATGTATGTATTTACATGTATTTTTGTGTATTTTATTTTTAATTTGTTTATTTTCTTTTATTATTTTATTGGCTTATTTTATAAATTTATAATTTATTTTTTTGTGTATAAAGGTATTTTTATTTAATTTTTAGGAGTTTATTTACATTTTTAAATAAATAGGTATAGGTATATGTAGGTATCCTTATAGGTATTTTACCTATGTGTTTTGTATACTTGATTTATTTAATGTATTTTCTTGATTTTTATTTTGGATTTATACTTTTAATGAGTTATGTATAATGTATACATTATTATAAAAATATAAAAGAATAAAAGAACCAAGAAATAAAATCCTTTTTATTTATATAAAGATATATAGTATAGGTATTTTGTCTATGAATTTTGTAGACTTACTTTATTTTACAAATTATTTTTGGGTTTTCCTTTACTTTTAATATGTGTATGCATTATATTACAAAATTCTAAAAATATAATTTTGTTATAATAATGAATAATGAATAAATGTAATACTTTATTCAGGTATTATGTACAAGGGGGGCCAAAAACCTAACTTTTGCATATGGACTCCAAAAATTATGAAACCAATTTTATTAAATAGTTTAGGGAAAGCTACATACAATTAAAGGTGAGTTTGGGTGATTTGGAGTTTTTACTTGCAAGATATGGGTCTGTGAAGTTGAGATTTAGGCTTTTTATTCTGTGTATAAAATGTACACTGAGTATTATTTTTACACAAACTCAATTTTGTAATTTTATTTACATTATTATCTACAACTTTTTTGAACAAAGTTTCTTTATTTGATGAATAAATAATTACGTATAAAATAGGTGTCAAAAATGCATAAATAAATGAAGAAATAAATGAGGTATTTATTGTATGCTGACCCTTATCTCCCCCTACTTTATTCCTTGTCGACCAATTCCATGCTGGCCTTGGTCTCGGGATTTAGGTCATAAAATATTTGCAATATTTTATTCCTCTTTCTTTTCTTCTCTCTATTCTATTATTTTGGCATTAAACACAGTATTTAATGTATAATTAATGCAATGAATCATGAATGCTATTCTGTACAATTTGATGCTATTTATATGCATTTGCTGGGGTTTTTGAGGCCAAAATGATAGAATAAAGGTGATGAAGTGGAGCTTCATCACCCCCCTATACTTGCCTTTGCTAGTCCCTAGCAAACACTTATGCAATAAGTACAAAAAGAATAAAGAAAAGAAAAAGGAGAATGAAAGAAGGATAGAGTGAATAGGGGTGCTTTCAGTGCAATGCATGTCTTTACAAAATCTGAATTTGGAGCTCCTGTCAGACCTTGGGTGTAGATGTGTGTGTAACCTAGTCGGGAACCAGCTCTAAAATACAACAGCATTCGATAGTCACAGAACTCGGTTCAAACCACCTCAATAGCCTGGTCAGAACCAGTCTACATCATATGCAAACCCTTATAACTATGAAGCTGACTTGTGCAGTGTAAGTGATGGTGGCTCTCCCCAACTGAAATGACAAAGGAACTGACTTCTCCATAATGACAACCCAATGATTCCCCAGTCCAACAGCTCTTTCCTCGAGGAGCAGGGTATTCCCTTCTAAGTTCAAGTGGCAACCAGCTCAAGAGGAGAGGGTGAAGAGAAGAATGGACGGTAGCCAGTGTAGCTACCTATCCTGGGATGCAAGACCAGTGTAGTCAAGTCATCCAGCTGCAGGCTCACATATTTGTCTTTGGAACTCAAGCTTGCTTATTGACTTTGTACATACTTTGCAGGCATTTTATTTTTGTAAAGGCCTGACCATTTTTTTAACATACTACTCACAGCAGCATTTACATAAGGAGTTTTTCCTCTTGAGCCAGTAGACTATCCCTCTTTTGAAGCTTTATTGCAACCCACAATCTCCTGTCTTTAGACCTCATGGCTATTGGACCAGGTTGGGGTGCAAAACATTCAATTTGTGCGCACTTATCATAACAGGGCAACTGTGTACCACCTAGGTAGGGAAACGCCAATACAGGTTCCTTCCGACAAACCTACAGGTTACATGCCCGACCTGTAGCACGATCCTTTTCAGGATCCAACTCAACCCACATCAATTCACATGATGTAATTCTTTCATTAAGTCTTCGATTTGCATAATCAGCAATACTTAGTATAGACTCACATATATATTATTCATAACCATATATATATATATATATATTCGTATTTATGCCTATTTTAACTCCCAAACCCTAACTGTCAAAGCCACCGTATCAATTTGATGCTTAAACCTTATTTTAGTGGGAATCACAAAGCAATTCTTCAGACTTTTTTCAAAAATAGCCAAAATTAGGGTTCTTCCTAACAAAGAACACAAAATCAGGAATTTCAATAATTTCGTATGAAAATCCAACAGCAAAAGGAAGGATTTCTTTACCTAATCGAGCTCTCTCTCGTGTATGCAAGGCTTTATCGTGTTTCGTTTTTAAAAAGGCTATTTTAAGGCTCCTGAAAAGATCGAATTTCATTTTCGTATCAAAACGCTAAGAACATGTCAAGAACGTGAAGAACGAACGAAGAACACGAAGAACACGAAGAACGTCAAGAACATATTTTCTCTTAAAATTTCGGCAGAGTTTCCCCTTGTATCGGGACATATTTCTCGGAAAAATTGGGCAAAGTTTCCCCTTATACCGAGACATATTTCTCAAAAAATTTCGGCAGAGTTTCCCTTTATATCGGGATATAATTCAAAATAAAAATGAAAAGAGTTTCTTCTATAAAATTAATCAAGAGGAAAATAACAACGAAACTGAAAGAATATACTCAACAACAAGAGATGAAGAACCGGTAGACACCACACGTCTTAGATGAGTGAACATGTGACGAATCACAAGGTCACTGACGTGCATAGCTGCCCGCACCTAAGTAGGGTATTACACAGATTTCTCCATCAAAATAACTATAAAAGCATAGTACGAAGAATAGAAACAAAAACGATGGAGAATCGGTAGACACCACGCATCTTAGATGAGTGAACGTGTGACGAATCACGGGGTCACTGACATGCATAGCCGCCCGCACCTAAGTAGGGTGTTACACTGATTTCTCCTCGAACCACAACAGGAAAATGAATCGGAAAGAAATATGAATCAAAACAAAACTTGGAAGAACAAGAGTATGAATTGAAATCCTAGCTTACGAAGCAACTAAGAGAGGATCATACCTTTCTCCTCCTCGTTCTCCCGGCAGCGCTTCGCTAGCGCTCCTCCCTCGCCTCCCACTCCTCCTCCCAACCTATCGACCCTAGCCCTTGGGGTGGTGATGGTAGTGGAAGTTGTAGAGAATGAATGGGTAGGGGGGTCTATTTATAGGCCCCAGAAAACCACTAACCATGGTTAGAAAACCATGGTTTAGACCTTAACCATGGTTTAGCGGCCCATGGTTTTGGCCCATGGTTTTAGCTAAAACTTATCCCAAACTTGGAGCTTAAGTTAGAACATTCTAGAGGATTCTAGATTCGCTAATGATGCTTAATTAACACTAATCGTGATTAACTTTCACTAATCGCGATTTAACTTTCGCGGATTACGCTTATCTTTTGTTAACTATTGATTAGTGTTTCCTAATGATCATTAGCGGCTTTCAATCGTCATTAATTTGTTTAATCATGTTTAATTAGTCTTAATGACAGTCATTATAGATTAATGACTTCTCTTTCTTCGGAAAATCATAACAATTCGAAACGAAGTCCGATTCACACGAAACAAATTTCGTTGGTTTTCTCTTGACGAGACAGATCTTATTATATAGGATCCGAGATATGCCAAGTTCAAGGCTTTACAATTTGTACCCTTTTATTTTATTACTTTATTTTATCTCATTTCCATTTTTAGTCAACATGAAACTTGTAGATCTCATCGAGATCTACAACTTTCATGTTTTGAGTTTTTCCAAGTTCGGCCATCTTCTCCATCTTATTCCACATTCTTTTTTCGATCAACCAGATTGGGCCACGTGGCGCCCTCTGGTTGAGCCACGCGGCCCACTCAATACGCACCACACGCCTCGTCTCCTGGCTGTTAGATTACATTATCCTCCTTCAAATCTCGGCCCTCCATTCTACATCACCTCTCAGCTGCCCGACTTCCCCACTGATCTCATTCCTGTCGTTCGTCTCCGCCTCACTCTCCTAAGCCACGTGTCCCGCTCATGGCCGCTGGAACTTAGCCCCGATGATTAGATCTCACCCGCTCGCCCCTGCTCAATTGCGACCCTTCGATCCTACGCCATATCTAATCTCCATCGTTCTTTAGCACCGCATCCCCATGCTGCCACGTGGCTTGATCACAGCCCTTCAATCGCACCACCAGGATCTAATCCTGCCCGCTCCGTCACACCCACCTCCTAGTCGTTGGATCACTAGATCCAATGGCTGAGGCATCATCTTCTACCTCCCGAGGAAGCCTTGCCCACGTCGCCCACCTCACGCTTCCTCTCGGCCCTTCCTATTTTTGGCACCACTCCAACCACCTTCTCCACCCACTGTTGCCTCCACGACATAGCCCCGACCTCCACCTTTCTCACCGCCACCCACAATCGCCACGACAACTGCTCCCTCCCTCCACCAACTCCACACAAACCACGCCTTCCATCGCATGGACCTTCACCTTATCCCTTTAAATACTCCTCCTCCGGCCACTTTCCACCCCATCCTCCCTTGCATAGAGATTCCCAGAGCTCCCTTCTACCTGTTGGTGACAACAATTAGGCAAGAGAGTGAGCGACGATGGCGTTATCTTCTCCGACGCGATCCACGGTGTAGCACGCCATCACATAGCTTCTTCGATGAGCTGCACAAGCTCGGTCCAGCTACCAACCCTCGAGCGACGACCAGGAGCTCTTCTCCGAGCCTCAAACCTTAGGTAGTTTCACTCCATTCTCCTCTGATCGTCTTTCTTCGTTCCTCTCTATCTTCTCGCCATTTTCCTAACTTCTCGGCTCGATTCCACCCTCCACCAACTATCTCCTGAGCTCCTCCTTGGAGCTCTGACCTTCGCGCCATCATCGGATCGCCGCCACGACACTTCGACCTATCTCCCTCACAGCTCCGCCGGTCACGGTGTACAATCACCTCTGCCCGGTCACAACTTCACGCCTCAGGCATCACTACACCCCTCGCACTCCCACGAACAAGATGCACCTGTTTTCTGGTACGAACTAACCCTGCAGGACCCATCCCTTTATTGGCCGGAACCATCACCAGAGCTACTTCGAGCTTCATCGCCACCGGCCTATAGACGACCCCAGCCGCTCTCAGACTCTCTGGCGGCCTTCTGACGCTTCCACGATCGATCCTCGCTCTCAGGAATCTCCAGCGAGCTTCCACAAGCATGGGGAAGGATGGATGAGCCAGAGCGACATCACCGAGTACAGCTACCGTTGGATCCTCCAGATCTGACGGTCCTTGTCACGACACGTCTCTCCGCACCCACCTCCATTGGATCTTCCTGATCTAACGGATCTCGTCGAGCCATGTCGTATCTGCTTCAACATCCAGCTACTGTTGGATTGATCGCCATCCAATGGCCATTACTCTGCCACGTCGACATCGCCCTCCAGTTCCAGATACCGTCGGATCGACCTTGATCTGACGGCCCGCATCATGCCACGTCGTCAGCCATCAGCACCGTTGGATCGACTTCAATCTAGCGGCCTAGCTTGCGCCACGTAGCCAGCCTCCGAGCCTCTTCCCCGACCCTAGGCTCGGAGCACCCGAAGCTGCCCCGAGGCAAGGCCTAACCTTCAGAGCCTCCTGAGCCTCCATCACGGTCTGAGCCTAGCCCCCTCACATGTCTCTTACGTGAGGGCTGTGAAATTTGCAACGAGGCCCCGACAACTTTCAGAAATTGCATTTTAGTCCCTACCAGGAGCATCACGTGAGGAGAACGTGTTTTTGTGGGAATTTTGCATCCATAACCCCAACATTATAGGTATTTGCACTTTTGTCCCTGTCTACACATTTATTTTAAGAAATTTTATTTTCTATTTGTTATTTTGGTCCCTGTGTTTGCATACATATCTAGGAGTCCATATTTCATCATTTTTAAATTCCAAAAAAATGCATATTGTAGTTTAACTTGTCCTTTATCTTTTATGACATGTGTCATGTTTTTGTGAGCTGCATTGAAATTAATAAAATTATTTTGGTGGAAATTGACATATTTTGGCCACTGTATGCCTTTTATTTATTATTAAATTATTTGTTGCTCCAAAAATCACCATAAAATCACATTAGACTTAGGTTAAGTTGCTCTACACTGCCCAAAAATCATAGCATTTGCACGCATCTCGAAGCCTGAATAAATCAAAGAGTATTTTGCCTAATTGATTTTTAATAGGTTCAATATACATAGATTTTTAGCTTTATTAATTTTCCTAGATTCCTCTCACTTAGACCTATCTAGGTTAATTTTTATATCTAAAAATAATGTGCTTTGGTATTTATTAGAATTAATTTTGCAAAAACTGCCCTGCATTCATATTAAATTCATTTTTAATTCATTTAGAGTCTAAAATTTCCATAAAAATTACACTTAGTTTCATTGCATATCACATCCTGTCCATGTTTCATTAATTTTGGACTTTATTTGACCATCTTTCTAATTTAACTTAAAAATTTGGCCTGAACTTGCATTGTGTTTTCTTTAATTGCATAAAAAATTTATAAAAAGACCAAAAATATTCTTCTAAAAATCCGGTCTCTTGATTAACTAAAATTTTTCCTAAGGAGACAATTACCTCCTACCGCCATAACTATCTATCTGATTCTCGCAGTTTTAGCCCCTAGATGTAGGATTTTTTGTTGATTGTGACGCAAGTAACTAAGGACCAACACCCAATAGATTATTAGTTCCTATAGAACGTAATTGGACCTCGCTAAAAATTAAAATTAAAAAGTTAACTAATCGTTTGAGAGGCCAAGTGCCGTTGGACGTCGTATACAGTGCATGCAGGATCCGTTGTGGTGGACACCGATCGACATCTGAGACCGGACTCAGGCCTCTCTCTGATTAGTTAGCTATATGTTCTTCACGATCAATAGAAGATGCTCATCTAAGGATGATTTCCTCGTGTATCATATAGTTAGTTTATTTTCTGTATTTAATTTATGCACGAATCATATTTCATGTAGAGTGCTGGAGCAAGGTACGCATTTCTATCTTTGCATGCATCATTGTGTTTGATTGCGCATCGAATTTTTCGACTTCCTCCCCCTGTTTGTGGACTCAAAATAATCACAGGAAATCGAAAAATTCGTTAGACGTTGTTTGTTTTTGAAAAAAATCTAAAAAAGTGAAAGCAATAAAATTTGGGACTGCTAATGCAAACATGTCCCTAAAACCCACCTCATCTAAAAATATTTGTTTTGGGGAGAGTCGCTCCCTCATTGTTTGGTTTGCTTGAGCGAGAGAGTGACCCGCACACTAGGCTAGAGCCACACATGAACTTCCATTAGACTATTGGTCTTGGGGTTAGTCGTTCTCCAGTGATGATCTCTCCGGTAACCGGTAAAGCGGACCGTGACATCCTTAACAGAGTGAGTTTATCAGGTAGCTGGTAAACGGTCCGCAACTTGTACTGGCTGAGAAAAATCTAGATCAGGATTGGGCCAGTCTCCTGGGAGCATCGAGTTCCTAACAGCTCGCTTAATCTCTCTACACGATTGATTTATCACCTAAACTAAAACTGAGAAGATAAATTGATTGATCCTTTACGGTCATCAGCTCGTGTCGAGTAGTTAAATTGGGGTTTGATTTCTCATCTTGTTTTCTTACCAGATCTCACCCGCACTCATCCCCACAACACGATGATGGGAAGGAGATCCCTTAGGCTGCCTCTGGCAGCATCGCTCTCGAGCACTCCTCCCCACACATCTAGGGTGATTTCAGAGAGCCCTGACCCGCTCTCCGAACATGAGTTTACTACCACCCTGTCCCCCGTCGACCCCCCTTCGTCCACCAGTCCAGAGATACCTTAGCAGAGGTCAAAATAGATTTATGTTCACTTGATAGCACCTAAGTCAGGGTCTTTTGCCTTTGTAGAGACCCACGAGATGTCCAAACAGTGACGGACAAACCGATGGACAGCCTCAGAGTTCTACTTTTGTTCTAGATCAGGGCACCATCAACAACACCTTGTTAGCCTCCCTAGAGACAATGCAACGACAGATTCGGGATCAGGGAGCATTCATGGCCGAGGTCTGTCAAGAATTAGCACAGATGCGAGCCGATAGAGGAGAGCCTCACCGGGCAGGTGGTGGAGAGATTCAAGAGTTTGGAGGAGGATCAAATGGACACCCGGAGGATCAGCTAGACCAGATAGATAGCCACGACCAATGAGGCAATTGCACAACCTGGTCCAACTCTCACTCATCGATGGATTCAGCTCCTTGAGATTCTGGGTGATTTCAAGCTTCCCCCCAGACCATTCAGCATTTGCCCAAGTTCCATGGGCTAGCCACAGAGGAGCCACATATTCATCGACAGGAGTTTGAGATGATCTGTAGCACGACCCATGACAGATACGTGGACGAGAACACTATCAAGATGATGGCATTCCCTTTCTCCCTGGCCGACAGAGCAGCCTATTGGCTGAAGCATCTAGGGAGATATGTTACCACTTGGGAGCAGCTTTGGACCGAGTACTTGAACAAGTACTATCCACTCGGCCGGACCAACGCAACACGAGATCTAATCAATAATTTCTCCATGATCCCTAACGAGTTGTTTAATGAGGCATGGGATCGATTCCGTGAGCTCATCGACCGGTGTCCACACCATGACATATCCAAGCCCAATCTTGTCCAGAGCTTCTTTTATGGGCTGACGTGCCCTCGTCTACCCTTGTTAATTCAACCGTATTAATGATCGAATTAGGTTTGTCATTCGTTGTGGTCGGGTAATCGAGATTTCGGCAAAAACCACTCAAAATTAATGTTCGATTAACTCAATGGCAAATTTATTTTACTTTGGCAAGCCCAAGATCAAACTCAAAATCAAAATGCAAAAAACAACGGTGAGGTTCTCCATGTGCACCGACACTTGGCGAAACATACCCTGAAAAATGTCCAATTCCAACTACAGCTCGCAGTTCTAAATTATTACAACAATGGATTGTTCTCTCATATAGAATGGTAAGGTAGCTGCATATGCATCGCGACAGCTCAGGACACATGAGAATAACTACCCGACACATGACCTTGAATTAGCTACCGTAGTTTTTGCTTTAAAGATATGGAGACACTACCTCTATGGTATTTGATGACGCGGATTCCGATAGGTCGAGATGGAAAAAAATATCACAATTGTCGTTGTTCTCAACCACTCGAATCGGTCAACGAGAAAAATTTGTTTTAACCACTTAAGAGAAATCAAACAATCAAATGTAAGTGGTTTTGCTATTCTATTTACCTGGTATAGCGGCCAGGGCAGGGTCAAACACAAGGAGCACATAGTCATATTTCCAAGATGATTTTTAGTGGTTTTTGAATTATATATATTTTTTATTTTCAAATTAAGGATAATATGCACAAAGGATACAATATGCAACACCACACTCTTTTGAATTTTTTTAAATCAGTAAAAAATGCTCAATAAATAACAAAGAAATTTTTTTGTGTTTTATATGTTTTAAAATATTTTTGGTAATTTTTTCAAATTTTTATGATGTTTTTGTGATTTTATAGAAATGAAACAGTGGGGATAGAAGTGAACAGTGCACAACCAAGAGTATTTTGCAACTTAAAAATACTTTAAGTGCCCAATACTCTGGAAATTATTTTTAAGTACAATGAAATATCTACAAATAGAGACTAAAACCAGATTTTTAGGATTTTTCTAGAATTTACTACAATTTTTTTAAATATGTTTCTTTTTTCGTATTTTTTTGGAGTTTTATAAATGATCTATTGCACAAATATTGGAAAGATATTAAAGAACAATAAAACAACACCTACAACGATTTTTTGGAATTTTTAGTCAAATTTTCAATTTTTTATGAATTTTCTAATTTTGGACAGGCAAAAGTCATTGTTTTTTATTTTTTAAAAATATTAAATGACAAGAAAATGTAATGAAAATTTGATACAATAAAAGACACTATAGCAGGAGTAAACGTAATTTTTTTAAGAATTTTTCGAACAATAAAAAGATTTATTCCATCAAAACGAGTACGCAAGTTAAAGGTATGATACACATGGATCGAATTATAAATATTAAAAGTTCTTGCACCAAAATATAACAATAAATAAGTTGCAAGAAAACATTGAAATTTACCTAGTAGAGAGCATGCGTTGCACGTGACTTGAAGGCTGGAGGGGGCTTTTTGTTAATTGTTGAACCTTCTGGGCGATTTTACAATTTTACCAAAGATAATTTTTTTATCTTAATAACCCCTGTTAGGGTTCTGTTCGTGTGTTGATTCTTTCAAAAGAGGGAGGCAGGGGGTCGCCGCCCGCAGATCTGAAGGAGGCACAGCTAGGGGCCAGAGGAGGGCGTCGACCGAAGCGGTCGCAGTGGACGCATGGCGTCTGTGGGCTGGTAGGCTCACAGTGGAGGGGGTCGCCGCTCGCGGATATGGATGGCCGCGGAGGAGAGGGCGCGACCGAGCGCCGCCTACGTAGGGTGCTGGGCATGGCGAGGTGGCGACGACTGAAGTTGGAGACCATTATGCGGCGGGCGGCGCACGACCTAATGGTCGACACAGGAGCGATCGGGGTGTGGAACCGACGTGCACTGACTTGTCCGCCTGCACAGCACAGGAGGGCTGGAGCAAAGGATAGCCACGGGGTGGAGGGGCAGCGCTGGGCTCGGCACGGCCTAGTGGAATGGGTCATGGTCGTGGCGCTGGGTGCCGCCTGGAGGAGGCAGCCGGGCGAACATGAAGTCGTACGGAGGTGCGCTGCTGGTGGCGTGGGAGGTCAAGGACCTGCTTCTTTTTTTGTTTTTATTTTTATTTTTTTTGTATACAGAACTGGTAATAAAAAAGGTTTTTTTATTTTTTTAAAATAGGAAATCTAAACATAAGTAAAAATAAAATTTTTTATTTTTTATGTTTTTTATTTTCCTGTAAAAAAAGATGTTAGAGAAAAAGGAAAAATAATTATATGTTCTTTTTTTAATTTTTTTATTTATAAACAAAATAGGAGTGCTTGAATAGGGGAGGATATTGGTGAGACGAAAGAGAGATCCATGACTCCGGCCACCGTACGTGGCCGGAGGTGCGTGGTTGCGCGAGATAGAATATGAAATGTGAGGATCAAAATGTGAGATGAAAAATTCGGATTAGGAAGCGGAAAATTTGTGACAAATTTTTGGGATTTTCAATACCTAAAGATTAATAAAATCAAAGCGAAAATTAGATCTACGATTTATCTAGGAATAAAAATGTCGAGAAAGAAAATGGATCTCACCTTGAGATCGGAAATATCGTGATGGCCTCGACGAAGGGCAACGTGCTGTCACCGTACGGCTCGGGGGCTGGGCACCCTTCTTCAACAAGATAGCTTTGGAGATCGTGCTCCTCTCCACCAAAGATTGATCAACGAATAACGAAGGACGAGGAGCCCATTAAAAAGAGAAGAAAAATAAAAAAGGAAGGTATATACACTTAAAAAACATGTTTATTGGTGGAATTAATAAAATAATTAAATAAAATAATTAATTAAATAATTAATTACGAATTTAAATAAAATAAACTAATTAATTTACAAATTTTAATTAGCCACCTTTATGGTAGCTATTAAAGGTATGGAATAATATCTAATATACAAGGTAAGTTTTAAAATCAAATAATAAATTAAATAATTAAATATAAATACAATTTTCGTTATTAAATTAATTAATAAATGTTTGATATTTTATTTTTTTGTGATTTTTATATAAGGAAATTAGTTGTTATACAATATTATGTACATACAATACAATATACATATATACAAATAAGGAAATAATTTTTATACCTTTTTTTTAATTTTTTATATTTTTTATTTTATTTTAAATGAAAATAATATTTACAATTTTGTACATTATGTATATAAAAAAATAAAAATAAATATGTACAATAAATGTTGGTGAAACTGCACAAAACACCCCAGAAAACTGACTTTTCAACTATAACTCCAAAAATTATGAAACCACATTTGAAAGATAATTTAATTTATAGTAAATGGAAGTGAGTTTGATAAAATTTTTGTTTGTATGGAGCTGGAATTGGTATTTCAATTACCTCTTTGCGGCTTTTTCTGAGTGTGATTATTTGCAATATGCACATTATTTTATTTTGTAATTATTTTTATTATTTACAACACATTTTTATTTTCAACTTTTGTTTGCAAAAATAATTAATTCAAGGTCAGGTTATGTACAAATAAAATAGTACAAGTTTTATACAAATATACAGGGAAAAATATTTACAAAATATTTTTGAATTGAAGACCCTATCTCCCCCTACTTTATTCCTGGTCGATTAGGTCATGTCCTTACCATCTCTCGGTGTTCAAGTTAGTTTGTATTTATTACATAAACACATCCTTTATTTTCTCTTCTTTTTCTTTTCTTCTTTATTCTTTTATTTATGTACAAAAAGTGTTTAAAATACATATTTAACAAATGCATGCAAAATGATAAATACATGGAAATAGTGGGCATTTACAGGTGTTTGACTAAGGAAATAAAGCTAAAATAAAAGACTAAAGGCGATGAATCGTGGATTCATTAGTATTACTTTTGAAATCTTCACTGATCATAAAAGTTTGAAATATCTATTTGATAAGGAAGAGCTCAATATGAGACAAAGACGGTGGCCAGAGCTATTGAAGGACTATGATTGCACCATATCTTACTACCTCGGTAAGGGGAACATCGTAGCAGATGCCCTTGGTAGAAAACTTCTTCACATGGGTTGGTGAGTGCTATCTACTTCTGGGGTGTACTATCAACGCTAAGTGAATGGAAACCATTTGATATGATACTATAACTATTCCTCACTGATATAAACCAGAGAGCTGGTATAGAATAAAGAAAGAATAAGAGGATGATCCAGTCCTTAAATACTTGAGACAACTTGAGCAGAATGAGATAGAGGGATTCCATATACAAGCTAGAATGTTATATACCATCATAGAGTTTGTGTACCAAATATACCTGAATTGAGGAACGATATCTTACACGAAGCACACTGCTCAAGATTATCTATTTATCCAGTGATTACAAAGATGTAAAAGGATCTTCGTTCAAACTTTTTGTGGTCGGGAATGAAGAAGGATGTTGCTGAGTTCGTGAATGTTTTACTTGCCAGCAGGTAAAGGCTTCACACCAAAAGCCACCAGGATTATTGCAACCCCTCCCTATACCTGAATGGAAATGGGAAAGCATTTCTATGGACTTCGTTACTGGCTTGCCTCAAACGACTGATGAGAAAGATAGTATATGTGTTATAATAGATCGTTTGGCCAAGGTAGCACACTTCATTCCAATAAGCTTATCTTTCACTCCAGACCAGCTTGTTGAGTTATATATTACACATGTCATTCGCCTCCATGGCATCCCAAAGGAAGTAGTTTCCAATCGAGATTCATGATTCACCTCACACTGGCAGAACTTCATAAAAGCCTTAGGCAGACACCTATGCTTGAGCACAACATATCATCTACAAAGAGACGGTCAGTCAGAATGTACGATTCAGACACTAGAGGATTTGCTACGAGCGTGTGCCTTAGAATGGAAGGGATCATTATCTAAACATTTGCCTCTTGCAGAATTCACCTACAACAATAGTTACCATGCAAGTATTGACATGGCACCATTTGATGCACTATATGGACATAGGTGTACTACTCCTCTATGTTGGCAAGAGGTCGGGATTAAGAACTTTTATGAATTAGATAGACTCCAAGAGACACGGGAAGCTGTAGAGCTTGCTCGAAAAAGACTATTGCCAGGCGAAAAGATCTTGAGTTTGAAATATGCGACTTTGTATTCCTCAAAGTATCGCATATAAAGGGAATTCAGAGGTTTGGCTTGCGTGGAAAGTTGGCACCCAGTTCATGGGTTCCTTTGAAATCATTTAGCAGGTTGTAAAAGTTGCATATAAACTTGCGCTTCCTCCACATAATTCAACAATACATGATGTTTTTCATGTATCAAATCTGAGAAAATTCATTAAGTATCCTGAGCATAAGATAAACTACGATGATCTGCATGTTTAGCAAGACTTAACACACCTAGAAATACTTGTGCAAGTACTAGACAAGAATTTCAAGAAGTTGAGAAATAAAGAGGTACCACTAGTTAAAGTGTTGTGGTGCAACCAAGAGTTCGAAGAAGCTAATGAGAACCTGAGGTTGAAATGAGAGAAAAATACCCGTACTTGTTTGAATGATAAAACTATGTACTATGTATATCTTTATTGTAAATGAAATGACATTCATTCTCTTTAAGATTGTTATGGTTTCAATCCTCTTTAAGGTTGTCATGCCAGCATTTCTAGTCCTGAGGATGAGACTTCCTTTAAGGTTGTTATAATTGTAAAGCCTTGAACTTGGCATCTCTCGGAGCCTATATAATAAGATCCGGCTCGTCAAGAGGAAACGAACGGAATCTGTTTCGTATGAATCGGACTTCGTTTTGATTTGTTATGATTTTTGGAAGAAAGAGAAGTAAGAAGGTTTAAAATCTCATTAACCTGTAATGACTGTCATTAAGACTAATTAAGCATGATTAAAGAAAATAATGATAGATTGAAAAGCACTAATGACCATTAATGAACACTAATCAATAGTTAGCAAAATATAAGTGTAGGCTGTGAAAGTTAAAACGTGATTAGTGAAAGATAATCACGATTAGCATTAATTAAGCGTCATTAACGAATCTAGAATCCTCTGGAATGTTCTAACTTAAGACCTAAGTTTCGGATAAGTTTTGTCCAAAACCATTGGCCGCTAACAATTGTTAAGTTCTAAACCATAGCTTTCTAACCATGGTTAGCGATTTTCTGGAGCCTATAAATACCCCCCACCCATTCATTCTCTATGATTTCCACTACCCCACCACCCCATGGGCTAGGGCCGAGAGGTCGGGAGGAGGAGTAGGAGGCAAGGAAGGAGCTCTAGCGAAGCACTGCTGGGAGAACGAGGAGGAAGGTATGATCCTCTCTTAGCTTACTTCGTGAGCTAGATTTTCGATTCATGTTCAGTTTCCTTCCTTTTTTTCCTTTCAGTGATTTTTAAGGGAAAACTCTGCCGAATTTTTGTCCGAATATAAGGGAAAACTCTGTCGAAACTTTCTTAAAAATATCACCCCGTATAAGGGGAAACTCTGCCGAAATTTTCCTAGAAATATCACCTCGTATAAGGGGAAGCTCTGCCAAAATTTCAAGAGAAAATATGTTCTTCGTGTTCTTCATGTTCTTCGTGATTTCTTCGCATTCTTCGTGTTCTTCGTTCATTCTTCATGTTCTTGGCATGTTCTTAGCGTTTTTGATACCAAAAAGAAATTCAATCATTTTAGGAGCTATAAATCATCCTGTTGAAAAAGAATCACGATAAAGCATTGTATACGAGAGAGAGAGATAGAGAGCTCAATTAGGTAATGAAATCCTTCCTTTTATTGTTGGGCTTTCATATGAGATTATTGAAATTCCTGATTTTTTATTATTCGCTATAAAGAACCCTAATTTGGCTATTTTTGAGACAAAATGAAAAGTTGTTTTGTGATTCCCACTAAGATAAGATTTAAGCATCGAATTGATACAGTGGCTTGGAAAGATAGGGTTTGGGAGTTAAAAGAGCATAAATTGAGTATATAAATATATGAATTAATATATGTGTAAGTCTATACTCAATATTTATGATTACGCTAATCTAAGGCTTAACGGAGGAATTACATCATGGAATTGATGTGTTTTGAAATGGATCCTAAAAAAAGATCGTGTGTTACGTTAAGAAATGACTGGGAGTAGAGATATAGGTCGGGCATGCAATTTGTAGATTTGTCAGAAGGAACCTGTATTGGCCTTTCCCTACATAGGTGGTACACGGTCTCCATGTTATGACAAGTGCGCATGAAATGAATGATTTGCAACGCGTTGAACGATGGAAGACGTGGTCGTGCCATGTGGAGGCACAGGTGGCTCAATAGAGGTTAGGTTACGATAACATGTATTTGAAGCCACTAGGGTATATGATTAAATGTTAACCTCAGGTTTAAGCAACCGAGTCCTCGAGGATGATCTGCTCCTTTGTTTTCCATGCTGAGGGTTTGAAACCCTGATTAATAAAAGAAAAGGAAATTGTCAGGGTAGTATTGGAGGATTGGTTGAGGTGATGTGCGGTGGCATAAGCTTACCAAGATCAACGCAATCTCTAATCTTGAAGTATCCACAGCTTCGGAGTCCATATAGTGGTGAGGTAATTCCCTGGACTAATCCCTGACGTGGAATAGAAAGGAATAGGACTAAAATTAATGAGAAGGAATGAAACTTTTTGTGATAACAAGTTTTGAAAAAATACACAATTTGTTTGCTTTTCTCTTCTTCGTTACCTAGCATTCGCTAATTTTTATCCTATGATTTATGGAAAACCCAACAGGTGTCGGTGAGCAATCGTAAGGACTTTAGTAATCCAGCCAGCTTACATAGTAGACATCCAGCCAACCACAATAGCTTTTCTTTGTAAGGTAGTTAGTAATCTTTCTGTGTATTTCCTTCTAGCTGATGTACATGTAATGGTTGTAGTGGGACAATGAATCATGTGAACTATATTTTGTAAATGGAAAAGTGTTGAAATACTTCCTTCTGAGTATTTTTATTTGCAGTCTGTTTTGAATGTTAGTTATGATTACTGAATAAATTATTGTTGAGTAACTGATGAATCCTTATTCATCACTCTTTATTCTTTTATTTTAGCTAATTATCTTGGCAATGCATCATGTAAATAGGTGTAAATACAATAACTTAGCAATATGCATGCATGTGGTAATATTACATAATTAGCATGTATTTGTGCAAAAATAAAAGAATAAAGGGTAAAAAGAAAAAGAAGGAATTATTTTGAATAAATACTGAGTGACCTAAAACACAAGAGAGGGCCAAGCATTGGCCTAATCGCCAAATAAAATAAGAATAGAGAGATAGGGCCACTCCACCTTGTATATATATCATGTGTGTTCATAAAATATTTTTTGCCAAAAATAAAAATAAATATGTTCCTACCTCCTTGTATATATTTCTAAAAATAAAACAAAATTAATATAAAAATAAAAATAAAAAGAAAATAAAAACTCTCTCTAACTTGTACATAATACACGTATATACAATCCCTTGTTTATTTATTTTATACTTGTAAATAAATAATAAAAATAAAATAAAAATTATTTTATACTCCAAAAATTATGACGAAAAGAAATAAAATATAAAATTGGGGTATTTTTGTAAAAATAATAAATTAAAAAAAATTGAACAAAATACATAGGTATAATATACCTGTATATAATACAATATAATATATAATATAATTTATTTTCCAAAAAAATAAATAAAAATCACAGAAAAATCCTTTAAAAATAATAAACATTTTTTGTTTTATTCATTTTTTAATTTAACTTCATTTACTATTTTTAATTTATTTATCTTGTATTTTCCTTGCTATTTTGTCATGTAGCGGGTTTTGTCCTTATTCCAGCCCGCCTCTGATTGGTCCACGACGGATTGTTGACTCGGGTCAACCCCCTCTTCCTGGGCTTGACCCGACCCAACTACTCTTTCGGACCTTCTTCTCCCAATTATCCTAGGTGAATCGTGCACCCGTTTGCCCTGAATCTTTGCCTGTGTCTTCCCCATGGATCCAAGATCCTCGTGGATCCCTAAGGAAGCGTGAATCCTTCTCGGTTCATGCTCCCTTGCCCGATCTCTCCAGCCACCTTGGAATGCTAAAAAATCCTTCATCCGCCTCTCAAGGTCGGTAGCTCATGCCTCGCTCCCTCTCGATACCCTATACACCTTCAGCGTGGTGACAGCTGTCTGAAGAGCCTCTTGGTGATTGATTTGGTGAAGTGATGTTGACGGTCCCCCTTCGTGGTCGGTCCTCCACCGCGAGAAGCCTCCCTTGCCTGCCACCGCTTGGTCGAGGCCATTACCCTGCCGACCCCTTCGCCTGGAGCCGAGGAACTGTTCCAACCTTCACGTGACCCTTTCATCCTTCGCCTTGTTCATTCCGATCGAATCTTTCATCTGCCGCCGCCGTACCTCTGCCATCTCTGACCAACCGGTCGGAGCTCCTTCACCCATACCCAACTGCTCCGATATCCTTGCACGCTCACCCTCTATCTTCCTTCGTGACCTGATCACTCGAATCATCGTATGTTTAGTCGAGATTAGGTCTGAGATCTCCTCTACCACGTTCACCGGAGATTGAACCCCCTTCACCCCCACTTATTTCATCTTTAGCTCCAATAACTCAGACCGGAGCATAGCCCCGAGTCCAGACTTTGCATTGTAGGTACCATTGAGCCGTGAGGAGCCTCATCTGTCTTCTAGTTGCACAGCGGAGCTGCTCCAGACCTCGCTCCACAATCCAGTCCATCTAACCGTCCGCAGGACGATCAGAGCCTGCTGGACGACGCGGAGTGCCTCCCCGGAGGTGCTCGGCTTGTCGGAGGTCTGATCGGCCTTGTGGATTCTCCCCGGTTCCCCTTCAAAGTTCGCTAGTTCCCCTGTTCATCAACCATCCTCCATCGTCGTTGGATGAAGAGAGGAGGACCAGTTTCCATCTAAACCGTCCGTTATTGCAGCTTTCCAACCGTGGATCTGACGCCACCTGACACATATGCGCCGTACGTAGGGGACATTCCCTGAGCGTCAGATCTGCCTGCACAGAGGATCATAGCCGAACGATCTCACACACCAGCGGTCAACACGTGGCCAACCACACGCGACTCATGTGCACTGAGGGTATATTGCTCTTTTTGCCCTGCATTTATTTCACTTTATGTTTGGTCTGTAAAATAAAAGTTATAGTTGAACCATTTTTGCAACATAATCCATGTAGTTTCAGATATTTGTGTTTTAGTCCTTCTTGTCTAAGACTGTGCTTGGTCACGTGCATAGTGGTGTAATTACACTTTTCATCCGTAAATTTTCCTGTGTTGTGGATTGAATGAATGTTTTTCAAAATTGCATTTATACCCCTGTGAACGTGGATTTGGCGCATGTGCGGATTTAGTTGGATAATTTGCATATTTGACCCTGGGATTTTTATGCTTGTTAATGTTTGGTCCTGAAACTTAAATAAATTGCATTTAGGTCCCTATGTCCTGTGTGTTGTTTTTAATTTAATAAATACTAAAACTACTCCAAAAATTTTAAGAAAATTACATGTACCTCCTGTTACTGTGTAGGATTTTTGTTAATTTTTTGAGATGTATTTTGATTTTATTTGATATTTTCTAAAATTCAAAAACCCAAAAAATAACCTCCGTCTAATTTAGAAAACCCACTAAAAATAGAAAATATCTTTAAAAATTCTGAAAAAATTCATGTGTGCTTGTTTTGTCTTGTTTTAATTTTTGTGTGATTTTTGTTTCATTTTCTATTTAAAGGACCTAAAAATTGCTAATGACTAAAAGCCCTATAAAAATTATTAAAAATTCATCAAAAATAAAAAATGTGCTTTCAATTTCTATAGTTAGAGTTTATTTTATATTTTCATAAAAAATGTTGCCAAGATTTTAGAGGCACCTTAGATATTTTTAATGTGTTTTTTCGTCTAAGTTGCACATTGCTTGATGTTTTCCTTCTTCTTTTATTTTTAGAAAATTATATAAAAATCTAAAAAACCCCATAAAATACCCAAAAACATTTGAATATTTCAAAAACATAAAAATATTTTTGTTTTGAATTTTTTAGTAATTTAAGTCTGTAAATAATTGCTTGAGTGTTTCTTATATCATTTCTTTATTCCTTTTCTTAAAATAAAATCATAGAAAATTTTAAAAATTAAAAACCACCAAAAAATACCTTTATTTCTTGGATTACCTGACTACTTCTAGGATTCATTCCGTGCTCCTTGTGTTCGACCCTAGTGGCTATACCAGGTTAAATAATTAGCAAGATTGCTTGCCTTGGTTTTCATGTTGGATTTCTTTCTATGGTGATCTGATTTCTCTTGTTGACCGTGCCTTGTGATTCGGGTAGCAATGACCTTCGATGTTACTTAATCCGAGTTGCCTTCGCGGGTCATCAGAATGGCACCGTTGCCGGGGAGCACACCTTAGTAGTCAGTTTTCTATTTTTATTTATATTTTCCTTTTCTTCTTATTTGCATTTCTCTTTTTCTTTGCGAGGGGCCCGACGAGTGAGGGCGGCTATCTTCGGAGCGCCGAAGCACCCGAGCGAAGCGGAGGCAGCTCGTTTCTTCATCGAGCCGCAAGAGAGTGTAGGAGAGGAGGAGCAGAAGACTTGGAGGATTTTTAGATTTTATTTCATTTTTTATATAATAATTTGTAATAAACAGGACTTAGAGACATTTGAACTTGGCCTATTATCGGGGTCTGTTTCGTCGAGCACCGGTGTGCTCGGGGGACCTCACTGCGATTTTTTGCTGGTTTTGGTTTTCTTGCATTTTTTTGGTATTTTTGATTCTCGAAGATTTTGGCCCCTAGATTTAGGATTTTATCTTGATTATGACATATATAATTAAGGTCCCATCCCTAATTATCTGCCTGCACCTATAGATTGTTAACTGGACTTATTTAATTATATCACAAAGAAAAAGCTAATCTAGGCCACTTGAAAGGTCACATGCCACTAGAGGCCGTATACAGCGCTGGCAGGATCCGTTGTGGCGGACAGCGATCGGCATCAGAGACCGTACTGGAGCTCAAGCTCCAGGTCAATGATGAAATCATATTAACAGCTAATCTACTGGTGTAAATGCTAAAATAAAAATGGAACTGATAGGCTAAGCATATTATCTAAGAATGACAGAAAAAGGGGGCTCAACATGGAGAAACCACGAAGTTGAACCTCACGACGGTAAGGTGGTCGACGATCGCTTGGATGCACTCAACCTCGACTCATCCTTGCTACGAACCACATAACTGGCTCCTGTCACAAGCGGCAGTCCAACAAGGGTGATTCGAGGGGTTAAGACTTGACGAAGAGAGATCAAAAATTAAAAAGAAGATGGAAGGGATTGTTTATAGGCTGGTGGAGACCTTTCTTGTTGACATGTTAGCTATTGTGCTTCGTGTGTAGAAATTTTCTGTCTAAGGCCGATTTCTTCTTGCATCATATAGGTAGTTTTATTTCTGTCTTTATTTTATATGTGGATCACCCTGCATGTACAGTGCTGGCGTCGAGTATACATTTCTGACTTCGCATGCATCATAATGTTTAACCGCACATCGGCTTTTTAGACTTCTCCCCCTGTTTTTGGACTTAAAATAATCAGGAGAATCAGAAAATTCGTTAGGCATTGTTTTTTATTGAAAAATATATAAAAAAAGAAAAACCATAAAATTGGGACTGCTAAACACACTTGACCATAAAAGACACTTCACTGAATTTTTTTTCTTGGGAGAGCAATTCCCTCCTTATATGGTTTGGATGAGTGAGAGAGTGACCCGCAAACTGGGCTAGAGCCATATCTGACCTCTTTTCAGACTACTGGTTTCGGGTTAGTCATTCTCCAGTGGGGATCGCTCCGGTTTCCGGTAAAGCGGGCCGCGATATCCTTAATAGAGCGAGTTGATCAGGCAGCCGATAAACGGTCCGCAACTTGTACTGGTTGGGAAAGATCTAGCCTTGGGATCAGGCCAGTCTCCTGAGAGCATTGGATTCCTACCAACTCGCTTAATCGCTCTGATAGACTAATTTTTCACCTAATAAAATTGATAAGATAAAAGACCGAACCTTTACGGTCATCAGCTCCGCGTTGAGTTGGTAAATTAGGGGTTTATTTTTCCTGATCTTGTGTGTTTTCCAGATCTCATCTGCCTTACTTCTCCAACATCACGATGATGGGTCGGAGGTCCCTTAGGCAACCTTCGGTTGCACGCTTTTGAGCACTCCACCCCATTCATCTAGGTTGGTTTCCGAGAGCCCAGACTAGCTCTCCGAACCCGAGTTTGACTTTGCCCTATTTCCCTTCGACCACCCTTCTACCAGTCCCACAGTGCCAGAGCAGAGGCCGCAGAGGATGTATATTCATTTGATGGCACCTGAGTTCAGATCTTTTGAATTTGCAGAGACCATGCACAACAACGAGGATCGTACTGATGGACCCAACCAGACTAACACTTACGTACTTGATCAGGGTGCCTTCAACAACACCCTGTTAGCCTCCCTGGAGACCATGCAGCGTCAGATCAGAGACTAGGGGGATTTCATGACCGACATGCGCAGGGAGATGGCTTAGATGCGAGCGGACTGAGAAGAGCAAAATAGAACCGGTGGAGGAGGAGAGATTTCAGAGCTTGGAGGAGGTGAGGGACGAGATCTAGAGGAGCCAGTGGAGCCAGTCCGACCAGCACGCCCGATGAGAGAGTTGCACAACCCTGGTGCAACTCTGATGCACCGTTGGATCCAGATGTCGGCTATTCTGGGGGATTTAAAGCTCCCTCCTCAGACTATCCAGTTACTGCCAAGATTTCACGGGCTAGACACCGAGGAGCCACACCTCCATCTCCAGGAGTTTGAGATGATCTACAGCACGGTCCGCAATCGATTAGTTGACGAGGATACCATCCAGATGATGGCCTTTCCGCTCTCCCCAATAGACGGAGCAACCTATTGGATGAAGCATTTAGGGATATACGTGACATATTGGGAACAACTCCGGAACGAGTACTTGAATGGGCACTATCCACTCGGCCGGATGAATGCAGTACGAGACCTCATCAACAACTTCTCCATGCTTCCCAACGACCAGTTTCATGAGGCATGGAACCGATTCAGAGAGCTCATCGACATGTGTCCACATTACGATATATCTAAGACCAACCTCGTTCAGAGTTTCTTCTGTGGGCTGACACCAGAGCTGCAAGGGCTAGTGAATGCATCATGTGGGGGGTTGTATTTCACCAAGGATGAGGATCAGGTCTGGACAATCTACGAGGAGTTGGAAAAGAACTATACAGTCATGTCCTAGACCTGTCTTTACACACAGGGGAAGCCTACACTACAGGCCGTGTCCTATAAGAGGATATCACGGGTCGATACAGGTCCTTCTACATCATTAGCAGCCGCAGCATAGGCAGAGTCGTCGGCCGCTGATATGGGCATCATCAGCGAGAAGCTGGACCACATCGAGATCATTGAGAAGAAGCAGTGCCGGGGTATGTCGCAGATCGATCAGATGGCACAGACGCTGAGTGACCTTAAGACCCAGATCTTGTGTCTCTAGGAGACACATACGGCTTCTCAGCCCCGTCATAGGTCACAGGCTGATCCCAACAGCAGCAGCTCGACCTAACCCTCCACCCACTACAGACAGGTTCACCACATTTAGGCGGAGCCGTTCCTGCAGCCGTAGCAGCAGTACGTCCAGTTACTGCTGTCTCAAGACACTCAATTGGTGGTATACCAGCCGGATCAGCCCCTAGCAGTCCTATCCCCACCCCTTTATGAGAAGGAGTCGTTGATGGAAGTCAATGGGATTTGGTATGACCAACCTCAGCCTGGGATCCACCGAGACCATCCCGGATTCCGATGGTCGACCGAAGGTGCCTCATCCCAGCAGCAACCTCTAGTTCAGGATGGGCAGTACAGCCAGCATCAGCAACAGCCCCAGTTCCCACACCAGTTACAGCTACAGCCACACTACCGGCATGTTCCCCGTCCCTACCAGCAGGGACAACCATGGAGGTAGCAGCAGCAGCCTCAGCAGTATTCTCACAAGTACCCCTCTCATCCTTCTCAGTAGCAGCCTCACTTCTAGAGAGGCAACCCGTCCGGTTCTCATTGGCCAGCCTATGAGAGCCCAGCACTTGATGACTTAGCCCGCCTTATTTCTGAGCAGCAGGCCACTTTCAGGAGGGAGATGGACAAGTTCTGTCAGGAGATGAGGGAGATTGTCAAGGGCAAGGCCGACATACCCACTCACATCGAGTCGAATCTGAACAACTTGAAGAGGAATTATGAGAAGGTATAGTTTACAGAGGTTACCACTCCTGGTGACTCATTGGGTGATATTACTTCCTATACTTTTGATGTTGACTTTGTTACACAAGGGAGCGGTAGGATGTCAGCCGGCGGCGCCTCGTCTGAGAGACGACACCATGAGGACTCAAGAGCACCAGACGAGGAGAAGGGCGGTGTTGATGCATCTCATGATGATGTTGATGACGGTGGTGCTGATGCCACCACTGATGTAGATCCAGTCAATGGTATTGACGATGTCGCTTCACCAGATGCAGGAGGTGGTGGTGATGCCACCAGATATTCTGATGTTGAGCAAGAGAGCGGTGTTGATGCCACAAGTCCAGATGCCGTGGGTGGTACTGAGGTCACCCCTTCTATTCCTATTGCATTTCCGTCTGTTTATGTATCTCAGGACTATTTAGAAAAATCCAAAAAAAATAATAATAGATAGGGTTCTTTATTTTTGAGTCCATCTGCAATGCCTGAAGATGTTTGTATCGATTATATTTCGTCTCAGTAGCAGGGATCCATTCCTAGCCCTCTATCTGAGGAGGGCCGAGCCATCCCCTTTCTTGAAGCACTTCGCTTGGCTAAGGGGAATAAAAAAACCCAAAAAAGAATCTCATCAGTTAGAGTTCAGCCAACAGATGACAGACAGATTCCAGATTCAGCTGACTCTACAAGAGGCCCTTGAGACATTCCTCTCTTCTAGAGGAACCTTAAAGAGAAGACTACCATTCGCAGGAAGAAGAGGAATCACCATGCAGAGATCCATGTGCTCACTCGTGCCACCTGCTTCACCATTCAGAACCGTCTTCCATCCAAGAGGCCAGATGCAGGAGCTCCCTATGTCAGATGTCACATCCATGAGCAGACGTTCGATCGGACTCTATTAGACAGCGGCTCTTCCATCAACCTACTTCCGGCAGCCTTACTCGACCAATTCGAGTTTAGCCCTCTTGATAGAGCATGACAATCCTTCAGTTTACTGATAGACCTGTCAAGAGGCCGAAGGGGTTGTTTAAGGATGTGGTCGTCATAATTCAGAGCCTGAAATTCCTGGTGGACTTTGTTGTGTTGGACATGGAGATCCTTGAGTCTGTGACTGATACCCACATCATTTTAGGACGCCCGTTCTTGGCCACAGCCAAGGCAGTGTCTGACCATGATAGCGGGAAGGTGTACTTTTGCATCGAGGATGAAAGTATACAAATAGAGACGATCAACGAGACTAGAGCACGAGATTCAGCCTACTCCGAGCAGCTCAGTGATTCAGAGCAGATGATAGAGGCAGAACGAGACGTCCACCAGGAGTGCGATTTTGTGATTACAGATGATGAAGCCACTTGGTTTGATCTCGTTTCACGAGCCATCCTATCACATTCGGATACCACAGATTCCCATATTCCAACAGAGGAGAGCTTGGAGAGCACACTCTTGGCAGAGGACACATTCGTGGATGTAGATCGCGTTCAGGATAGCGAGGCAGTTGATATTTCTAGTGATTCAGATTCAGATCCCTCGGAGTCAGACATAGATTGGGCCTAGTTTGATGAGTTGATACTGTTTCTGATTCCTACAGAGCTAGCAGCTAGCGTGGAGACTGATCCGATACAGAGTACAGATACACCAGCAAAGTAGTCTTCACCAGATTTTCATGATAAGCGAGAGTTCTCCCATCAAATTTGGTTGCCTTCACTCAGACTTCTCAGAGGCCAGATTTGCCAGCTCCTAGTTTCCCAGAGCTGAAGCCCTTGCCGCAGTCGCTGAATTATAGATTCCTTGCGGGCGAGCATGAGATGCACCCAGTCATTATCTCAGCAGATTTGACTGGAGAGCAAGAATCTCATTTGATGGAGGTTCTTGAAAAGAACTACAAGACGATAGGATGGAGTGTAGCTGATCTCCAGGGGATAAGTCCGGCCCTGTGCTCCCACCATATCTATCTCGAAGAGGATGGCAAGCCATCGCATGAGTTCCAGCGACGGTTGAACCCGAACCTTCGAGAGGTTGTCATGAAGGAAATCTCAAAATGGTGGAGTGCCAATTTTATCTACCCCATCTTCGACTCCAAGTGGGTTAGTCCATTACATGTGGTGCCCAAGAAGACAGGCATCACTACAGTTGTTAGCGAGTCTAGAGAGGAGATAGTTACTCGGGTACCCACTTCTTGGAGGGTCTGTGATGACTACAGACAATTGAACCAGGCCACCAAGAAGGATCATTTCCTGCTACCTTTTATTGATCAGATTATAGAGAGGCTAGAAGGGAAGAGTCATTATTGTTTCCTTGATGGGTACCCCGCTATAATCAGTTGGCCATTGCGCTCGAAGACCAAGATAAAACTACATCACCTGTCCATTTGAGACATATGCTTTCAGACGGATGCCCTTTGGTCTATGTAACGCCCCGGCGACATTCCAAAGGTACATGTTCATCTTTTCGGACATGGTAGATGAGTGCTTGGAGGTCTTCATGGACGACTTTTCGGTCTATGGCGACAGGTTTGATGCTTGTTTTGACTGCCTAGACCGCGTCCTTCAATGATGCATTGAGGTCCATCTTGTATTATCCTGGTAGAAGAATCACTTCATGGTGACTCAAGGGACGGTGCTTGGTCTCTAACAGGGGCATGGAGGTGACTCGGCCAAGATGGATATCATCAGGAAACTCAATCCACAGTCCAACCTGCGATAGTTACGGTCTTTTTTGGGGCACGTCAGCTTCTACCGACGCTTCATTCACTATTTCAGCATTATTGCCTGACCATTGACTGATTTTTTGACCAAAGACATCGAGTTTATTGTAGATGATAAATGTCTTGTGTCATCTGAGATGCTCAAGAGTCTAGTAGTTGAGGCTCATGTCCTTCAGCCGCTTGATTGGTCTCTCCCATTCGATATCATGACGGATGCCTCCGATTTTGCCGTAGGGGCCGTGTTGGGACAGCAGAGGGATGGAGTGCCATTTGCCATTCACTATGCTAGTCGTACATTGGATGTCGTGCAACGGAACTACACCGTCACTAAGAAGGAGATGCTAGCTGTAGTTTTTACCTTGGATAAGTTCAGGTCATACATCATTGGATCAAAGGTGACTATCTTTACTGATCATACCGCCATTAGGTACCTCATGGCAAAGAAGGATGCCAAAGTGAGACTGACTAGATGGATCCTTCTACTCCAGGAATTTGATATTGAGATTAGGGATAAACCTGGAGTTAAGAATGTGGTGGTGGATCATCTCTCTCGATTGAAGCATCTTGAGTAATTTGAGCAGACTAATCCCATTTCTGAGACCATCCCAGATGAGGTGATCCTTGCTATCGCCTCTCTCCCATGGTACGCCGACATTGTGTACTATCTTGTTGCAAAGAAAGTTCTACAAGGTTGGCCCATGCAGCGACTTGAGACCTTCCTTGCAAAGGCCAAGTTCTACCATTGGGAGGATCCCATACTTTATCATGAAGGAGGGGATAGCGTCTGGCGTCGGTGCATTCCTCAAGAGGAGCACCATAGCATCCTCACATACTGCCACAAGCTGGAGGCAGGAGGGCATCACTCTGGGAGGAGAATGGTACAAAATGTGCTTCAATCCGGCCTATGGTAGCCTACCCTTGTCAAGGATTTTGATGAATTTGTGAAGAGGTGTACTGGCTGTCAGAGGATGGGCACTTGTGGATAGCATGATATGATGCCGATGCAACCCATTCACTTCTGTGAGGTTTTTGACGCATGGGGAATCGATTTCATGGGTCCATTCCCTAAGAGTCAGGGATTTGAGTACACTCTATTGGACGTGGATTATGTTAGTTTTTGGGTTGATGCCATCCCCGCCCGAGTCGCAGATGCTAGGACTGTTTGCAGATTTTTGAGGAAGAATATCATTTCACGGTTTGGGGTGCCTAGAGTTTTGATATCTGACGGGGCGTCTCATTTCGTCAACGACAAGGTAAAGGCCCTTGCTAGCGAGTTCAGCATAGACCATCGAGTAGCCACTCCATATCATCCTCATACCCATGGTCTTACTGAAGTGTCGAACAAGGAGATAAAGACGATATTGCAGACGGTAGTCTGCCCAGACCGAAAGGATTGGTCACAGCTTTTGGTCTCGGTCTTGTGTGCATATCGGACTTCCTTCAAGTCTCCTTTGGGTACATCTCCCTTTCGCCTCGTTTATGGCAAGCCCTGCCATTTACCTGTTGAGATTAGGCACAAGTCAGTTTGGGCTGTCACAGATATATTATTGGATCCAGTGTGTGTAGGAGATCAGAGGAAGACAGAATTGGCAGCCCTGGAGGAGCTTAGAGACTCAACCTTTTTGAGCAACCTACAATATAAGGAGAGAGTGAAAGAATGGCATGATTCTCATTTCAACCATAAGCAGTTTGAGCTAGATCAGAGAGTATGGTTGTTCGATGCTAGGCTTAGATTATTTCCAGGGAAGTTGCAGAGCAAGTGGAAGGGACCATACCTGGTCCGAAAGGTACATGACAATGAGAGTATTAACATATCTGAGATGTGATCTGAGTCTACCTTTCCCGTTAATGGGCAATGTCTCAAACCGTATCTAGATAATGAGCCACTGGTCGTTGACGTTTCCCCTATTCATTTTGCATGAGATGTGTTCTTTGACTCACATCTATTGCATCTCATACCTGATTATCACCGTCTTCCGCCTTGTTTAGATCCACATGTTCATATCATCTCGTTCTTCAGTCCAACACCCCATTTGCATCTTATGATTATGCTATACTTAGGGTGCACTTTACCCTAAGTATAGGGGGTGTCAGACTTTTGATTTCTCTTTTGATTCTGTTTACCTCTGTTTTCCTGCTTATACTTAGGGATATTTTACCATAAGTATAGGGGATTTAGACCCTGTACATTTTGTCACTCGGAGTTCCCTATGTGTACAACATACTATACTTAGGATTACTTAATCCTAAGTATAGGGGGAAACACCAAGATCCTTTCATTCTTTGTTTCGTTGTTGTAGTATAGCTATTCTTTCACTTACCCATACTAAGCACGAGTTATGTCTTATTCATCGCTCTTGATCCACTCTGAGGACATCGTTCGAGCTAAGTATAGGAGGTGTCATATATATTTCATATATACTTTAGCCATAACTCGTACTTTGTGTGAGTGTGTTAATAAAAGAAATGGCTAAAATCCTTTATTTAAAAACAGTAAAAATTTAAAATTTTTCTTGTACCTAAAATTATTTCTTGCATAAACATAGCTATTTATAAAAATTATTTTTGTACAAATGTTTGTAAAAACGTTTTGTTTGAGAAAATTTGTGTAAATATTTTGATATCAAAAGTATGTATATAGTACAAAATTTTTGTAAAATTTTTAAAAACAAAAGTTTGCAAAAACCCTTGTGTAAATGTGTGTAAATAGTTTGCAAAACCTTTGAATCCATGAATTCATTCATTCAAACATTTTTCAAAAAATTTGCACATTTTCAAAACTTTGCATAAAAAGATTTTTGTATATACTTTTACAGTTTTCTGAATCGAAGATTGACATTTAAACTAGCCTGGAATTAAATTGGAAAATGGAGCTTGGTTAAGACCTTAATCCACCTAATTCTAAGAGGAACCTTATAGGGCTTAGGATTGAGACTTTTTCAGGTCCATTAGTGACTTAATTCTTTGGGTCAACTAGGCTATGATCACATGTCATATTGATGAGCCTAAGTAGAACACTTAACAACGCACACATGACTCTCACAGACAATAGATTTACTTGCACCAGCACCTTACACATAGCTCTCTACGGATGAGGTGGTGAGGAGGCAGTCTTCTTTGGCTTGGGGTAGCATACGAGGGTAGTACTTCTAGGCAGAACCTATCGTCTTCTTTTAGTGAAGGAAGTGTATCTCAACTTGGTCCGGCGGCAATGAGGTCTAAAGATAGGAGTTGTGGGTTGCAATAATGCTTCAAAAGATGGATAGTCTACTGGCTCAAGAGGAAAAACTCCTTATGTATATATGTTGCACCATGTAGATATGTTGTACATATGCACATCAAAAAAATGTGCAAAAGAAAGACAAACTCCAAAAAAGTGGTGGGTCTGATAGAAAATGAAATACCCATCGGAGTGTATATAGACAAATATAGCAAAGCTTATGTTACCCGTTCTCATCTTATGAAGCTCGTTGTAGGGAGACTTAGCTACACTGGTTGGGCTCCCAAGGATACATGACTACACTGGTCATGGTCCATTCTCTTCTTACTCCTCTTCTTGAACCGGTTGAACTTGAACATAGAAGGGAATATCCTGCTCCTCGAGGAAAGCACTGCCAGACTAGGGCATTAGAGTTACCTTGTTGAGGGGGGTTGTTACGTTGCCATTTCTGAGGTGGGCATTAGAGTCACTTACACAGTACAAGAAAAGATTCATGGTCATTAGAGTTTGTGTATGTAGACTTGTTCTGATCTGGATTGTTGAGGAGTCTTGACCATCGATTGGTGGAACTTAGAGGCTGTTGAGTTTTAAACCTAGGTCCAAATAAGGTTCCGACAAAATAATAATCCAAAGGTCTGACTGAGCTCCATACTTCAATTTAATGAAGATAAGTTTAATAATCAATCTTGATTCTCCTTCTTTTTCTTTTTCTTTTTCTTTCTCTTTTCACTTCTTTTTCAAATAAGTGTTTGCTAAGGGACTAGCAAAGGTAAAGTATAGGGGGGTGATGAATCCCTTTTCATCACTCTTTATTCTTTTATTTTAGCTAATTATCTTGGCAATGCATCATGAAAATAGGTGTAAATACAATAACTTAGCGATATGCAGACATGTGTTAATATTACATAATTAGCATGTATTTGTGCAAAAATAAAAGAATAAAGGATAAAAAGAAAAAGAAGAAAGTATTTAGAATAAATACTGAGTGACCCAAACCCCAAGAGAGGGCCAAGCATTGGCCTAATCGCCAAATAAAATAAGAAGAGAGAGATAGGGCCACTCCATCTTGTATATATATATATATATCATGTGTGTACATAAATTATTTTTTGCCAAAAATAAAAACAAATATGTTCCTACTTCCCTCTATATATTTCTAAAAATAAAACAAAAATAAGAAAAAAATAAAAATAAAAAGAAAATAAAAACTCTCTCTAACTTGTACATAATACATGTATATACAATCCATTGTCTATTTATTTTATACTTGTAAATAAATAATAAAAATAAAACAAAAAATATTTTATACTCTAAAAATTATGTTGAAAATAAATAAAATATAAAATTAAGGTATTTTTGTAAAAATAATAAATTAAAAATAATTGTACAAAATACATAGGCATAAAATACCTGTATATACTACAATATACTGTATATAATATAATTTATTTTTCAAAAAAATAAATAAAACTCACAGAAAAAATCCTTGAAAATAATAAACATTTTTTGTTTTATTTGTTTTTTAATTTAACTTCATTTATTATTTTTAATTTATTTATCTTGTATTTTCCTTACTATTTTGTTTGTAGCGGGTTTTGTCCTTATTCCAGCCCGCCTCTGATTGGTCCACGGCGGATTGTTGACTCGGGTCAACCCCCTCTTCCAGGACTTGACCCGACCCGACTGCTCCATCGGACCTTTTTCTCCCAATTATCCCAGGCGGATCGCACATCCGTTTGCCCTAAATATTCGCCTGTGTCTTCCCCAAGGATCCAAGGTCCTCGCGGATCCCTAGGGAAGCGCGGATCCTTCTCGGTTCGCGCTCCCTTATCCGATCTCTCCAGCCACCTTTGAATGCTATAAAATCCTTCATCCGCCTCCCCAGGTCGGCAGCTCATGCCTCGCTCCCTCTCGATACCCTAGACACCTTCAGCATGGTGACAGCCATGTGAAGAGCCTCCTGGTGATCGATTTGGTGCAGTGACATCGACGCTCCCCCTTCGTGGCTGGTCCCCCACCGCGAGAAGCCTCCCTCGCCTGCTGCCGCTTGGTCGAGGCCATTACCCTGCCGACCCCTTCGCATGGAGGCGAGGAACACTTCAAACCTTTAGGTGACCCTTTCATCCTTCGCCTTGTTCATTCCTATCGAATCTTTCATCTGTCGTCGCCGTAGCTCCGCCAGCTCTGACCAACTGGTCGGAGCTCCTTCACCCACGCCCAACCACTTCGATATCCTTGCATGCTCACCCTCTATCTTCCTCCGTGACCTGATCACCCAGATCATCATCTATTTAGTCAAGATTAGGTCTGAGATCTCCTCTACCGCTTTGACTGGAGATCGAACCCCCTTCACCCACGCTTCTTTCATCTTTAGCTCCAATAACCAGACCAGAGCATAGCCCCGAGTCTTGGCTTTGCATTGCAGGTACTCTTGAGTAGTGAGGAGCCTCATCTGTCTTCCAGCTGCACTGCGGTGATGCTCCAGACCTTGCTCCTCCATCCAGTCCATCTGACCGTCCGCAGGACGATCAGACCCCACTGTTCGACGCTGAGTGCCTCCCCAGAGGTTCTCGGCTTATCGGAGGTCTGATCAGCCTTATGGATTCGCCATGGTTCCCCTTCAAAGTTTGCCAGCCCCCTTTTACATCCACCATCCTCCATCGTCGTTCGATGAAGAGCGAAGAGCACCAGTTTCCATTTGAGTCGTTCGTCGTTGCAGCGATCCAGCCGTGGATCTGACGCCATCTGAAACATCTGCATCGCACGTAGGGACATTCCCTGAGCGTCAGATCTGCCTACACAGAGGATCATAGCCGCACGATCTCGCACACCAGCGGCCGACACGTGGCCAACCACGCGCGACTCACGGTCACCGAGGGTATATTGCTCATTTACCCTGCATTTATTTCACTTTATGTTTTGGTCTGTAAAATAAAAGTTATAGTTGAACCTTTTTTACAACATAGTCCCTATAGTTTCAGATATTTACGTTTTAGTCCTTCCTGTCTGAGACACGTGCTTGGTCGTATGCATAGTGGTGTATTTGCACTTTTCATCCGGAACTTTTCCAGTATTATGGATTTAATGAATGTTTTTCAAAATTACATTTATACCCCTGTGAACATGGATTTGGCGCATGTGCGGATTTTGTTGGATAATTTGCATATTTGACCCTGGGCTTTTTGTGCTTGTTAATGTTTGGTCCTGAAACTTAAACTAATTGCATTTAGGTCCCTTAATAAATATCAAAACTACTCCAAAAATTTCAAAAAAAATTACACGTAGCTCCTGCAACTAGATTTTTGGTAATTTTTGAGATGCATTTTGATTTTATAAGAATTTTTTTAAAATACAAAAACCTTAAAAATTGCCTCCGTCTAATTTAGAAAACCCACTAAAAATAGAAAAATATCTTAAAAAAATCTGAATTATTCGCGTGTGTTGTTTTGTCTTGTTTTAATTTCTTTGTGATTTTTGTTTCATTTTCTATTACTAAACACCTAAAAGTAGTAAATGACTAAAAATCCTATAAAAATTATTAAAAATTCATTAAAAAATGAGTTTTTTGTTTCTGTAGTTAGAGTTTTTTTTATATTTTCATAAAAAATGTTGCTAAGATTTTAGAGGCACTTAGATATTTTTAATATGCTTTTTCTTCTAGGCTGCACATTGCTTGTTGTTTTCCTTCTTCTTTTATTTTTAGAAAATTATATAAAAATCAGAAAAACCCCATAAAATACCCAAAAACATCCTAATATTTCAAAAACATTAAAATATTTTTGTTTTGGATTTTTGAGTAATTTCAGGTCTTTAAATAATTTCTTGAGAGTTGCTTCTATCATTTCTTTATTCCTTTTCTTAAAAGAAAATCATAAAAAATAAAAATTAAAAACCACCAATAATACCTTTATTTCTTGGATTACCTGACTACTTCGTACGATTCATTCCGTGCTCCTTGTGTTCGACCATGGTAGCTATACCAGGTTAAATAATTAACAAGATCACTTGCCTTGGTTTTCATGTTGGACTTCTTTTAATGGTGTTCTGATTTCTCTTGTTGACCGTACCTTGCGATTCGGGTCACAACGACCTTCGATATTACTTAACCTGAGTTGCCTTCGCATGTAATCAGTAACCCGATCCGGATATGGGAGGATCAGACAGCCCGGGAATTGGGGTCGTGACATTTGTGATCCTTTTTTACAAATTTTCAAGATCTATATCACTGATGTAATAACAAGGTTTGTAGATATGGACTAGAATGTAATAAAAACAAGGAAAGCACTGAAATAAAAATAAAAAGAAGTTGGGAATAAGTTGCATCTTAGCTCCTTGTACACCCAACTAAGTCCATGGAGGATGGTTCTCTAATACACGTGGACATGAGTGGGATCCTTTTGTAGAGCATAAAAACAATTCTATATGTATTTTCCAAGTCCTCGAGGAGGAGAAAACCTAAAGCTACATCAAAGGGAGAGGAATTCACCAAAGTTTGAGGAAGTGATGACATGAAATTATTGCCTGAAAAAAATGGTAAGGACAAAAAGGATAAGCTATAAAACTAAAATAACCAATATAAAAGAGTAATTCAACAAAGGAAACAAATCGAGGGAGTGAAAGATAAGACAATATGTAATTGAAATGTTGTAGATTTATATCGATGAGAAATAGTACTACTAAAACTACATATTTTGGCTCTCCCTTTTGATGTGTCGATGCAGATATCTATAGTGTTTTGGGTCTATTTTTAGTGATAGCATGTAAGATTGTAGGTAATGGAGGTAGGAAGGTATTTTTTGAGAGCTATAATATGTTTGAGGTCATCTGCTAACTGGAATTCACTAATGGAATTCATCTGCCAACTAAAATACAATGATGTCTAGGGCATCAAAAATCTAGAACTCTTTAATTACGCCATGCTCTCCCAATCATACATCAGAACTCATGAAAACGATGCTTCTGTCATTACTAAAATTATCAGGGAGATATCACAATTCCAGACATATAATCATTTTAGAATCATCAATACTTTCCTATTTGACACTCCATCGAAGTTGGGTCGATGGCCATAAGAAAGAAGGCCATCGGTTCAGGAGATCAAACTCGCTTCTAGTTTGACAGTATTAGCAGAGACCCTCCTCTTTGCAAACTCTTTGCCTCCATATGGGAGACCATACATAACAAATACATTACCTTATCCAAAGCCCACTAGATGCTTGGCACCAATCAAAATTGGCTAAAAGCCGTCACACAAAGATCAATTATACACCAAGATATTTAAAAATTAAAACAACTTTTATACAACCATCACCCTTTCCAAACCTCTGTTGATACTATAATCATACCTGATAGAACAACCTCCCTTAGACTCACTAATGATCTATTTAATGTTCTCTCTTGTGGGGGTTAGGAGCTAAGCTAAACCTTAAATTCTGGTCGAAACCATTCCACCCCTGGATCTCCCTCTTCTTATGGTCACTAAGACATGGAAAGCTATGGGTGCAACATAGACCTTTACTTCCTATCATCTCAACCTCTAATGCATGTCCACTATGCCTTGTTAACAATGAAATAACCCCCCCCCCCGCCTATTCCTTTTTGTCCTTTTACTATTATAGTTCTTACCATTCTATTCAAATTTTATTAGGAGCCTGAGGGATTTTTTTAACAAGATAATTCACATCCATATTCCTCATCCCATTAGCATATATCCACCAAATGTAGTGGTTGACTTGGAAGGAGTGTTGTTTGAGAATATTCCAGCATATTTCCCATCCTCCCTTGCAATGTGCAAAAGATGCGCTATTCTTTTTTTACTCATTTGAAGTAGCTGAAACTTTGTTACAAATTTAACCAAATAGTTCTGGCTTAAACTTTCTAACCCATTATTGCAGCCAAGATATTATCAAATCCATGAGCCTGCACCCCAGCACACGCCATCAATTATTTGCAAAGAAATGAAGCCTCATATGTGCCATTTGCTCATATAGAATGCATAATCTTTAGTCCAACCTACTGCTTTTTTCCTTGAATGGAGAAGAAACAATTTTCATTTTAATCCCTACGAACATTATCACCCTTTAAAACCTAGGTGGCATTCTTAGGTTGTACTAAATGCGTGGCCCCAAGGTTCAATTTTGGTTGGTCTTTCTTTTTTCGCTTGCTTGGTTGTTGAGAAATTCAATATTGCAAACTTTATTATGATGAATGGAATATGATCGTTTATTAAAAAAAGATGATTGAGGTCTACTAAAAATGGGAACAAGGATGTTAGTATATGGTAGTTGGGGCTATATGGGTTAATAAGTAAAGAATATGAAAAGTTGTGTCCAACCCTACCACCATTCAGTGGCTATTGAGAAACAGGTGTGGATCTAGAGTAATCACTAAAATAGTAATGTTGGATAGATCTGAAGATTGGACGGGCATTGTTGATTCCCATATTCATCTATTCAATAAACCTAATTTAACTCTTTTCCTCAGTAAATACCCTTAAAAATAAAATCACCATTTTATACTTTGCACCTACATGGATAAAATCTGTTAATTAATATTAATAATTAATATAAAAATCAAACAAAAGGTCAAAATCAAGAAAATCAAAGAGAAAATGTAATTGTATAAACTAACAAAAAATAAGAAATAAATAAGGTGTCATCTATATATATTCCATCAAACCCCTAAGACTTTGAAAGTAATATCGGTCAACAAAATATTTAGCCAAACTTGTAGGTATTCACTTGTATATATGATTCACAAAATTCATTTATTTAAAATAAATCGATGTTAAGTCCAAATAGCGTGAAACTATCTTGATTGTGTACATGATATTAATCTTAATCCAAGAAAAACAAAAAAAAATACTAACTTGAATATGTGGCAAATAAACACAAATCTTGTTTTTACTTCAACTGAATTTATAAGGTAAAATTCTCATACATACTGATACTTATTATACATTGCTCATCTTCAAAGTGACATACATTTAACTATCTACAAAATGAGTTCACTTTCAAAGGAACAGGAGCTCGTATGTGAAGCTTGAGTTTTGAGCTATTATCACTAGACTTTTCCATGCCTTCATCGATAGTTAAAAGCTGCTACCAAAACCCGAAATCTATCACGGTAATATAGTGGGAACTGTGGATAAAAATTCTATCGATAACACGGTTGTCAGTTGTTTTTCCATTTACATCAACAAATATTTAAACCACTGAGACTGACCATTTTTATCAGTGGTTCAACAACCACTAACGATTATCTTTACCCTCGGTGAATTTAAGCTCCGTCGACGAAGATAACATCATCATGGTTGAAATAACTATCAAAGATGCTTATTTTTGTTGCCAGTTCTTACAAATGCAGGTTTATGGCTATTTATGAGCACCCCTTGATCGACCATACTTGGTAGTCGAAGAACCATGTTAATATGGTGACCTTCCGGAGGTCAAAATAATAAATATGATTTATTGCATCCTCGCATTTATTTTTATAGCATTTATGCCCTTTCCAGGACTTGTAGTTTAGTGATTGATCTTTATTTATTAAATATAATGTCAGTGTTCCAAAAATTACCAAAAATAGGTTAAGTTTCAGTTTGAACATACTTTCACGACATATTTTAAGATTTGCAATTTAAGACCTTTAGTACAACAACAACAACAACAAAGCCTTTTCCCACAATTAAGTAGGGTCGGCTACATGGATTCTTCACCTCCATTCAGATCTATTTTGGGTCAATCTCGGACTTATATCCAAAAAACTAAGATCCCTTCGTATAGTCTCTTTCCAACACTTCTTGGGACGTCCTCGCCCTATCTTAGCCGGCTCAACATCCCAACACTCGCATCTCCTAACCGGTGCATCAGTTGACCTTCTTTGCAAATGACCAAACCATCTTAAGCGGTTTTCTCGCATCTTATCCTCGATCGGATCTACACCAACTTTCTTTCTAATTGCATCATTCTGAATCCGATCTTTACGTGTATGTCCACACATCCATCTTAGCATTTTCATTTCTGCTACAGCCATTCTCTGCACATGCCTATGGTTCACTGGCCACTGAACGCCCCAACGAAATCTGTATGTTTGCTTAAATCCATGTTTAAAAGATCCGAACGGTTTCGAGATAAATTCATAAATAGTGTTCTTAGAAGAACTTTAAGAACACTATTTACGAATTTATCTCTCCTGCGCTGGCTGTCGGCTACCTAACGCCCAACCCTCCTCATTTACACGGGCTTGGGACCGGCCATGGCTGAGTTAATTTAAGACCTTTAGTATTTTAATAAATCAAAAAGAGCACATTTATTCTCTGTTACTAGTTAAAAATTAAAAAAATGATAATTTGTCTCGAAAAATTCTGTAAAAATTACTTTCTTTCTGTTTTGAGTTGTTTTATCATCTGACCAAAAATCAAACAAAAATATAAAAGCAAAACCCTAAAAATATTAAATTAGTCAAAATCAATTAAAAATTATTAAAACACTCAAAAATAGTATTCTTTTTTTATTTTTGTATTTTGAAGTATATTTTGACTTAAAATTATAGGATTTTTTGTGGGAGTTTATAAATAAAAATTACTTCTATTTATTGACTTTTACACTGTTTTGACCTTTTATTCCAATTAAAAATCCTTAAAATTTGCAAAAAAAATCTCCAAAAATAACAAAAATAGTATAAAAAATAAAAATAAAAAACACTTCATTTTCTTATTTTGAATAATTATTATATATTTTATCTATATATTACCTTTTTTATACATATATATACCTATATATATTATCTTTTATAAAAAGAAAAAAAGAAATTAAAAAACTAAAATATAAAAAAATACAAATATATAAATTAAAAATTTAAAATATAAAAATATATTACAAAAATCCATAAAGAATTATAAAATCAAAACCGACAAAAATCATAATTTGGCTATGTAGATGAGAGACAGATTGTTCTTTGATATTTATCTTACATTGTTCTACACCATTTCTTGCTGAGTTCGACCCCTACTAGCTTCTCACTATACATCTTTAGTAGGGTATAGTAAATTTTGTTTCACACTTGGTTTGTTGATTTACTCATTGTGTGGGTTCATTGTTAATCAAACACAATTACTGAGAAGTCACACAATGACAAAGTCCTCACCTCGTGAGGCTCATTTTAGACTCCTAAATTTTTGCATTCATCATAAGGTTTGAGGATGTGATGAAATGAAATTATTGCTTGAAATAAAATGGTAAGGACCAAAAGAATAAGCCATAAAACTAAAAATAACCAATATAAAAGAGTAATTCAATAAATGAAACAAATCAAGGGAGTGAAAGATAAGACAATATGGGATTGAAATGTTGTAGATTTATATCGATGAGAAGTAGTAATACTAAAACTACAAATTTACGCTCCCCCAATCGATGTGTCGATGTTGATATCTTTAGTGTTTTGGGGGTATTTTTAGTGATAGCATGTAAAGTTGGAGGTAATGGAGGTGGGAAGGTAGTTTTTGACTGCTATAAGATGTTTGAGGTCATCTACTAACTGAAATTCACTGATGGAAACTCATCTGCCAACTAAAATACAATGATGGCTAGGGCATCAAAAATCTAGAACTCATTAATCACGCTATGATCTCTCAATCATAGGTTAGAACTCATGAAAACGATGCTTCTATCTTTACTACAATTGTCTAGGAGATATCACAATTCCATACATATCCTCGTTTTAGAGTCGTCAAAACTCTCCTAGTTGACGCTCCATCGAAGTTGGGTCGATGGCCATAAGAAACATGGCCATCGGTTCGAGAGATCAAACTCGAATTTGGTTTGACAGTATTAACGGAGACCCTCCACTTTGTAGACTCTTTCCCTCCACATGGGAGACCATACATAACAAATACATTTCCTTATCCAAAGACCACTAGACGCTTGGCACCACTCAAAATTGGCTAAAAGTTCTCACACAAAGATCAATTATAGACTAGGATCTTTTAAAATTAAAGCAACTTTTATATAACCATCACCATTTCCCAACCTCTGTGGATACTATAATCATCCCCAGTAGAACAACCTCCCTCATACTCACTAATGATCTATTTAATATTCTCTCTTGTGGGGGTTAGGAGCTAAGCTTAACCGAAAATTCTGGTCGAAACCATTCCACCCCAGGATCTCCCTCTTCTTATGGTCACCAAGACATTGAAAGTTATGGGTGTAATATAGGCCTTTACTTCCTATCATCTCAACCTCGAATGCATGTCCACTATGCCTTGTTAACAATGAAATAACCCCTCGCCTATTCCTTTTTGTCCTTTTACTATTAATGTTCTTACCGTTCTATTCAAATTTTATTGGGAGCCTGAGAGATTATTTTAACAAGAGAATTCACATCCATATTCCTCATCCTATTGGCATATATCAACCAAATGTAGTGGTCGACTTGGAAGGAGTGTTGTTCGAGAATATTCCGGCATATTTCCCATCCTCCCATGCAAAGTGGAAAAGATGCCCTATTCTTTTTTACTCGTTTGACGTAGCTCGAACTTTGTTACAAATTTAACCAAATCTTTTTGGCTTAAACTTTATTTATGTTTCAATTATCCACTAACCCATTATTGCAACAAAGATATTATCAGCTCCATGAGCCCGTAACCCAGCACTTGCCATCAACTATTTGCAAAGAAATGAAGCCCTGTTTGTGCCATCTGCTCACATAGAATGCACAAACTCTAGTCCAACCTACTGCTTTTTTCCTTGAATGGAGTAGAAACAAATTTTGTTTTAAGCCATATGAACATTATCACCCATTTAAACCTAGGTGTCATTCTTAGGTTGTACTAAATGCACGCCCCTAAGGTTCAATTTCGGTTGGTCTTTCTTATTTGCTTTCTTGGTTGTTGAGAAATTCATTGTTGCAAATTTTATTATGATGAATGGAATGTGATCGTTTATTAAAAAAAGATGATTGAGGTCTACTAAAATGGGGAGAAGGATGTTAGTCATTGTAGATGGTAGATGGGGCTATATGGGTTAATAAGAAAAGAATATGAAGAGTTGGGAATCCAACCCAAGCACCATTCAGTGGCTATTGAGAAATGGGTGTCGATCAAGATTAACCACTAAAATAAAAATGTTGGATAGATGATGGGAGGCCAAGCGATCAGGGTTAAGTGTCGGAAAAATCAGATCAAGTTCGTTGCGACCCCAATCGACAAGGCACGACTCGATCAAGAAAAATCAGACCACCAAATAAAAGAATCAAACACTCAAAATGTGGCAAGCGGTCTTGCTAGTTTATTTTACCTCGTATAGCTACCAGTGTCGATCACAAGGACGTAATGTAGAAGCTATGAAGTAGTCGGAAAACCAAAAAAATAATGAAAACTGTGGTTTTTAGTTTTTCAAAATTTTTATGATTTTTAAAATGAAAGAAAGAATAAAAGAAAGTCAAAAATCAACACTCAAATAATTTTTTTAAGACTTAAAAATTCAAAATAAAAATATTTTTGTGTTTTTAAAATAAGAAAGTGTTTTTGTGAATTTTTTGGGATTTTTCTACTTTTTAATTCATTTTCTAAAAATCAAACAAAGGAAAAAATAGAAACTAATGTACAGCTGGAATCTAAAGCAGATTAAAATTAATTAAAATATTATAAAATTCATGTAACAATATTATGAGAAACTACTAAACAAAAATCTAACTACAGAAGAAGAAACACATTTTTTTAATTTTTATGAATTTTTAATGATTTTTCTAAGTTTATTATTCTTTTTCAATATTTATGGGTTTTATAATTGGGAATGAGACGAAAATTGAACAAAAAATTAAACACAACAAAACACATAATTAGGATTTTTTTTAGAATTTTTCAAAGTCTTTTAATATTTTTAATAGATTTTCTAAAGCAAATAGGAGCTATTTTTAGTGTTTTTGAATTTTAGAAAATGCTAAATGAAATCAAAATAGAACCAAAAAATCATCAAAATTCCTACACCATGGCAGGAGCCACATGTCAAAATTTCGTGATTTTTGGATTTTTTTGCTATTCATTAAATCAAAGATAAAACACACAGCATAGAGGGACCAAACTGCAAAGAAAACAAGTTCTGGGACCAAATAATAACCACACAAAAAGCTTAGGGCCCAATCTTTAAATTTCCCACTAATATCGGCACATGTCACAAATCCGCACTTGCAGGGGCATATTGTAAATAATGAAACTAAATATGCATTCAGTAACAACCAAGAAGTTCAGGGCACAATATGCAAATATCCTAAGAAACACGTGACAAGGCACGTGGGTCCACACAGACAGGACTAAAATGCAAATATGGAAAACTACAGGTATCAAAGTGCAAAATAATCTACTCTATACTTTATTTTACTTACTAAAAGACAAACTAAAATAAAGGCAGGGTAGAATGAGCAACTTACCCATGCCGACACGTGAGCTGCGCATGGGGTGCTAGGTGTCGTCCTCTGATTGGTTGTGCACGGTCGGCTTTGGTGCTGTCAGGTGTCAGATCCAACGGCCGTCAGGGTGTCAGTGACGTGGCTGGTACGAGACTGTTAGATCTGACATCTAACGATCTCACACCTGCTGTAGACGGACGGCTATGATGGTGTCTGGACGAAGGGCTCGATTGGATGGCGGAGAAGGCCTCTGGAAGAACAACGCCAGGGCGAGCTTCACCGGAGCACAGGTGGTGATCCGGAGATCCGATGAAGGATTGGACGGTGCCAGAAGGATCATGGGGACCTTCCACGTCAAATAGCCGGCTCTGATGGTGTCGTTGATGGTCGGATCTCCATAGCGATGGCTGGGACTTGGGCGAACTCCGACAAGGGTGGTCGAAGGTGATCTGGGTAGTCTTCACGCACGCTAAGGCCTGTAAGAGAAAGCTTGGACTAGGAGGAATGCTCTGATCAGGGTTATTGGACCTAAAATAGAGAGAAGCGGGGGTGAATGGAAAGTGGGTTTCCGACGAAGGTGATAAATGAGACCGATGGCCTAATCTTGGCAATCTGAGCCAAGGTCATGGTGATCAGATGACGTAGGAAGATGGAGTGTGAGCGGGGTCGTCGATCTGAACGGGTGGATGACTGTGACGAGGCTCCGACCGGCTGGTCGGAGATGGCAGATCGGCGACAAATGGCAAACTAAAGATTGACTAAACAAAGGAGCTAGGAACTATGGAAAGATTACCTGAAGGACCTAAGAGAATCCTGAGCTCTAGGGGAGTTGGTCGGCGTGGTATTTTCCTCGACTTCGCTGCGGCTGGCGGAGGAGGTTCTTCGCGACGGTGCTCCGGCCACGATAGGCGAGCTACGGAAACACAACACCTCTCCGATGACCAAAGGTGGTCTCCGATTGTTGTCACCAATACAGAGGTATCTAGGGTACTAGAAAGGGGTGCGGCGTGAGCTGGCGAGTTGGGGAGGCGAGTGAAGAATTTATTGTCCATCCCAGGTAGCCGGAAGAAACGGGTGGGGCGTGCAAACCTAGGGGCAGATCCCTAAGGGAATCAACGAGCGAAGGTCTTGGATCCCCCCTCGATAATCAGAGCCTTGAATCGAAGAAGATAGGGGTCGGATCATGTCAGGAGAATTTGGAGAAATGTGCACAAAAACCGGATCTGCGCGAGGGGAGGTCCGGGAGGGGTAGTTGACCATAGTCAACATTCCTCCTGGACCAATCAGAAAATAGATAGTAAAAAATATTTATAAAAATCAATTAAAAATAGCAAATGATTTTAAATTAAAAGTGTACAAGATGAAAATATTTGTTATTTTCCAAATTATTTTCCTTTGATTTTTATTTATTTTTTTGAAAAAAAAATGGTGTATACAGTATAGTGTATTATATACAGGTATAAAATACCTATGTGTTTTGTACATTTATTTTTAAGTTATTGTTTTTACCAAATATACCCTAATTTTATATTTTATTTATTTACAACATAATATTTGGAGTGTAAAATCTTTTTTGTTTTATTTTTATTATTTATTTGCAAGTATAAAATAAATAGGGAAAGATACATATATACATGCTTTATGTACAAGGTGAGAGAGAGATATTTTTATTTTATTTTTATTTTATTTTTCTAATTTGTGTTTTATTTTTGGAAATATATATACAAGGGAATAAAAATACCTTTTTATTTTTATTTTTATAAAAATAAAATAGATACATAGAGGTATATATTTACAAGGTAGAGTGGCCATATCTCTCTCTACTTCTTTTATTTGGCTATCAGGCCACTGATTGTTCCTCTCTTGGGTTTAGGTCATTCAATATTTATTCTAAATATTTCTTACTTTTTCTTTTATTCTTTATTCTTTTATTTTGCACAAATACATGCTAATTATGAAATATTAACAAATGCATGCTTATTGCTAATTTATTATATTTACAGTTATTACATGATGCTTCGCCAAGATATTTAGCTAAAATAAAAGAATAAAGAGTGATGAATGAGGCTTCATCACCCCCTATACTTTACTTTTGCTAGTCCCTTCACAAACACTTATTTGAAAAAGAAGTGAAAAAAAAAGGAAAAGAAAAAGAAGAAGAATCAAGGTTGATTATTAAACTTGTTTTCATTAAATTGAAGTATGGAGCTCAGTCAGACCTTTGGATTATTGGTTTGTCGGAACCTTATTTGGACTTAGGTTTAAAACTTAACCACCTCTAAGTTCCACCAATCTATGGTCAAGACTCCTAAATAATCCAGATCAGAACAATTCTACATACACAAACTCTAATGACCGTGAATCTTTCCTTGTACTATGTAAGTGATATGCAGCTCCCCTACCTCAGAAATGGCAAAGTGACAACCACCCTCAACAAGGTAACTCTAATCCCCTAGTCTAGGAGCTCTTTCCTCGAGGAGAGGGGTATTCCCTTTTATGTTCAAGTGCAACCGGCTCAAGAAGAGGAGGAACAAGAGAATGGACCATGGCCAGTGTAGCCATGTATCCTAGGGAGCCCAACTAGTGTAGCTAACTCTCCCTGCTGCAAGCTTCATGAGATGGGAATGGGTAACATAAGCTTTGATTTATTTGGCTATATACACTCCGGTGGGTATTTCATTTTCTATCAGACCCATCACTTTTTTGGAGCTTTACTTTCTTTTGCACATTTATTCTTCGATGTGCATATGTACAACATATCTACATGGTGCAACATATATACATAAGGAGTTTTTCCTCTTGAGCCAGTAGACTATACCTCTTTTGAAGCATTATTGCAACCCATCACTCCTGTCTTTAGACCTTAATGCTGCCATACGAAGTTGAGACGCACTTCCTTCACTAAAAGAAGACGAGAGGTTCCGCCTAGAAGTACTACCCTCGTATGCTACCCCAAGCCAAACAAGATTGCCTCCTCACCACCTCCTCCGTAGAGAGCTATGTGTAAGGTGGTGATGAATACTCATTCATCACTCTTTATTCTTTTATTTTAGCTACTTATCTTGGCAAAGCATTATGTATATAGTTGTAAATACAATAAATTAGCAATGAGCATGCATTTGTTAATATTTATAATTAGCATATATTTGTTAAGAAATAAAAGAATAAAGATTAAAAGAAAAAGAAGGAAATATTTAGAATAAATATTGAGTGACCTGAACCCAAGAGAGGGTCCAGTATGAGCCTGATCACCAAATAAAAGAAGTAGAGAGAGATAGGGCCACACTACCTTGAGGATATTTATCACCTATGTGTATATAATTTATTTTCACAAAAATAAAAAATAAAAAGATGTTTTTATCCCTTTATATATATTTCTAAAATCAAAACAAAAATAAGAAAAATAAAATAAATATAAAATAAAATTCTCTCTCACCTTGTATATAATACATGTAAATATGTAACTCTACCTATTTATTTTATACTTGTAAATAACCAATAAAAATAAAATAAAAATAATTTCACACTCTAAAAATTATGTTGTAAGTAAATAAAATATAAAATTGGTGTATTTGTGTAAAATAAGAAAATAACAATAATTGTACAAAATACATAGCTATTTTACACCTGTATATGATATAATATATTGTATATACCATAATATATTTCTCATAAAAATAAATAAAAATCACAGAAAAATAGCTTAAAAATAATAAAGATTTTTCATTTCGAACACTTTTTATTTTAAAATAATTTCTAATTTTAACTGATTTTCCAATTATTTTTGGATCCCTAATTTCTGATTGGTCCAGGAGGGATGTTGACCCCGGTCAACTACCCCTCCCGGACCTTCTCGCACGCGGATCCGGCTCATGCACCCGTTTTCTCCCAATTTTTCTAAGCGGATCTTGCACCCTCATGCTCCGATTTTCTGCCCGCATCTCCCTAATGGATCGGTGATCCTCACGGATCCCTAGGGAGGCGCGGGTCGACCTCGATTCACGCACATTATCTAATTCTTCCAAGCTGCCTGGGACGGGCTATATAGTCTTCATTCGACTCCCCAGCAGCTCAGCTCGCGCCGCACCTTTCTTTGATACCCTAGGTAGCTCCTCCTTGGTGATAGCAATGGGAGGGACCCTTTGGTCATCGGAGAAGAGCCGTGCAGCCGTAGCTCACCTCTTGTGGTCAGAACGCCGCCGTGACGAGCCTCCTTTGCCAGCCGCAGCGAAGTTGAGGTAACGACCCCCGCCGACTGCACCACCGGGAGTTCAGGATCACGTTAGGACCCTCAGGTAGCTCTTATTTTGATCATGGTTCCTTCATCTTTTGAATCTTTCATTTGCGCACCCCCGCCGCTCCGCCAGCTTCGACCCACTGGTTGGAGCCCCTTCGTCATCATCCATCTATTTCGATCGCTACATCCGCTCACCCACCATCTTCCATCGCCAGCTGATCATCCTAATCTTGGATCGGATATCCAAGATTAGGCCCTAAGTCTCGTCCATCGCTTTCGTCGGAGACCCCCTTCTCATTCACTGTCGCATCCCTTTGTTTTTGGTCCAATAACCCCAACCGAAGCCTTACTCCGAGTCCGATCTTTATCCTGCAGGACTTTGCACGCGTGGAATGAACCAGATCGCCTTAGACCATCCTCGCCGGAGCTCGCCCAGGTCCCAGCCATCGCCACGGAGATATGATTGTCAGCGAGCCCATCCGACCCGTTTACTCGATGCGGAGGGGCCCCACGATTGGTTTGCCGTTGTCCGCTCAGTCATCGAAGTCTCCGATCTCCCTTGGTGCTCCGGTGAACTTCGCCTCGACGCAGTTCTTTTAGAGCCTCTCTCCACCGTCGAATTACGCCCCTCTCCTAGACGTCATCACAGCCGCCCGTTCACCTGGAGGGGTCAGACCTTTAGATGTCAGATCTAACGGTCCCGTACCCCCCACGTAGCTGACATCTGACATCCATCAGATCAGTCGCCTGGCGCTTCCAGAGCCGTCCGTCCTCGCCCACTCAGCAGCCGCCACCTGTCCACCCACGCGCAGCTCACATGCTGCATGGGTAATTTGCTCAGACCACCTTGCATTTATTTTAGTTTGTTGTTTAGTCTGTAAAATAAAAGTATATAGTAGGCCACTTTGCACTCTTGCCGCTGCAGTTTTCCATATTTACTTTTCAGTCCAGTCTGTGTGGACTCACGTGCATCGTCACATGGGGTTCTGGGTTATTTGTAGTATTTTCCCTAGACTTATTATCTATTATGAATTGAATGTTTAGTTAGATTATTTGCAAATATGCCCCTATGAATGATGTTTTCCAGCATGTGCGGAATCTGATGTGAAAATTACATATTGGACCCTATAGTTTCTTTGTATGTTATTAATTGGTCCAGAAACATATTTTCTTTGCATTTTGGTCCCTACGTGCTGTGTGTTTTATTTTTGATTTAATAAATAGCAAACTTTGTCCAGAATTTACGAAGATTTGACATATGGCTCCTGCCATAGTGTAGGAATTTTGGTGAATTTTTGATCCTGATTTGTTTTCGTTTATTATTTTTAAAATATTAAAAACCATGAAAAATTCCAAAAAATTCGTTGTTTGCTTGTTTTGAGTTGTTTTTATTACTATCCAATTTTTGTTTTATTTCCATTTATGAAAACCTTAAAAATTAAAAAAGAGTAAAAATCTTTGAAAATCAGTAAAAATTCATAAAAAAATCAAAAAAATATGTTTTAAGTTGCTGTAGTAAGGTCTTATTTTATAGTTTATTGTAAAATTATGATTGGGATTTTACAGGCACTTCAAGTAATTTTAACTTGCCATTATCACAGCTGGACATTGTTTGTTATTTCTGAGTTTATTCCATTTTTAGAAAATTAATTGAAAATCAGAAAAACTTCAGAAAATCCACAAAAAACATTTGAATATTTTAAAAACACAAAAAAAATATTTGAATTTTTAGAGTATTTTTTAGTCTTTAAATAATTATTTAAATGTGGATTTTTGGTTTCTTTTATCCTTTTTCTTAATATTAAAAAATCATAAAAAAATTGAAAATTATAAAAACTACCACTTCCTATTTTTCCTTGGATTTCTGACTACTTCATAGCATTAGCATCATGTGCTCCTTGTGTTCGACCCTGTAGCTATACTAGGTAAAATAAATTAGCGAGACCGCTCTATTTGATTGATTACTTGATTTTTATTTTGGTGGTCTTACTTTTCTTGATTGATTTCGCATCGCGGTTCGGGTCGCAACGATCGTATTTATTCTTTAACCCGAGTTGCCAAAGGCGTCTCATCAGAATGGCGCCGTTGCCGTGGAGCACAACTTAGTAGATTGTTTCCCTTTTTTGGCTTTATTTTTATTCTCTTTTTTATTTTATTTTGTTTGATTTATTTTTGTTTTTGTTTGTTTTGCTTTTATTTTATTTCCTTTGATTTTTTTTTGCATTTATTTTCATTTTCATTTTATTTTATTTTCCATTTTTATTTTTAATATTAAATGTGGACTGACACAATTTCTGTTCTGCCTTTCTTGCGAGGTCCCAACGAGCGAGGGCGGCTATCTTCGGAGAGCCGAGGCACCCGCGTGACTTGGAGGCAGCTCAATTCTGCATCAAGCCGCAGGAGAGCGTAGGCGAGGAAGGATCAGAACTTGGGGAGCTGTAGTGTAGTTTAGTGTAGGCTTAGTTTATTTCTACATATTATTATTGTAATAATTCAGGACAGACTCTGGACTCAGACTTGGTGTTATTTCGGGGTCTGTTTTGCCGAGCACTGTTGTGCTCTAATTTTCGCCGGTTTTGTTTTTGACCGCATTTTTCTTTTATATGATTCTCGAAGGTTTTGGCCATTAGACTTAGGATTTTTGCTTGGATTGTGACGTAATTACTTAAGACCCAACCCTAATTACATATCTATTCCTATAGATCGTTAATAGGACCTTATTAATTAAATCACAAATAAAAAGTTAACTCGGTCATTTGAGAGCTCACGTGCTGCTAGAGGCCGTATACAACGTTGGCAGGATCCGTTGTGGCAGACACCGATCAGCATCAGAGACCGGACCCCGACCCCTCTTGTTGACCAGTTAGCTACTGTTCTATTCTTGTAGAAATTATTTATCTAAGGCCGATTTCTTCTTGCATCACACAGATAGGTTTATTTCTGCCTTTTAGTTTATGCGCAGATCACTCTGCATGTAGAGAGCTGGAGTCAGGTACGCATTTCTTACTCTGCATGCATCATCGTGTTTGATCATGCATCAACTTTTTCGACTTCTCCCCCTGTTTTGGACTTAAAATAATCAGGAGAACCGAAAAATTCATTAGGCATTGTTTGCTTTGAAAAATACCTAAAAAACTATAAAATTGGGACTGCTAAAGCACACTTGAGCATAAAAGACACCTCACCTAAAAAATTTGTCTTGGGAGAGTAATCCCCTCATAATATGGTTTGGATGAGCGAGAGAGTGACCCGCACACTAGGCTAGAGCCACATCCGACCTCTCTTCAGACTACTGGTTTCGGGTTAGTCGTTCTCCAGTGAGGATCGCTCTGGTTTCCGGTAAAGCGGGCCACAATATCCTTAACAGAGAAAGTCGATAGGGTAGCCGGTAAACGGTCCACGACTTGTACTGGATGGGAAAGATCTAGCCTTAGGATCGGGACAGACTCCTGGGAGTGTTGGATTCCCAACAGCTCTCTTAATCACTCTGAAAGATTATTTTATCACCTAATAAAATTGACAATATAAAAGACCGAACTTTCATGGTCATCAGCTCTGTGTGCGTAGGTGAATTGGGGGTTTGCTTGACCGATCCAGCGTGTTTTTCCAGATCTCATCTGCCTTCACTCGCCACAACAAGATGATTGGTCGGAGGTCCCTTAGGCAGCCTCTGGCTGCACCGCTTTTGAGCACTCCAACCCGTTCGTCTAGTTGGTTCGCGAGAGCCGAGATCCGCTCTGCAAATCGGAGTTCAACTCCGCCCTGTTCCCCCTCGACCACCCTTCTACCAGTCCTGAGGTGCCCGAGCAGAGACTGCAGCAGACAGTTGATAATTTATTGGCACCTGAGTTTGGGTCTTTTGCCTTTGCAGAGACCATGACCAACAGTGAGGAGCGCACCGATGGACCCAGTGTGAACCAGACTTACATACTTGATCAGGGTGCCATCAACAACACCCCTGTTAGCCTGCCTAGAGAGCATGCAGCGTCAGATCAGGGACCAGAGGGCTTTCATGGTGGACATGCGCCGAGAGATGGAGTAGATGAGAGCCGACATAGAGCAGCGCAGACCTGATGGAGGAGGAAACAACCCTGATGGGGAGCCTGAGGAGCCAGCACAGCCAGCAGCACATGCACGACCGATGAGAGAGTTGCACAACCCTAGTGCAACTTTGACCCATAGATGGATACAGCTGCCATCTATTTTGATAGATTTCAAGCTCTCGCATCATACCATACAACTTCTACCCCGATTCCACAGACTCGCCATAGAGGAGCCACACCTCCATCTCCAGGAGTTCGAGATGATCTGCAACAAGGTTCATGATCGACTCGTGGACTAGGACACCATCAGGATGATGGCATTTCCGTTCTCCCTCGTAGATAGAGCAGCCAACTGGATGAAGCACATAGGGAGATTCGTCACATCTTGGGAACAGCTTCAGAACGAGTACTTGAACAAGTAATATCCACTCGGCCGGACGAATGCAGCCAGGGCCCTGATCAGCAACTTTTCCATGCTCCCCAACGAGCAATTTTATGAGGCATGGGATAGGTTCAGGTAGCTCACAGACCGGTGCCCTCATCATGATATATCCAAGCCCAACCTTCTCCAGAGTTTCTTCTACGGGCTTACACCGGAGTTACAGGGGCTAGTGAATGCATCATGTGGGAGTTCCTATTTCGCTAAGGATGAGGATCAGGTCTGGGCCATCTACAAGGAGATGTCGGGGAACTACACGGTGATGTCCCAAACCCGACTGTATGCACAGGGGAAGCCCACACTACAGGTCGTGTCCTATCAGAGGATAGCACGAGTCGATGTCGGTCCATCTACATCATCATCAGCCGCAGCACAGGCAGAGTCGACGACCGCTAATATGGGGATTATCAGCAAGAAGTTAGACCGCATCGAGCTGACTGAGAAGAAGCAGTGCAAGGGCATGTCTCAGATAGATCAGATGGCACGGATGTTGAGTGACCTGAAGACACAGATCACGTGTCTCCAAGAGGCACAAACGGCTTCTCAGCCCCGTCTGAGGTCACGAGTAGAACCCATTAGCAGCAGCAGCTCGACCCAGACCTTCGTCCACTACCGACAGGTGCATCAGATTCAGGCAGAGTCGTTCCAACAACAACAGCAGCAGTATGTCCAGCCACCACCATCTCAGGACAGCCAGATGGTGTTTTACCAACCGGATCAGCCCCTGGCAGTTCTCCCCCCACCCACTTACGAGCAGGAGCCGCTGATGGATGTCAACAGGATTTGTATGACCGACCTCAGCCTAGGATCCAACGAGACCATCCCGGATTCTATTGGTCGACCGGAGGTACCTCTTCCCAGCAGCAGCCTCCAGTTCATGGTGGACAGATCAGCCAGCAGCACCAGCAACCCCAGTTCCCACAGCCACAACCACATCCGCAACAACACTTCCAGCAGCCAGGTCCTCGTCCCTATCAGCAGGGACAGTCGTGGAGGCAGCAGCAGCAGCCTCAGCAGTATCATCCCCAGTATCCCTCTCATCAGCAGCAGCAACCTCACTTTCAGAGAGGCCACCCGTCCGGATCTCATGGGCCCGCCTATGAGAACCGAGCTTTAGATGATCTAGCCCATCTCATCTTCGAGCAGCAGGCTACATTCTTGTGGGAGATGGATGAGTTCCGTCAGGAGATGAGAGAGATAGTGAAGGGAAGGCCGCCATACCAGCCCAGATTGAGCCAAACCCAAACAACCTTTAGAGGAAATCTGAGCATGTAGAGTTTACAGAGGTTACCACTTCTAGTGATTCACTTGGTGATATTTCTGCATACACTTTTGATGCTGACTTTGTTACACTTAGGAGCGGTAGGATGCCATCCGACAGCGCCTCGTTTGATCGACGACCACATGCAGATGAGGAGGAGAGCGGTGTTGATGCCGCTCGTGATGATGATGATGACGGTGGTGCTGATGCCACTAAGGATGTTGATCCAGCTGACGGTACTAAGTCCATCACTTCACCAGATGCAGGAGGTAGTGCTGATGCCACCAAATTTGATGCTGAGCTAGAGTGCGGTGCTGATGCCGCAAGTTCAGATGTCGTAGGTGGTATTGAGGCCACCATTTCTACTCCTGTTGCATTTCCTTTTGTCATTGTATCTCAGGACTATTCTCGTAATAAAGGAAAGGGTTATTCATTTGTGAGTCCATCTGTGATGCATGGAGATGTTTTTATGGATTCTACTTTGTTACAGCAACAGCGACCCGATCCTAGCCCTCCATCCAAGGAGGGCCCATCCATCCCTTTCCCCCAAGCACTCCGCTTGACAAAGGGGACTAAAAAAGAAAACCCAAAAAATCCCAACAGCTGGAGTTCAGCCAGCAGATGATAGATGATAGACATATTTCAGATATAGATGACTCTATAGGAGGCCTTGGAGAACATCCCTCTCTTCCAAAGAAACCTTAGAGAGAAGACCACTATTCGCAGGAAGAGGAGGAACCATCACTCAGATATCCATGTGCTTACTCATGCCATCTGCTTCGCCATCTAGAACTGTCTGCCAGCCAAGAGGCCAAATGCAGGAGCTCCCTATGTTAGATACATGAGCAGAGGTTTGATCAGACTCTATTAGACAGCGGTTCCTCTATCAACCTACTCCTGACAGCCTTACTCGATCGATTTGAGTTTGGCCCTCTTTGGCAGAGTAGGAAGGTCCTTTAGTTTGCTGATCGATCTGTCAAGAGGCCGAAGGGGTTGCTGAAGGAAGTGGTCGTCAAAATTCAGGGCCTGAAATTCCTCATGGACTTCGTTGTGTTGGACATGGAGATCCCTGAGTCTGTGACCGATACCCCCATCATTTTAGGACGCCCGTTCTTGGCCACAACCAAGGCAGTGTCCGACCATGATAGCGGGAAGGTGTACTTTCGCATCGAGGGTGAGAGTATATAAATAGAAATGATCGATGAGACTAGAGCGCAAGATTCATCTTGCTCAGAACTGCTTACAGATTCATAGCATATGACAGAGGGCAAAGCGAGACGTCCACCAGGAGTGTGATTTTGTGATCACAGACTATGAAGCAGCTTGCTCAGACCCAGTTTCACAAGCCATCCTCTCACCTTCAGATCCTGCTGATGCACAAGATTCCAGTAGAGGAGAGCTTGGAGAGTGCATTCTTGGCAGAGGACACATTTCAGACAGCAGATCGCATTCCGAATAGTGATGTAGTTGATATATCTTTTGATTCAAATTCAGATCCCTCGGAGTCAGATATTGATGGGCAGAATTTGATGAGTTGATCCCATGTCTGATTCCCATAGAGTCAGCAGCTAGGTGGAGATTGATCCTATTCAGAGCACAGACACACCAGCAGAGCAGTCTTCACCAGATTTTCAGGTTCAACGAGAGTTCTCCCATGTAGATTTGGTTGCTTTTACTCCGACTTTTAGAGACTAGATCCACCAACTCCCGGTTGTCCAGAACTGAAGCCCTTGTTGATGTCGCTAAAGTATAGGTTCCTTGCGGGCGAGCATGAGATGCACCCAATCATTATCTCAACGGATTTGACTGGATAACAAGAATCTCATTTGATAGAGGTTCTTGAAAAGAACCGTAAGGCGATAGGTGGAGCGTAGCCGATCTTCAGCGGATAAGTCAGGCCCTGTGCTCCCATCATATCTATCTCGAAGAGGACGCCAAGCCGTCGCGTGAGTTCTAGCGGTGACTGAATCCGAATCTTCGAGAGGTTGTCATGACGGAGATCTCGAAATGGTGGAGCGCCGATTTTATCTACCCCATCTCCGACTCCAAGTAGGTTAGTCCATTACATGTGGTGCCCAAGAAGACGAGCATTACTACAGTTATGAGTGAGTCTAGAGAGGAGATCGCTACCCAGGTACCATTCTTGGAGGGTCTGTGTGGACTACAGGCGATTGAAGCAGACCACCAAGAAGGATTATTTCCTGCTGCCTTTTATTGATCAGATTATAGAGAGGCTAGCTGGGAAGAGTAATTACTACTTTCTTGATTGGGTACTCTAGATAAAATCGAGCGCCCGAAGACCAGGACAAGACCACATTCACATGTCCCTTTGGGAAATATGCTTTCAGACGGATTCCCTTTAGTCTATGTAACGCCCTGGCGACATTCCAAAGGTGCTTGTTGTCCATCTTTTCGGACATGGTGGGTGAGTGTTTGGAGGTCTTCATGGAAGACTTTTCGATCTATGGCGATGGGTTTGATGCTTGTCTTGACTGCCCTAGACCGTGTCCTTCAGCTATGCATCGAGGTCCATCTTGTGCTATCTTAGGAGAAGAGTCACTTCATGGTGACTCAAGGGATGGTGCTTGGGCAATATCATCTCCAACAGGGGCATAGAGGTTGATCCGGCCAAGGTGGATATCATTAGGAAACTCAGTCCACCGTCCAACTTGCGATAATTATGGTCTTTTCTGGGGCACGTCAGTTTCTTCCAACGCTTCATTCATGATTTCAGCAGGATTGCCTGACCGTTGACTGATTTACTGACCAAAGACATCGAGTTCATTGTTGATGATAAGCGTCTTGCGTCATTTGAGACTCTCAAGAGTCTAGTTATTGAGGCTCTTGTCCTCCAGCCGCCTGATTGGTCTCTCCCAATCGAGATCATGACGGATGCCTCCGATTTTGCCATAGGGGCCGTGCTGGGACAGAGGAGGGATGGAGTACCATTTGCCATTCACTACACTAGTTGTACATTGTATGCCGCGCAACGGAACTACACTGTCACTGAGAAAGAGATGCTAGCCGTATTCTTCACCCTAGATAAGTTCAGATCGTACATCATTAGATCTAAGGTGACTATCTTTACAGACCATACCGCCATCAGGTACCTCATGGCAAAGAAGGATGACAAAGCGAGACTGACTAGATGGATCCTTCTACTCTAAGAGTTTGATATTGAGATTAAGGATAAGCCTGGAGTCAAGAATGTGGTGGCGGATCAACTCTCCCGATTAGAGCATCATGAGGATTATGACAAGATTGACCCTATTTCTTTGACCTTCCCAGATGAGGCGATCCTTGCTATCGTCTCACTCCCGTGGTACACCGACATTGCGAACTATCTTGTTGCCAAGAAAGTTCCACAAGGTTGGCCCATGCAGCGACTTGAGACCTTCCTCGCGAAGGCCAGGTTCTACCATTGGAAGGATTCTATCCTTTGTCATGAAGGAGTAAATAGCGTCTAGCGTCGGTGCATTCCTCAGGAGGAGCACCATAGCGTCCCCACTTACTGCCATAAGCTTGATGCAGGAGGACATTACTATGGGAGGAGAACGACACAGAAAGTGCTCCAATCAAACCTATGGTGGCCTACCCTCTTCAAGGATTCTAATGAATTCGTGAAGAGGTGCATTGACTGTCAATGGATGGGCACTTGTGGACAGCGTGATATGATGCTGATGCATCCCATTCATTTCTGTGAAGTTTTTGACGCATGGGGCATCGATTTCATGGGTCAGTTCCCTAAGAGTCAGAGATTTGGATACATTCTGTTGATCGTTGACTATGTGAGTCATTGGGTTGAGGCCATCCCCGCACGAATCGCAGATGCTAGGACTGTATGAAGATTTTTTAGGAAGAATATCATTTCACAATTCGGGGTGCCTAGAGTGTTGATATCTGACGGTGGTCTCATTTCGTCAACGAAAAGGTAAAGGCCCTTGCTAGCGAGTTTAGCATTGACCATCGAGTAGCCACTCCAAATCATCCTCAGACCAATTGTCTTGTTGAAGTGTCGAACAGGGAGATCGAGACGATATTGCAGAAGGTAGTCCGGCCTGACCGAAAGGATTGGTGACAGCTTTTGGACTCGGTATTGTGGGCATATCGGACTTCCTTCAAGACTCCTTTGGGTACATCTTCCTTTCACCTCGTTTATGGCAAGCCCTGCCATTTACCTATTGATCTTAGGCACAAGTCACTTTGGGTTGTCACAAACATACTTTCCACAAGCAGTTTGAGTTAGGACAAAGAGTATGGTTGTTCGATGCTAGGCTTAGATTATTTCCAGGGAAGTTGCAACGAAAGTGGAAGGGACCATACCTGGTCCGAAAGGTACATGACAATGGAAGCATTGACATATCTGAGATGTCATCTGAGGCTACCTTTCGTGTTAACGGGCAACGGCTCAAACCATATCTAGATCACGAGCCAATGGTCGTTGACGTTGCGCCTATTCATTTTGCGTGAGATGTGGTCTCTTGACTCACATATATTGCATCTCACGCCTGATTATCACTGTCTTCCACCTTGTATGGATCCAGATGTCCATATCACACCCTTCTTCAGTCCAACACCCCATTTGCATCTTTGACTATGCTAGACTTAGGGTGTACTTTACCCTAAGTATAGGGGGTGTCAGACTTTTGATTTTCTTTTGATTCTTTTTACCTATGTTTTGTTGCCTATACTTAGGGATATTTTACCCTAAGTATAGGGGAAGTAGACCCTGTACATTCTCCCGCTCAGATTTCCCTTTGTGTACAGTCTGCTATACATAGAATTACTTGATCCTAAGTATAGGGGGAAAACACCGAGATTCTTTTCCATTCTATTCTTTCATTAGTCATTGTAGTATAGTTTTCCTTTTCACTTCCCTATACTAAGCATGAGTTATGTCTTCTTCATTGCTCTCGATTCACTCTGAGGACATCATTCGAGCTAAGTATAGGGGGTGTAGTATATATTTCATATATACTTTAGCCATAACTCGTACTTTGTGTGAGTGTGTTAATAAATAAAATGGTTAAAATCCTTCAAAATCCATAAAAATTTAAATTTTTTCTTTGTACATAAAATTCTTTATTGCACATACATAGCTATTTACCAATTTTTTTTGTACAAAGGTTTGTAAAAATGTTTTGTCTGTAAAGAGTTTGTAAATATTTTGATATGAAAATTATGTATATCATACAATTTTTTGAAAAACAAAAAGTTTGCAAAAACCCATGCCAAAACTTTTGCATCCATGCATTCATGCATTCAAACATTTTTCAAAAATTTTGCACAGTTTCGAAACTTGCATAAAAGCATTTTTGTATATACTTATACAGTTTTTCTGAATCATAGTTGATATTTAAACTAGCATGGAATTAAATTGGAAAGTGGAGGTTGGTTAAGATCCTAATACACCTAATTCTAAGAGGATCCTTATAAGGCTTAGGGTTAACACTTTTCAGGTCCATGGTGACTTAATTCTTTGAGTCCACTAGGCTATGATCATATGTCATCTCGATGAGCCTAAGTAGAATACTTAACAACACACACATGACTCTCATAGATAATGGCTTTACTTGCACCAGCACTTTACACATAGCTCTCTACGGATGAGGTGGTAAGGAGGCAGTCTTCTTTGACTTGGGGTAGCATACGAGGGTAGTACTTCTAGGCGGAACCTCTCGTCTTATTTTAGTGAAGGAAGTGTGTCTCAACTTGGTCTGGTGGCATTGAGGTCTAAAGACATGAGTTGTGGGTTGTAATAATGCTTCAAAAGAGGGATAGTCTATTGAATAAAGAGCAAAAACTCCTTATGTATATATGCTGCACCATGTAGATATGTTGTACATATGCACATCGAAAAAAAATGTGTGCAAAAGAAAAGAAAAACTCCAAAAAAATGGTGGGTCTGAGAGAAAATGAAATACCCACCGGAGTGTATAGAGTTAAATAAAGCAAAGCTTATGTTACCCATGCCCATCTCATGAAGCTTGCAGCAGGGAGACTTAGCTACACTGGTTGGGCTCCCTAGGATACATGGCTACACTGGCCATGGTCCATTATCTTCTTCCTCCTCTTCTTGAGCCCGGTTGCACTTGAACTTAGAAGGGAATACCCTGCTCCTCAAGGAAAGAGTTGACAGACTAGGGCATTAGAGTTACCTTGTTGAGGGGGGGGGGGGGGTTGTCACTTTGCCATTTCTGAGGTGGGGAGCTACATATTACTTACACAGTACAAGAAAAGATTCATGGTCACTAGAGTTTGTGTATGTAGACTTGTTCTGATCTGGATTATTGAGGAGTCTTGACCATAGATTGGTGGAACTTAGAGGCTGTTGAGTTTTAAACCTAAGTCAAAATAAGGATACGACAAACTAATAATCCAAAGGTCTGACTGAGCTCCATACTTCAATTTAATGAAGACAAGTTTAATAATCACCCTTGATTCACCTTCATTTTCTTTTTCTTTCTCTTTTCACTTCTTTTTTTAAATAAGTGTTTGCTAAGGGACTAGAAAAAGTAAAGTATCGGGGGTGATGAATACATTCATCACTCTTTATTCTTTTATTTTAGCTACTTATCTTGGCAAAGAATCATGTATATAGTTGTAAATACAATAAATTAGCAATGAGCATGCATTTGTTAATATTTAATAATTAGCATGTATTTGTTCAAAAATAAAAGAATAAAGAATAAAAGAAAAAGAAGGAAATATTTAGAATAAATATTGAGTGACCTGAACCCAAGAGAGGGTCTAGTATGGGCCTAATCGCCAATCAAAAGAAGTAGAGAGAGATGGGGCCACTCTACCTTGAGGATATTTATCACCTATGTGTATATAATTTATTTTCAAAAAAATAAAAAAAAGGTGTTTTTATCCCCTTATATATATTTCTGAAATAAAAATAATAATTAGAAAAGTAAAATAAAAATAAAATAAAATTCTCTCTCACCATGTATATAATACATGTAAATATGTATCTCTACCAATTTGTTTTATACATGTAAATAACCAATAAAAATAAAATAAAAATAATTTCACACTCCAAAAATTATATTGTAAGTAAATAAAATATAAAATTGGTGTATTTATGCAAAATAAGAAAATAAAAATAATTGTACAAAATACATAGGTATTTTATACCTATACATAATATAATATATTGTATATACCATAATTTATTTTTCATAAAAATAAATAAAGTCACAGAAAAATAGCCTAAAAATAAAAAAGATTTTTCATTTTGAACACTTTTTAATTTAAAATCATGTTCTATTTTAAACTGATTTTCCAATTATTTTTTGATCCCTAATTTCTGACTGGTCCTGGAGGGATGTTGACCTCGGTCAACTACCCCTCCCAGACCTTCTCGCATGCGGATCCGGCTCATGCACCCATTTTCTCCAAATTTTTCTAAGCAGATCTTGCACCCTCATGCTCTGATTTTATGCTCGCATCTCCCTAATGGATCGGTGATCCTCACGGATCCCTAGGGAGGTGCGGGTCGACCTCGATTCGCGCACATTCTCCGATTCTTCCAAGATGCCTGGAACGGGCTATATATTCTTCATTCGACTCCCCAGCAGCTTAGCTCGTGCCGCACCTTTCTTTGATACCCTAGGTAGCTCCGCCTTGGTGACAGCAACGGGAGGGACCCTTTGGTCATCGGAGAAGAGCCGTGAAGCCGTAGCTCTCCTCTTGTGGTCAGAACGCCGCCGTGACGAGCCTCCTTTGCCAGCCACAGAGAAGTTGAGGTAACGACCCCCACCGACCGCACCACCTGGAGTTCAGGATCACGTTCGGACCCTCAGGTAGCTCTTATTTTGATCATGGTTCCTTCATCTTTTGAATCATTCATTTGCATACCTCCGCCGCTCCGCCAGCTCCGACCCACCGGTTGGAGCCCCTTCGCCATCATCCATCTGTCTTGATCGCTACATCCGCTCACCCTCCATCTTCCATCGCCAGCTGATCATCCTAATCTTGGCTCGGATATCCAAGATTAGGCCCTAAGTCTCGTCCATCGCTTTCGCCGGAGAACCCCTTCTCATTCATTGTTGCATCCCTTTGTTTTTGGTCCAATAACCCCGACCGGAGCCTTACTCCGAGCTTTATCCTGCAGGACTTTGCACGTGTGGAATGACCCAGATCGCCTTAGACCATCATCGCCGGAGCTCGCCCAGGTCCCAGCCATCGCCCGGACCTTCTCACGCGCAGATCCAGCTCATGCACCCATTTTCTCCCTATTTTCCTGAGCGGATCTTGCACCCTCATGTTCTGATTTTTTGCCCGCATCTCCCTAGTGGATCGGTGATCCTCATGGATCCCTAGGGAGGCGCGGGTCGACATCAGTTCACACGCATGTTTCGATTCTTCCAAGTTGCCTGGGATGGGCTATATAGTCTTCATTCGACTCCCCAGTAGCTTAGCTCGCGCCGCACCCCTCTTTGATACCATGGATAGCTCCTCCTTGGTGACAATAACTGGAGGGACCCTATGGTCATTGGAGAAGAGCCATGCAACCGTAGCTCGCTCTCATGGCCGGAACGGCACCGCGACTAGCCTCCTCTGCCAGCTGTAGCGACGTTGAGGCAACGACCCCCGCCGACCGCACCACCTGGAGTTCAGGATAATGTTATGACCCTCAGGTAGATCTTATTTCGATCCTTGTTCCTTCATCTTTTGAATCTTTCATTTGCGCACCTCCATCGCTCTGCCAGCTTCGACCTATCGGTTGGAGCCCCTTCGCCATCATCCATCTGTTTCGATCGCTACATCCGCTCACCCTCCATCTTCCATCGCCAGCTTATCATCCTAATCTTGGCTTGGATAACCAAGATTAGTCCCTAGGTCTCATCCATCACTTTCGACGGAGACCCCCTTCTCATTCAACGCCACTTCCCTTTGTTTTTGGTCCAATAACCCTGACCAGAACGTTGCTCCGAGTCCGAGCTTTATCTTGCAGGACTTTGCACGGTGGAACGACCCAGATCGCCTTAGACCATCCTCGCCGGAGCTCGCCAAGGTCTCAGCCAACGCCACGGAGATCTCACCGTCAGTGAGCCCATCCGATTCGTTCACTCGACGCGGAGGGGCCCCACGATTCGTTTGTCGTCATCCGATCAGTCATCGGAGTCTCCGATCTCCCTTGGTGCTCCGGTGAACTTCGCCTCGACACAGTTCTTCTAGAGCCTCTCTCCACCGTCGGTTGCGCTCCTCGCCCAGACGTCATCATAGACGCCCGTTCACCTGGAGATGTCAGACCGTTAGATGTCAGATCTAACGGTCCCGTACCCCCCACGTAGCTGACATCTGACATCCGTCAGATTAGTCGCCTGATGCTTCTAGAGCTGTCCGTCTTCTCCCACTCAGCAGCCGCCACCTGTCCACCCCACGTGCAACTCACGTGCTGCATGGGTAATTTGCTCAACCCACCTTGCATTTATTTTAGTTTGTTGTTTAGTCTGTAAAATAAAAGTATACAGTAGGCCATTTGGCACTCTTTCGCCTGCAGTTTCCCATATTTACTTTTCTGTCATGTTTGTGTGGACTCACGTGCATCGTCACGTGGGGTTTTGGGTTATTTGCAGTATTTTCCCTAGACTTATTATCTGTTATAAATTGAATGTTTAGTTTTATTATTTACAGATATGCCCTGTGAATGATGTTTTCCAACGTGTGTGGAATTTGATGTGAAAATTGCAGATTGGACCCTATAGTTTCTTTATGTGTTATAATTGGTCCAGAAACATATTTTCTGTGTATTTTGCTCCATGTGTGTTGTGTGTTTTATTTTTGATTTAATAAATAGAAAACTTTGTCCAAAATTCACGAAATTTTGACACATGGCTCCTGCCATGGTGTAGGAATTTTGGTGAAATTTTGGTCTTATTTTATTTCCATTTATTATTTTAAAAATTAAAAACCCTTAAAATTATTCTTGTTTGTTTTTAAAAATCAACTAAAAATATTAAAAACCCTTGAAAAATTCTAAACACATCATTGTTTGCTTATTTTGAGTTGTTTTTATTACTATCCCATTTTTGTTTTATTTCCATTTATAAAATCGTAAAAATTAAAAAACGAGTAAAAATCTTAGAAAAAATAGTAAAAATTCATAAAAATAAAAAAATGTGTTTTAAGTTGTTGTAGTTAAGTCTTATTTTATAGTTTATCATAAAAATACTGTTGGGATTTTACAGGCACTTTATGTAATTTTAACTTGCCTTTATATCCAACTGGACACTGTTTGTTATTTCTGAGTTTATTTCATTTTTCGAAAATTAATTAAAAATCAGAAAAACTTCATAAAATCCACAAAACATTTGAATATTTTAAAACACAAAAATATTTTTGTTTGATTTTTTGAGTATTTTTTTAGTCATCAAATAATTGTTTAAGTGTGGATTTTTGGTTTCTTTTATCCTTTTTCTTAACATTAAAAATCATAAAAAAATTTTGAAATTTATAAAAACCACCACTTCTTTGTTTTCCTTGGATTTCTGACTACTTCGTAGCGTTAGCCTCACGTGCTCCTTGTGTTCGTCTCTGGTAGCTATACCAGGTAAAATAAATTAGCGAGACCGATCTGTTTGATTGATTTCTTGATTTTTATTTTGATGGTCTTACTTTTCTTGATTGATTTCGCTTCACGATTCGGGTCGCAATGATTGTATTTATTCCTTAACTCGAGTAGCCGAAGGCGTTTCATTAGGTGCTTGTGCAAGTAAAGCCATTGTCTATGAGAGTCATGTGTGCGTTATTAAGTGTTCTACTTAGGCTCATCAAGATGACATATGATCATAGCCTAGTGGACTCAAAGAATTAAGTCACCATTGACCTGAAAAGTCTTAACCCTACACCCTATAAGGTTCCTCTTATAATTAGATGGATTAAGGTCTTAACCAAGCTCCATTTTTCAATTTAATTCCAGGCTAGTTTAAATGTCAACTATGATTCAGAAAAGCTATACAAGTATATACAAAAATGTTTTCATGCAACTTTGAAAATGTGCAAAATTTTGAAAAATGTTTGAATGAATGAATGAATGAATGCATGGATGTAGAAGTTTTCCAAAATATCTACACACATTTACACTAGGATTTTTTGTAAACTTTATGTTTTTCAAACCTTTTATAAAAATTTTGTACTATATACATAATTTTGATATCAAAATATTTACAAACTCTTTACACAAAACATTTTTACAAACATTTGTATAAACATAATTTTATAAATAGCTATGTATGTGCAATAAAGAATTTTTATGTACAAGAAAGAATTTAAATTTTTATGGTTTTTAGATAAAGGATTTTAGCCATTTTATTTCTTAACACACTCACACAAAGTACAAGTTATGGCTAAAGTATATATGAAATATATACGACACCCCCTATACTTAGCTCGAACGATGTCCTCAGAGTGGATCAAGAGCGATGAAGAAGACATAACTCGTGCTTATTATAGGGAAGTGAAAAGGTATGGTATATTACAACGACGAATTAAAGAATAGAATGAAAAAGGATCTCGGTGTTTCCCCCTATACTTAGGATCAAGTACTCCTAAGTATAGCAGACTGTACACACAGGAAACTCCGAGTGGAAGGATGTACAGGGTCTACCTCCCCTATACTTAGGGTAAAATTTCCATAAGTATAGGCAGCAAAACAGAGGCAGAAAGAATAAAAAAGGAAATCAAAAGTCGGACACCCCCCATACTTAGGGTAAAGTACACCCTAAGTATAGCATAATCAAATATGCAAATGGGGTGTTGGACTGAAGAATGGTATGATATGGACATCTGGATCTATACAAGGCAGAAGACAGTGATAATCAGGCGTGAGATGCTATAGATGTGAGTCAAAGACCACATCTCATGGAAAATGAATGGGGGCGACGTCAATGACCAGTGGCTCATGATCTAGATATGTTTTGAGTTGCTGCTCGTTAACACGAAAGGTAGACTCATATAACATCTTAGATATGTCAATGCTTCCATTGTCATGTACCTTTCAAACCAGGTATAGTCCCTTCCATTTTCTCTGCAACTTCCCTAGGAATAATCTAAGCCTGGCATCGAACAACCATACTCTCTGATCTGACTCAAACTGCTTGTGGCTAATATGAGAATCATGCCACTCCCTCACTCTCTCCTTGTATTGTAGGCTGCTCAAAAAGACTGCATCTCTAAGCTCCTCCAGGGTTGTCAATTCTGCCCTCCTCTGGTCTCCTACACTCACTGGATCCAAAAGTATGTCTGTGACAGCCCAAAGTTACTTATGGCTAAGCTCAACAGGTAAATGGCAGGGCTTGCCATAAACGAGGCGAAAGGGAGATGTACCCAAAGGAGTCTTGAAGGAAGTCCGATATGCCCACAAGACCGAGTCCAAAAGTTGTGACCAATCCTTTCGATCAGGGCAGACTACCTTCTGCAATATCATCTTGATCTCCCTATTGGACACTTCAGCAAGACCATTGGTCTGAGGATGATATGGAGTGGCTACTCGATGGTCAATGCTGAACTCGCTAGCAAGGGCTTTTACCTTGTCGTTGATGAAATGAGACCCCCCGTCAGATCTCAACACTCTAGGCACCCCGAACACTGAAATGATATTCTTCCTCAAAAATTTGCATACAATCCTAGCATCTGTGGTTCGGGCGGGGATGGCCTAAACCCAACAACTCACATAATCAACGGCCAACAGAATGTACTCAAATCCCTGACTCTTAGGGAATGGACCCATGAAATCGATGCCCCATGTGTCAAAAACCTCACAGAAGTGAATGGGCTGCATCGGCATCATATCACGCTATCCACAAGTGCCCATCCTCTGACAGTCAGTACACCTCTTCACAAATTCATCAGAATCTTTGAAGAGGGTTGTAACGAACCCGATCGTCCGAGAATGATGCGGAAGCGAGAAACTCGGACAATCGGGTTCGTTACAAATGGTATCAGAGCCGAACACCCTCTGACAGTGGAAAGGGCTACCCGAGAGGTGGAGCCGCCCCTACAAAGAGGTTGGAGGAAATGTCTACCCAGAGCGTGAAGCCGCCACTGTCACTGGGAATAAGCGATGGGCCATGTCGCAACGAGGACGTTGCGAATATAAGTGGGGGAGGTTGTAAAACCCCAAAGGATTTGTCCCACACCGTGGAATACAAAATTCCCGGGTGGGATAAATAGTGAAGGAGGTTACTACTTAATAACCCGGCTTAAGCATTTTGGGGGTGGTTAATCGGGTCCGCATGGGCCCGATCCCAAGAGGTTGTTAGGGCCAGTAATGCTCCGTTAACGGACCGGGGACCTAAGCCCGGGACGTTACATGGGTAGGCCACCATAGGCCAGATTGGAGCACTTTCTGTGATGTCCTCCTGCCTCAAGCTTGTGGCAGTAAGTGAGGATGCTATGGTGCTCCTCTTGAGGAATGCACCTACGCCAGACGCTATCCCCTCCTTCATGATAAAGGACGGGATCCTCCCAATGGTAGAACTTGGCCTTCGCGAGGAAGGTCTCAAGTTGCTGCCTGGGCCAACCGTGTGGAACTTTCTTGGCAACAAGATAGTTCACAATGTCAGCGTACCACGAGAGAGAGGCAATAGCAAAGATTGCCTCATCTGGGAAGGTCTCAGATATAGGATCTATCTGTTCAGAATCCTCAAGATGCTTTAATCGAGAGAGATGATCCGCCACCACATTCTTGACTCCAGGCTTATCCTTAATCTCAATATCAAACTGCTGGAGGAGAAGGATCCATCTAGTCAGTATCGCTTTGGCATCCTTCTTTGCCATGAGGTACCTGATGGTCGTATGGTCTGTAAAGATAGTCACCTTAAATCCAATGATGTACGATCTGAATTTATCTAGGGCAAAGACTACGACTAGCATCTCCTTATCAATTATAGTGTAGTTCCGCTACGGGGCATCTAATGTAATGCTAGCATAGTGAATGGCAAATGGCACTTCATCCCTCCTCTGTCCCAGCACATCCCCTATGGCAAAATCGAAGGCGTCCGTCATGATCTCGAATGGAAGAGACCAATCAGGCGGCTGAAGGAAAGTCTCAACAACTAGACTCTTGAGAGTCTTAAATGATGCAAGATACTTATCATCCACAATGAACTCGGCGTCTTTCATCAGCAAATCAGTCAACGGTCGGGCAATCCTATTGAAATCATGAATGAAGCGCTGGTAGAAACCGACGTGCCCCAAAAAAGACCGTATCTATTGCAAGTTGGATGGTGGACTGAGTTTCCTAATGATATCCACCTTGGTCGGATCAACCTCCATGCCCCTGTTGGAGATGATATGACCAAGAACAGTCCCTTGAGTCACCATGAAGTGACTCTTCTCCCCAGATAGCACAAGATGGACCTCGATGCATTGCTGAAGGATGCGGTCTAGGTAGTCAAGACAAGCATCAAACCCATCGCCATAGACTGAGAAGTCATCCATGAAGACCTCCAAGCCCTCACCCACCATGTCCGAAAAGATGGACAACATGCACCTCAGGAATGTCGCCGGGGCGTTACATAGACCAAAGGGCATCTATCTGAAAGCATATGTCCCAAAGGGACAAGTGAATGTGGTCTTGTCCTGGTCTTTGGGCGCAATGGCCACATGGTTGTAACTGGAGTACCCGTCAAGAAAATAGTAGCGACTCTTCCTAGCTAGCCCCTCTATAATCTGATCAATAAAAGGTAGAGGGAAATGATCCTTCTTGGTGGCATGTTTCAATCGTCTGTAGTCCACACAGACCCTCCAAGAAGTGGGTACCCGAGTAGCGATCTCCTGTCCAGACTCACTCACAACTGTAGTGATGCCCGTCTTCTTGGGCACCACATGTAATGGACTAACCCACTCAGAGTCGGAGATGGGGGTAGATAAAATCGGCGCTCCACCATTTCGAGATTTCCTTCATGACAACCTCTCGAAGATTCAGGTTCAGCCACCGCTGGAACTCACATGACGGCTTCGCGTCCTCTTCGAGATAGATATGGTAGGAGCACATGGCCGGACTTATCCCCTGGAGATCATCTACGCTCCATCCTATCGCCTTGCGGTTCTTTTCAAGAACCTCCATCAAACGAGATTCTTGCTCTCCAGTCAAATCCGTTGAGATAATGACTGGGTGCATCTCATGCTCGCCCGCAAGGAATCTATACTTCAACGACTGTGGCGAGGGCTTCAGCTCTGGGCAACTGGGAGCTGGTGCATCTGGCCTCTGAAAGGTCTGAGTAAAAGAGACCAAATCTGCATGGGAGAACTCTTGCTGAACATGAAAATCTGGTGAAGACTGCTCTGTTGATGTGTCTGCACTATGAATGTGATCAATCTCCACCCTTGCTGCTGGCTCTGTAGGAATCAGACATGGAATCAACTCATCAAACTCTGCCCAATCAATATCTGACTCCGAGGGATCTGAATCTAAATCAAAGGAAATGATCTGTTGCCTGACATGTGTCCTCTGCCAAGAATGCGCTCTCGAAGCTCTCCTCCACTAGAATCTGTGCATCAACGGGATCTGAAGGTGAGAGGATGGATCGTGAAACGGGGTCTGACCAAGTTGCTTCATCGTCTGTGATCACAAAATCGCACTCCTAGTGGACGTCTCGCTCTGCCTCTGTCATCTGCTCTGAATCTGTAAGCGGCTCTAAGCAAGCTGAATCTCGCGCTCTAGTCTCATCAATCGTCTTTATTTAAATACTCTCACCCTCGACGTGAAAATATACCTTCCCGCTATCATGATCGGACACAGCCTTGGTTGTGGCCAAGAACGGGCGTCCTAAGATGATGGGGGTATCGGTCACAGACTCTGGGATCTCCATGTCCAACACAATGAAGTCCACGGGGAATTTTAGGCCCTCAATTGTAACGACAACTTCCTTCAACAACCCCTTTGGCCTCTTGACAGATCGATCAGCAAACTGAAGGACCGTCCCGTTCTATCATCGAGGGCCATACTCGAATCGGTCGAGTAAGGATGCCGGAAGTAGGTTTATGAAAGAACCACTGTCTAATAGAGTCCGATCGAACCTCTGCTCATGTATGTGACATCTGACATAGGGAGCTCCTGCATCTGGTCTCTTTGCTGGTAGACGGTTCTGGATGGAGAAGTAGGTGGCACAAGTAAGCACATGGATCTCTGAGTGATGGTTCCTCCTCTTCCTACAAATAGTGGTCTTCTCTCTAAGGTTCCTCTGGAAGAGAGAGATGTGCTCCAAGGCCTCCTGTAGAGTCAGTTGTATCTGGAATCTGTCGATCATCTGCTGGCTGAACTCTAGCTGCTGAGATTTTTTTGGATTTTCTTTTTTAGTCCCCTTTACCAAGCGGAGTGCTTGAGGGAAGGGGATGGATGGGCCCTCCTCAGATGGAGGACTAGGATCGGGTCCTTACTGTTGTGGTAAAGTAGAATCCATACAAACATCTCCATGCATCATAGATGGACTCACAAGTGAAGAACCCTTTCCTTTATTACATTTTCGAGAATAGTCCTGAGATACATAAGCAAAAGGAAATGCAACAGGAATAGAATGGGTGGCCTCAGTACCACCTGCAGCATCTGGACTCGCGGCATCAGCACCGCACTCTGGCTCAGCATCATCTCCGGTGGCATCAACACCACCTCCTGCATCTGGTGAAGTGATGGCCTCAGTACCGTCAGCTGGATCAACATCCTTGGTGGTGTCAGCACCACCGTCATCAACATCATCCTGAGCGGCATCAGCACAACTCTCCTCCTCATCTGGTGCTCCTGAGTCCTCTTGTGGTCATCGCTCAGATGAGGCATCGCCGGCTGGCATCCTACCACTCCTAAGTGTAACAAAGTCAGCATCAAAAGTGTATGTAGAAATATCACCAAGTGAATCACTAGGGGTGGTAACATCTGTAAACTCTACCTGCTCAAACTTCCTCTTCAGGTTGTTCAGGTTCGGCTCGATCTGAGTGGGTATGGTAGCCTTGCCCTTCACTATCTCCCTCATCTCTAGACGGAACTCGTCCATCTCCCGCCTGAATGTAGCCTACTTATCGGAGATAAGGTGGGCTAGATCAGCTAAAGCTGGGTTCTCATAGGCGGTCCTATGAGAACCGGATGGGTGGCCTCTCTGAAAGTGAGGTTGCTGCTGTGATGGATGAGGGGGATACTGGGGATGAAACTTTTGAGGCTGTTGTTGCTGCCTCCACAACTATCCCTGCTGCTGGTAAGGTGGAGATGGCTGTGACTGTGAGAATTGGGGTTGCTGTTGCTGCTGGCTGACATGGCCACCCTGATCTGGAGGTTGTTGTTGGGAAGAGGCACCTCTGGTTGACCAACGGAATTCAGGATGGTCTCGTCGGATCCCAAACTAAGGTCGGTCATACCTAATCCCATTGACTTCCATCAACGGCTCTTGCTCGTAAGTGGGTGGGGGGGAGAACTGCCATGGGCTGATCCAGCTGGTAGACCACCATCTGACTGTCTGTAGACGATGGTAGCTGGACATATTGCTACTATTGTTGCTATTGGAACGGCTCCGCCTGTATGTGATGCACCTGTCGGTAGTGGGCCGAGGGCTGGGCTGAGTTGCTGCTGCTGCTGGGATCTGCCTGTGACCTGAGAAGGGACTGAGAATCCATATGTGCCACTTGAAGACACATGATCTGGGTCTTCAGGTCACTTAGCATCTGTGCCATCTGATCTATCTGAGACATGCCCTGCCACTACTTCTTCTCAATAAGTTTGATGCGGTCCAACTTCTCACTGATGATCCCCATATCAGCGGTTGTCGACTCTTCCTGTGTTGCGGTTGATGATGATGTAGTAAGACTGGCATCGACCCGTGCTATCCTCTGATAGGTCACGACCTGTTGTGTGGGCTTGCCCTGTGCATATAGTCGGGTCTGGAACATAACTGTGTAGTTCTCCACCATCTCCTAGTAGATGGCCCAGACCTGATCCTCATCCTTGGTGAAATATGAGCCCCCACAGGATGCGTAAACTAGCCCCTGCAACTCTAGTGTAAGCCCACAGAAGAAACTCTGGACAAGGTTGGGCTTGGATATATCATGATGAGGACACCGATCTATGAGCTCCCTGAATCTGTCCCATGCCTCATGAAACTACACATTGGGAAGCATGGCGAGTTGTTGATCAGGGCTCGAGCTGCATTCGTTTGACAGAGTGGATAGTACTTATTCAAGTACTTGTTTCGGAGTTGTTCCCATGATGTGACTGATGAATCTACGTTTCATCATCTTTATTCTATCATTTTGGCCTTAAAAACCCTAGTAAATGCGTGAAATAGTGTTAAATCGGGCATTTTAGCATGCATGCATTATTGTATAAATAGTGTATAAAAAACTGTTTTTAATGCCAAATTGTAGAATAAAGGAAAGAAAAGAAAAAGAATAAAATATTGTAAATATTTTATGACCCGAAACTCCGAGACCTAGGCATCTCGATGACTAGGTCGACAAGGAATAAAGTAGGGGGGAGATAAGAGCCAAAATACAACAAAAATACATTTTATTTTATTCATTCTTTATTCATTTTGGGACCTATTCATGGTTCCACTTTTTATACCTCAAATAAAGAAACTTTGAACATGAAAGTTGTAGATAGTTAAATAAAGAAAAATACAAAATTGATTTCACTCAAAAATAATGTACAGATAAACAGTTATGGTCTGAATAAAATCCCAGAATCCCAACTTCCCAGACCTGTATCTCCCAAATAAAAACTCCAAATGCATCAAACTCACCTTTAATTGTATATAGTTTAAAATAAGCTATTTAATGGGGTGGTTTCGCATTTGGCGGAGCTACGGTTTAAAAGTTGAGTTTTGGACCCTCATTGTATACTTGTACGGATTAAAATATTCATTTTATTATTTATTCACTATTTTCTAGATTTATATTTTTATAATTTGTATAATTTTGTAAATATTATTTATAATAATTGTGTACATTAAAATCAGAATAACAACATAAAAGAAACACAAAATAAAAATATTTGTATATAATACATAGGAAAAATACCTATATACATACCTGCATAATTTATACTTCTATTTTATTAAATGTATAAAATACTTCAGAAAAATAAAATAAAAATATATTTAAGTGTATAAAAATACTTTATAAATTTATAAAATAATAAACAAAAATAAATAAATTAAATATACAAAAAAAATAAAAATACTTAAATATATAAATATAGATATAGATACCTATAAGGGGTAAAAATGGTAACTTGTAATTACACAACCCATAAAAATAAATACAAATCACCATAAATTAATTTATAAAATAATGAACATTTTTGTTTAATAATAGAAAATTAAATATATCATTTTCTATTTTTTATTGAAAATACAATTGTTTTTCCTGCGGATTTTCCTGGTTGGTCCACGTGGACCAACCAGGTGGCTGGGAAAGTTGACCCGCGGGTCAAATCCCTGGCCTTTGTTCCTGTAGCGTGTCAGACCTTCATGCGACCCCCTTTTCTCGATTTTTTCGCTATCATTGCGTTGCTCGAGGGAAGATTGACTCTTCACGAAAGTTGTATTTGGTACAACTGTGATCCGCACCGGGCCCATCACTTCCTTTGAACCGGGAACCCCATTTTTGACTCGTTTTGTCCCCTTTTCCTTACGCCCTGGACTGGAGAAGGTGACAGCTTCTCCTCCGGCCAAGCTAGGTGCGGCGGCGAGCCTTGGGGGGCCGGTTCCACCCATCGCCGGAGCTCAGCTCCCGGCGGTCCTATCTCGCAGTGAACCACTGCTTGAGGTCGTTTTCTTTCTTATTCTTCTTTGCTTATTAATTCGTCGTAGTCCTAGTTTTTAGTGCGTAGGTTTATTTTGTCGTTTAATCAAAGTGTTATCTTAGATCCACAACCAAACACCTCACCGGAGCTCGTGAGCTCCGGCAACCATCCTTGACTCCACGAACACCATTTCTCGCCAATAAATGCATCTTCCTGCTCGCAAGATAGATGCCGTTCTTTTTGTTTCATTTGTAGGAAGAGAAGGAGGCATCTGAGCCTCGTTTCGATTGGGGGGAGCACACTCCAGGTCCGCCTGAGCTGCACCGAGTGTCGAAGACCATCCAATGGTCTTGGGCCACATTTGAGGCACCAAGGAGCACCACCATCGCTGCAGGAGCAAGAAGAGACGGTCGGGGACCGCCCAGGCACGGGGAAGCTCGAGTGTTGGCCGATCAAAACTCGCCACGCTCAAGTTCTTCGTCGTTCTTGCCGGCCGCTCCGTGTCCATCAGATCGAGACCCTCTCCAGATTCAATATCCACCGTCAGATGTGCCCCAGCGCCCTGCCGTCCGATTGATCTTCTGCCATCTAATCTGGGCCGTGGATTTCGAAGCGGTATCAGGCGTCCCAGGCATGCCACGTGTCCAAGTGATGGCATCCCGCCGTCCGATTGCCTGTTAAGTGAGGTTATTTTGCTTCCATGCCGTCGCTAATTTTTTAATACATTATTAGTGCCTAAACTTTCATTTGCCCTTTTAATATTATTGTAAAATTTACAATCAGGATCCTGTAGTTTGTATTATTACATCTAGACCCCTCCCCGGCTCACGTGCGTGGCGCGAGAGCCTTGGATATTTTGCCACTACACCCTGGGTGTTTTTGTATTTCGTATTAAAATTCTAAAACATTCATCTGCCTTGTTAAACTTTTGGAGGATTTACATTGGGCTCCCCAGAACTCTGCGGTATTACTTTTTAACCCCTACCAAGTCATGTGCTTCATGCACGTGACTTGGAAATTTTGCGGAAATATCCAGAGAGTTTTGCCCATTTATATTTAGTCCGAAGTCTTTTATATGGAGTTCTATTATTTTGGGCATTTTGTAGTTCAGCCCCTGTAGTGTTTAATTATTGCGTAGAAGCCCCTGCCAGGCGTGCGTGTAAGTCACGTGCGCCTTGGCATTTTTGCAGGATAGCCCTTGCGACTTTTGCTTTTAGTATTTAGTCCAGCAAATATTTTACTCAGTTATAAGTTTGTGAAAATTTTGCGCAGAGGCCCTCAGACTTTTCTTATATTACAAAAATACCCCTGCATGTATGTAGTTTGCTTATGTTTCTAGCATTTTTTGCATGCATCTATTAAATTCTAAAAAATCCACAAAAATCACTTTAGGTTCCTGTTACATTGTAGATTCACGGCATATTTTTATTTTTCATATTTATTGCATTTTATTATTTATTAAAAATCAAAAACATGCATTTTTGCTACTGTTTGCATTAGAAAATACCAAAAAATATAAAAACACATCAGAAAATTCCCAAAAAATATATTTTGCTTATCGTATTGCGTTCTAACTCCAGTCCAAAAATCACTAAAAAATACAAAACAAAACTCCTAAAAATTATAAAACTATAAAAACCTTCATAAAAATCTTAAAAATTCTACAAAAATCCTAAAAATATAAACTCAGTTTATGTATCTTCTCCGATTCATTAGCTTTCAATTGAAATTAATTTGTGGAATTTTGGACACCATTTGGTATTTTTCATCCTCATTTTAATTTCAGCCAGCAACCTAGTTCACAGTTTTCTAGTATTTATTCCTCTAAAAATACCAAAAAAATTAGGAAAAATCTAAAAAAATCATAAAAATATTATGAAAATATAAAAAAACCAAAAACATTTTATTTCCTAATTGTTGACTATTTTTACCTTTTTTTATAAATACCTCATTCTTCCTTTTCTTATATTGTTTATATATTCCATTATTGAAAAAGAAAATATAAAAAAATTATAAAATATAAAAACAAAATAGAAATCAGAAAATTAAAATCAAAATACAAAATTAGAAATTAAATAAATAAAAAATATAAAATCAAAAACCCACAAAAACATAGCAGCATAGATAGACATTTGATCACATTCACACTCTTTTGAGCAATTTTGCCCCGAGCTATCCTGTCTGCTCCCTGTGTTCGACCTCTACACATACTTGCACCTATACACATCTTTGTTGTAGAGTTATATAAAATTTTAACTCCACATCACTTTTCATTGCTTGATTTCTATTGTGGGTTAATTGTTGATTTATTCGGGTTTCGTGAGCGGTCGCTCAGCGACACTGTAGTCCCTCCTTGTGTGGACTATTTTGACCCTCGCAAGATCCGAGTTATCAAATGGCGTCGTTGCCGGAGAGCAACAACGCATAGTTCGGCTTTTTGTTTGTGCTTGTAATTGCTTGTCTATTTTCGCGGCTTTTATTTTTGCTATTTTATTTTCTTTATTTTTTTTATTAATTGTTGAGCTGTCTAACCTTCTCTTTTGTTGACTTTGTGTGAGGAACCACGGATCGAGGGAGGCGCTTCACCCGAGGCGCCGACACACCCATGTGAAGCCGGCTCTAGCCAACCTAGCACCGAGGAGACGAGAAGAGAATTTTGAAGACCGAGCTCCATCTTTAGTTGCATTTTCTTTTCTTGTATTTATTTTTGTAAATTAAGTGATTGAGAGACCCATCTTATTGTAATAATACAGGTACTCAGGACACTTGGACTCTTGAGCCTAATTTCCAAGTGATTGTTCACTTGGGGGCTCACTGCGGTTTTGTCGGCTTTTCATCGCATTTTTTTATTTTGTTTTCCGATTTTGTGTGATTGAGCACCTAGTTTTAAGATTGTTTGCGATAGATTAAGGCCAAACACCTAATATATCTTGCATGTACCTATAGCCGCGTTTGGACTTAGTCAAACTATAAAACAGTCGCATCATCATCTTTGAGTCTACGTGCCGCGAGCCCACCCTGCCAAGCGTTGCTCCTGAACTCGATTTGTCGAGACGAGGAGGGGTGAGTCTAGACCGGACTCTTAGATTGAGGATTGGTGACCGACTTGAGGTTTTTCACGATAATAGCAATTTCTGAACTTAGGGCGATTTCATCGGTTGCATTTGCATATAGATAGGTTCCAATTCTGCTAAGCATCCTTGCATGTAGAGTGCTGGAGACAAGGTGAGCATTTACGCTTTAGCATACATCATCGTTTTGTCGCTTGCATTGCTTTTCCGACACTCCCTCTGATTTTGATCACCTAGGTGCTTAAAGGAATTGACTCCTCGATAGGCATGTGCATTCTTATTAAAAAGACAAAAAAGTGATATTCAATAAAATTGGGACTGCTAATATTACTTGACCCTAAAACCGATCAAAAAGAAAAATATTGTATTGGGGCGAGTAATCCCCTCATTGATTTCGTTTTACATTGTTCGCACACACACTAAGGTTAGTGCCCAAATCCCATTTTCAGCCCCCTAAGTGTGTGTGCAGTCTTTGACTTCTCACCTAACTCTAAAACAAACAAGATAAAAAGACCGACTTTTCGGTCTCTACCGAGTTGAGTAGGTGAATCGATGGTTTGATTTCTTTTCATTTTTTGTGATTGTTTTTTGTGCATACCAGATCATCTCTGCGCACTTGCGCCTTCTTCTCCACTCTCTTGACTTGACCGTCGTGCTCTCCCGACTGTTTCCTTTTGTTTTCGAGATGGACTCCTGGAGCATTTTGTATCTGGACTTTGCGGATCCCTCGTTCGCTCCAGCCGGTCCACCTCACTTTTTCCAGGAGGACTTTGCTCCTGATTTTTGTATATATCCGACCAACCCACTATTTCAGGATTCGGACCTTGACTTTCACCAATCATTTCCACCACCATGACCCTCACATTTTGACAACCCGTTCTTCCTTGAGTATCCTGATCCGGAATGTTATTTTTGTCCACACCCGCCGCCCACATTCCACTGACCCGATCCTGAGACCTTGGAGTCACCTTTCATGATATTCGCACTTGAGACCTTGAATCAGATGATGGAGCATATGAATTCGAGGATCAATGATCTTACCAGTTTGAATAAGAACCAGAATGTCGCTCCATTCTTTGAGGATATGGATTTATTTGAGGATTTCCATGAGAGCTTGCAATCACCCAAAAATACAAAAAATGAGAAAATTTTAAAAATACAAAAAGAGTTCGGGAGACCTTTGGCCGATTCAGACTGTGAGGAGAGCTACCATTTGCCAGATCATTTACCCACACAACCTTTCACACACTGTCCCACCTTTGACCCCGAGGATGCCGCTGTACAGACTGCTCTTGGCATGCCTCGTGTATATGTTGATTCTGACTTCCTCTCTTGTATGGAGGAGGTCCAAAAATTCAAAAAAAAATGTTGACTTAACCAGAAGTGGTGGCCACCATTCATGAGATTATCTGTGCCCCACTTCAGCAGGCCATGACTGATTTATCTGCCCCTCTTCCATAGAAGAGAAAGCGGAAGAGCAGATCTGAGCGTCACATTCTGATCATGGCCACTACCCATGCCATCACACACCGTCCCATTCCTAGGAAAAGGAACACTGCCCCACCTTTCATCACTTTCACCATCTCTGATCATACTTGTGATCACACTCTTCTCGATGGTGGTGCTTCGATTAGCATCATACCCTTCTCGCTGGTACAGTCTCTTCACTTAGGGCCTCTCAAGAAGACTAGGATGATCGTTCAGTTTGCTGATGGATCAATAAAGATGCCAAAGGGTATCCTAGAAAATGACGTCATCTCAATTCAGGGCACGAGCTATCACGTTGACTTTGTCGTATTGCCCATGGAGACCTCCACTAGGGAGCATTCTCCAACCATCCTGGGACGACCATTCCTCGCCTCTGTGAGGGTCGTTATTGATTATGGATCAGGAGAGATTCGCTTCCGTCCTGCTGACGAGAGCGAAGTATCGATCACCACACCCATTGCCGACCAGAGACCTGCACCTGATGCGATTTCACCTATCTTGGCTGACCTCGAGGACCATGACCTTGATGATAATCAGAGAATTTTGCTGCTTATTGGATTCCACTGAGACCCGAGAATTCCTCCCTATTGAGGAAGACTCGGAAAGCATGGACCTTGACGTTCCTTCTTCTGGGACTTGGCGTTGTGTTGATGACATCCGCGGGATTTACACGATTGACACCATTGAGAGGAGGGCAGATCTTGAGACTAGACAGGATGGACATGACTCGACTACTTTCACATATGAGTCCGCTCCTGTTCACCTAGATACTAATGAGACAAGAATCGAAGTTGATTTGATTGCTTTTATTCGGGAATTCGGTCTTTTTGACGAAAAAGATGATCCGGTCGAGATTATTGAGGACGAACAGAGTTCGACTACTTCCACTGATGAGTTCGCTCCTTTTGGTTTTGACCTGGACGAGACCTCGCAGGACGACACGGATTACACTTCTTTTGAAGATGATGAGTTCGTCCCTTTTCACTTTGACATCAGCGAGACTCCTAAGGCCGGACCTAGTCGTACTTCTTCCACTCACCAGTTTGTGCCTTCACACCCTAGGGCCCCTGAGGATGTTCACTATGTCGACCTTGATCGGCTTCCATCCACTGTGGACCCCGATGTCGACCTGCACCATACCAGATCCATTCCTCAGCGGTCCCGCAAGAAGGTTCGCTTTCAACCTTCGTGATCATGTGTACATCCACCTCTGTTGTATATCCTCTTCTGTTCATCTTTGTCCATCTCCCATTTTGCTCGTCCACCCATTCTCATGTTTGCCTTGCTTAGGACGTACTTTGTCCTAAGTATAGGGGGGTGGACGAGTCGAGTGTTCTTTCATCGTTCCGTCTCTTCACTCCTGTTGTTGCCTATACTTAGGGATTCTTTTACCCTAAGTATAGGGGGAGTGATGCGTACATCCATCTCTATCCTTACCCATCTTCAGATCTCTTTCCTTCTTTTCTTTTTTTCTTCTTTTCCTCTTCTATCTTCTTTATCTAGCAAAAAGTGTCGCCCCCTTTTATCTGTCTTCTATACTTAGGACGTACTTTGTCCTAAGTATAGGGGGGTGTGCACCCCGAGTTCTTCCATTCATTTCGATCCTCTCCATTGTCTCCTCTTCTTGTCTATACTTAGGGATATCTTACCCTAAGTATAGGGGGAGACAATCTGAGTACGATCTGTTCATTCCCACACTTGACCCTCCCTGCTTTGTGTACAGTCTGCTATACTTAGGATTATTTCATCCTAAGTATAGGGGGGATGGTCAACTTCTCATTCATTCATTCATCGTTTATTCGTTTATTCTTTACATTTTCCTATACTCAGATGAGGACATAACTCAAGCTAAGTATAGGGGGGCCGTATATACTACGTATATACCTTCGCCATAACTCATACTTTCGTATTTTCCTAATAATTATGGCTAATAATTCTTTAAAATTCATTAAAATTTTTAATAAAAAGATGTTGATTATTCCTCAAATTCTTTTTGTATTTACTGATTATAGATCAGGTGAAAATGTTTTTTGCAAAATGTTTGAAAAATAGTTTGAAAATCTTTGTGAAAAATCTTTTGAAAACTATTTTTAAAACGTTTTAGTACATGCTTTCAACCTTTGTAAAAACATTTTGGTTTGTGAAGTTTATTTTCTTCGTGTGAAATAAAATATTTGAAAAATTGTTTGCAAACGGTTTGAAAAATGGTTGTAAAAATATGTGAAAAATCTTTATATACTATTTGAAAAACCTTTGCAAAAATGATTTTCAAATGTGTGTACATGTTTGTAAAATGTTTGTAAAAATTATTTTGGACTATAGTTTTCAAAATTGTTTGAAAAACCTTTTTCAAATAAATTTGAGGAATACATACATCTCACCTAAAATCCACTATATATACCTACAAAATTGATCACTTACCCCTGTAAATTCTTAAAATCCACTTCTTGTAGATATAAGAAGCACTCCCGTGTAAATATTTTCATCTAGTTTTTATCCAAAATCTTTTCTTTTCAAAAATCCCAAAAACATTTGCAAAACTAAAATCCAAAAACATTCGAAAAAACTTTTGAAAAAATACAAAAAATGCATATGCATCATCATTTTTTCAAAAACCCATAAAAAGTTCAAAATCTTTGAAAATTGCATCACAAAAATATTTTCTGCATTCTGCATAGCATTTGCATAGCATGAGCATTTTTCGGATTGAGTTTGATAGTTGAACAAGTCTAAATAAAATCAGGAGATTGGAGTTTGATTGGACCTTAAAATCTACCTAATAACAGGAACCTTATAAGAACTGGGTTTGAGGTACTTCAGGTCTAGTTGACTTAATTCATTGAGGATCACCAGACTTGGTTCAATGGATTCTTGATTGCCTAAGTAGAGTATTTCGGAGCACACGTACGACTCTTGTTGATATTGACCTAACTTGGACACCTGCACCTTTCACATGGCTCAACTCAGTTGGAGTGGTGAGGGTATTGGATTTGCCGGTATGAGATGCACACAAGTGGAAACACTTGTCGTCCTCTAGGGAGGGAAGTGCACCCCAACCCGTCCAGTGATGAGGAATTCTAAAGACAGGAAAGTGTGGGTTGCGATAAAGCTTCAAAAGAGGGATAGTCCACTGGCTCAAGAGGAAAAACTCCGTATGTAAATGCTGCTGTGAATAGTATTTCAAAAAAAAAGAGACAGGCTTGTACAAAAATAAAATGCCTGCAAAGTATGTGCATATTTTGTAAAGCCAATAAGCAAGCTTGAGTTCCAAAGTCAAATATGTGAACCTGCAGCTAGATGGCTTGACTATACTGGTCTTGCATCCTAGGATAGGTAGTTACACTGGCTACCGTCCATTCTTCTCTTCACCCCCTCCTCTTGAGCTGGTTGCAACTTGAACTTAGAAGGGAATACCCCGCTCCTAGAGGAAGGAGTTATTGGATTGGGGAATCATTAGGTTGTCATACTGGAGAAGTCAGTCTCTTTGTCATTCTAGTTGGGGAGAGCCACTATCACTTACACTGTACAAGTCAGATTCATAGTCGTAAGGGTTTGCGTATGAGTTGAGATATTTCTGACTTGGCTATTGAGGAGACTTGGCTAGAGTTTTGGGATTCTCTGGGACTGTTGGATTTCAAATTTGGTTCTCATTAAGGTTCCACCCGCACTAAAATTCCAAAGGTCCGACTTAAGCTCCAAACTTTGATTTTGTGAAGACAAGTTTGATAATTAAATCTAGTTCAAATTTCTTCTTTTTCTTTTCTTTGTTTTTCTTTTTCTGCACTTATTGCATAAGTGTTTGCTAGGGACTAGCAAAGGCAATTATAGGGGGATTATGAATCTACGTTTCATCATCTTTATTCTATCATTTTGGCCTTAAAAACCCTAGTAAATGCGTGAAATAGTGTTAAATCAGGCATTTTAGCATGCATGCATTATTGTATAAATAGTGTATAAAATACTATTTTTAATGCCAAAATTATAGAATAAAGGAAAGAAAAGAAAAGGAATAAAATATTGTAAATATTTTATGACCCGAAACCCCGAGACCTAGGCATCTCGATGACTAGGTCGACAAGGAATAAAGTAGGGGGAGATAAGGGCCAAAATACAACAAAAATACATTTTATTTTATTCATTCTTTATTCATTTTGGGACCTATTCTTGGTTCCACTTTTTATTCCTCAAATAAAGAAACTATGAACATGAAAGTTGTAGATAATTAAATAAAGAAAAATACAAAATTAATTTCACTCAAAAATAATGTACAAATAAAAAGTTATGGTCTGAATAAAATCCCAAAATCCCAACTTTCCAGACCTGTATCTCCCAAATAAAAACTCCAAATGCATCAAACTCACCTTTAATTATATATAGTTTAAAATAATATATTTAAGGGCGGTGGTTTCGCATTTGGCGGAGCTACGGTTTAAAAGTTGAGTTTTGGACCCTCATTGTATAGTTGTACGGATTAAAATATTCATTTTATTAATTATTCACTATTTTTATAATTTTATATTTTTATAATTTTTAAAATTTTTTAAATAATATTTATAATAATTGTGTACATTAAGATTAGAATAGACACATAAAAGAAAAACAAAATAAAAATACTTGTATATAATACATAGGAAAAATACCTATATACATACCTGCATAATTTATACTTCTATTTTATTAAGTGTATAAAATACTTCATAAAAATAAAATAAAAATATATTTAAGTGTATAAAAATACTTTATAAATTTATAAAATAATAAACATCAATAAATAATTTAAATATACAAAATAAAAATAAAATTAATATATAGATATAGATACCTATAAGGGGTAAAAATGGTAACTTGTAATTACACACCCCATAAAAATAAATAAAAATCACCATAAATTAATTTATAAAATAATGAACATTTTTATTTAATAATCAAAAATTAAATAAATTGTTTTCTATTTTTTATTGAATTTACAAATGTTTTTCCCGCGGATTTTCCTGGTTGGTCCACGTGGACCAACCAGGTGGCTGGGAAAGTTGACCCGCTGGTCAAGTCCCTGGCCTTTGTTCCTGCAGTGTGTCAGGCCTTCATGTGACCCCCTTTTCTCGATTTTTTCTCTATCATTGCGTTGCACGAGGGAAGATTGACTCTTTACGAAAGTTGTACCTGGTACAACTATGATCCGCGCCGGCCTATCGGATCTTCCCAGATCTTCTTTGCTCGCCCGCGATCCTCCCTCGAAGTTCGCCACTCGACCACTCTTCAAAAAAGCCCCCATCACTTCCTTTGAACCGGGAACCCCATTTTTGACTCGTTTTGTCCCCTTTTCCTTGCGCCCTAGACCGGAGAAGGTGACAGCTTCTCCTCCGGCCAAGCTAGGTGCGGCGGCGAGCCTTGGAGGGCCGGTTCCACCCATCGCCGGAGCTCAGCTCCCGGCGGTGCTATCTCGCAGTGAACCATTGCTTGAGGTCGTTTTCTTTCTTATTCTTCTTTGCTTATTAATTCGTCGTAGTCCTAGTTTTTAGTGCGTAGGTTTATTTTGTTGTTTAATCAAAGCGTTAGCTTAGATCCACAGCCTAACACCTCGCCGGAGCTCGTGAGCTCTGGCAACCATCCTTGACTCCACGAACACCATTTCTCGTCAATAAATGCCTTTTCCTGCTCGCAAGATAGCTGCCGTTCTTTTTGTTTCATTTGTAGGAAGAGAAGAAGGCATCTAAGCCTCGTTTCGACTGGGGGGAGGACACTCCAGGTCCGCCGGAGCTACACCGAGTGTCGAAGACCATCCAATGGTCTTGGGCCACATTTGAGGCACCTGGGAGCACCACCATCGCTGCAGGAGCAATAAGAGACGGTCGGGGACCACCCAGGCGCGGGGAAGATCGAGCGATGGCCGATCAAAACTCGCCACGCTCGAGTTCTTCGTTGTTATTGCCGACCGCTCCGTGTCCGTCAGATCGAGACCCTCTCTAGATTCAATATCCACCGTCAGATGTGCCCCAGCGCCCAGCCGTCCGATTGATCTTCCACCATCTAATCTGGGCCGTGGATTTCGAAGCGGTATCAGGCGTCCCAGGCGCGCCACGTGTCCAAGTGATGGCTTCCCACCGTCTGATCGCCTGTTAAGTGAGGGTATTTTGCTTCCATGCCCTCGCTAATTTTGTAATACGTTATTAGTGCCTAAACTTTCATTTGCCCTTTTAATATTATTGTAAAATTTATAATCAGGACCCTGTAGTTTGTATTATTGCATCTAGACCCCTCCCCGGCTTACGTGCGTGGTGCGTGAGCCTTGGATATTTTGCCACTACACCCTGGGCGTTTTTGTATTTCGTATTAAAATTCTAAAACATTCATCTGCCTTGTTGAACTTTTGGAGGATTTACATTGGGCTCCCCAGAACTCTATGGAATTACTTTTTGACCCCTATCAAGTCACGTGGTTCACGCACGTGACTTAGAAATTTTGCGGAAATATCCAAAGAGTTTTGCCTATTTATATTTAGTCTGAATTCTTTTATATGCAGTTCTATTATTTTTGGCATTTTGCAGTTCAGCCCTTGTAGTGTTTAATTATTGCGTGGAAGCCCCTACCAGGCGTGCGTGCAAGTCACGTGCGCCCTGGCGTTTTTGCAGGATAGCCCTTGCAACTTTTGCTTTTAATATTTAGTCCAGCAAATATTTTACTCAGTTTTAAGTTTGTGAAAATTTTGCGCAGAGGCCCTCGAACTTTTCTTATATTACAAAAATGCCCCTACATGTATTTAGTTTCCTTATGTTTCTAGCATTTTTTGCATGCATCTATTAAATTCTAAAAAATCCACAAAATCATTTTAGGTTCCTGTTACATTGTAGATTCACAGCATATTTTTATTTTTCATATTTATTGCATTTTAATATTTATTAAAAATAAAAAACATGCACTTGTGCTACTGTTTGCATTAGAAAATACCAAAAAAATATAAAACACAACAGAAAATTCCTAAAAAATATATTTTGCTTATCTTATTGTGGTCTAACTCCAGTCCAAATATCACTAAAAATACAAAACAAAACTCCTAAAAATTATAAAACTCTAAAAACCTTCATAAAAATCTTAAAAATTCTATAAAAATCCTAAAAATATAAACTCAGTTTTTGTATCTTCTCTGATTCATTAGCTTTCAACTGAAATTAATTTGAGGAATTTTGGACACCATTTGATATTTTTCATCCTCATTTTAGTTTCAGCCAGCAACCTAGTTCACTGTTTTCTAGTATTTATACCTTTAGAAATACCAAAAAAATTAGGAAAAATCTAGAAAAATCACAAAAATGTTATAAAAATAGAAAAATCCGAAAAACATTTTATTTCCTAATTTTTTACTATTTTTACCCATTTTTTTAAATACCTCATTCTTCCTTTTCTTATATTGTTTATATATTCCATTATTGAAAAAGAAAATATAAAAAATGATAAAATATAAAAAGAAAATACAAAATCAGAAAATTAAAATCAAAATACAAAATTAGAAATTAAATAAATAAAAAATATAAAATAAAAAACCCACAAAAACATAGCAGCATAGATAGACATTTGATCACATTCACACTCTTTTGAGAAATTTTGCCCCGAGCTATCCTGTCTGCTCCCTGTGTTCGACCTCTACACATATTTGCACCTATACACATCTTTGTTGTAGAGTTATAATAAATTTTAACTCCGCATCACTTTTCATTGCTTGATTTCTGATATGGGTTAATTGTTGATTTATTTGGGTTTCGTGAGCGGTCACTCAACGACACTGTAGTCCCGCCTTGTGTGGACTATTTTGACCCTCGCAAAATCCGAGTTATTAGTGACTAATCTCCCTAGGTTCTTCAGCCAATTGGTTGCTCTGTCTATGAGGGAGAACGAAAATGCCATCATCCTGATGGTATCCTCGTCCACAAGTCGATCGTGGACAGTACTGCAGATCATCTCTAATTCTTGGAGATGGAGGTGTGGCTCCTCGGTGGCGAGTCCATGGAATCGGGGTAGAAGCTGGATGGTCTGAGGCGGGAGCTTGAAATCTCTCAAAATGGTTGGCAGTTGAATCCATCTGTGGGTCAAAGTTGCACCAGGGTTGTGGAACTCTCTCATCAGACGTGCGGGTGCTGCTGGCTGAATGGGCTCCTCAGCTCTCCTCTCTCAGGGTTGTCTCTAGATCTGCGTTGCTCTCTATCGGCTCGCATCTCCACCATCTCTCAACGCATATCCACCATGAAAGCTCCCTAGTCTCTAATCTGGTGCTGCATGGTCTCCAGAGAGGCTAACAAGGTATTGTTGATGGCACCCTGATCTAATACGTAGGCCTGGTTCCCGCTGGGTCCATCGGTGCGCTCCTCACTACTGGCTATGGTCTCTGTAAAGGCAAAAGACCCAAACTTAGGTGTTGTCAAATCATCAAATGTGTGGTCTCTCATTGGGCACCTAGGGTGGTCGAGGGGGAACAGGGTGGAGTCAAACTCGGGTTCGGAGAGCGGGTCTCGGCTCTCATGAACCAACCTAGATGAGAGGACCAGAGTGCTCAAAAGCTGTGCAGCCAAAGGCTTCCTAAGGGACCTCCGGCCCATCATCGTGATGTTGCAAGTGAAGACGGATGAGATCTGGAAAAACACACAAGATCGATCAAGAAAAGCCCCAATTCACCTACGCACGCAGAGTTGATGACCGTAAAGGTTCGGTCTTTTATCTGGTCGTTTTTATTAGGTGATCAAACAGACTTTCAGAGTGATTAAATGAGCTGCTGGGAATCCAACACTCCTAGGAGACTGTCCCGATCCTAAGGCTAGATCTTTCCCATACAGTACAAGTCGCAGACTATTTACTGACTACCTGATCGACTCGCTCTATTAAGGATATCGCGGCCCACTTCACCGGAAATCGGAGCGATCCTCACTGGAGAACGACTAACCTGAAATCAGTAGTCTGAGGAGAGGTCGTATATGGCTCTAGCCTAGTGTGCGGGTCACTCTCTCGCTCATCCAAACCAGACAATGAGGGGATTACTCTCCCAAGACAGATTTTTAAGTGAGGTGTCTTTTAGGGTCAAGTGTGTTTAGCAGTCCCAATTTTATAGTTTTTCTTTTTTTTAGATATTTTTCAAAGCATACAACGCCTACCGAATTTTCTGATTCTCCTGGTTATTTTAAGTCCAAAAATAGGGGGAGAAGTTGAAAAAATCGATGCGCGATCAAACACTATGATGCATGTAGAGTAAGAAATGCGTAGCTGACTCCAGTTCTCTACATACAAAGTGATTCACGCATAAAACAAAAGATTGAAATAAACCTATCTATATGATGCAAGAATAAATCAGCCTTAGACGAATAATTTCTATCGACAAGAACAATAGCTAACGGGTCAACAAGAGGGGTCGGGGTCCGATCTCTGATGCCGATTGGTATCCGCCACAACGGATCCTGCCAGTGATGTATATGGCCTCTAGCAGCACATGACCCCTCAGGTGACCGAGTTAACTTTTTCTTTGTGATTTAACTATTAAGGTCCAGTTATCGATCTATATGAACAAGCAATCAATTAGGGCTGGGGCCTTAAGTAATTACGTCACAAGAAAGTAAAAATCCTAAGTCGAAGGGCCAAAACCTTCGAGAATCAAAAATAAAAGAAAAATATGATAAACACAAAACCGGCAAAAAATCCACTGGGAGGTCCCCCGAGCATAACGGTGCTAGGAGAAATAGACCTCGAGATCAAGCCAAGTCTGAGTCCAAGTCTGTCCTGTATTATTACAACAATAATAGTAGAAATAAACTAAGGCTAAAACTAAACTACTCCTTCAAAATTCTGCTCCTCCTCTCCTACGCTCTCCTGTGGCTCGATGTAGAAACGAGCTGCCTCCAAGTCACTCAGGTGCCTCGACGCTCCGAAGATCGCTGCCCTCGCTCGTCGGGCCCTCGCAAGAAAGGGAAATAGAAAATATATCAGACAACAATAAAAATAAAATAAAATAAAGTAAAATAAAATAAAATAAATGAAAATAAAAACAAAGAAAAAGAAATAAAAATAAAAATAAAGAAAAGAAAATCAAAACAAAAACCACAAAAAGAAAATTGACTATTAAGTCGTGCTCCCTGGCAACGGCGCCATTCTGATGGGGGGTCAAGTGATCAGGGTTATGTGTCGGAAAAATCAGATCAAGGTTGTTGCGACCCCAATCGACAAGGCATGACTCGATCAAGAAAAATCAGACCACCAAATAAAAGAATCAAACACTCAAAATGTGGCAAGCGATCTTTCTAGTTTATTTTACCTGGTATAGCTACCAGGGTCGATCACAAGGAGAAGGTAATGCAAAAGCTACGAAGTAGTCGGAAAGCCAAGAAAAATAAAGGAAATGGTGGTTTTTAATTTTTCAAATTTTTTTTATGATTTTTAAAATGAGAGAAAGAATAAAAGAAAGTTAAAAATCAACACTCAAATAATTATTTAAAGACTCAAAAACACTCAAAAATTTAAAATAAAAATATTTTTTTTGTTTTTAAAATAAGAAAGTGTTTTTTGTGAATTTTCTGGATTTTTCTACTTTTTTTAATTTTTTCAAAAGTCGAACAAAGGCAAAAATAGAAACCAATGTACAGTTGGAATCTAAAGGCATATTAAAATTAATTAAATTACCTATAAAATTCAAGCAACAATTTTATAAGAAACTACTAAAAAAATCTAACTACATAAGAAGAAAACACATTTTTTTGAATGTTTATGAATTTTTAATGATTTTTCTAATGTTTTTACTCTTTTTCAATTTTTATGGGTTTTATAAAAGGGAATGAGACGAAAATTGAATAGAAACTTAAACACAACAAAACACACAATCAGGAATTTTTTTAGAAATTTTCAAGGGCTTTTAATATTTTTAATAGATTTCTAAAGCAAACAGGAGCTATTTTTAGTGTTTTTGAATTTTAGAAAATGCTAAATGAAATCAAAACAGAAGCAAAAATTCACCAAATTCTTACACCGTGGCAAGAGCCACGTGTCAATTTCATGATTTTTGGACCATTTTTGCTATTTTTTAAATCAAAGATAAAACACACTGCACATAGGGACCAAACTGCAAAGAAAACAAGTTCTGGTACCAAATAATAACACGCATAAAAATCTTAGGGCCAATCTGTAAATTTCACACTAATATCGACACATGTCACAAATCCGCACTCATAGGGGCATAGTTGTAAATAATGAAACTATATATGCATTCAATAACAACCAAGAAGTTCGTGGCACAATATGTAAATATCCCAGGAAAACACGTGACAAGGCATGTGGGTCCACGCAGATAGGACTAAAGTGTAAATATGGAAAACTACAGGTATCAAAGTGCAAAATGATCTATTGTATACTTTATTTTACAAACTAAAAGACAAACTAAAATAAAGGCAGGGTAGAATGAGCAAATTACCCATGCAGATACGTGAGCTGCGCATAGGGTGCTAGGTGTCGTCCTCTGATTGGTCGTGCATGGTCGGCTCTGGTGCTGTCAAGTGTCAGATCCAACGATCGTCAGGGTGTCAGTGACGTGGTTGGTACGAGTCATTAGATCCGACATCTAACGGTCTGACACCTGTTGTGGACGGACGACTAGGATGGCGTCTGGACGAAGGGCTCGATCGGACGGCGGAGAAGATATCTGAAGAACAATGCCAGTGCAATCTTTGTCGGAGCACAAGTGATGATCCGGAGATCCGATTAAGGAACAGACGGTGCCAGAAGGATCGTGGGGGCCTTCCGCATCGAATGGCCGGCTCAATTGGAGTCGCTGACGGTCGGATCTCCATGGCGATGGCTGGGACCTGGACGAACTCTAGCAAGGGTGGTCGAAGGTGATCTGGGTAGTCTCCACGCACGCTAAGGCCTGCAAGAGAAATCTCGTACTTGGAGGAATGCTCCGGTCGGGGTTATTGGACCTAAAATAGAGAGAAGCGGGGGTGGATCATAAGTGGGTCTCCGACGAAGGCGATAGATGAGACCAATGGCCTAATCTTGGAAATCCGAGCCAAGGTCAAGGTGATCAGACGACGTAGGAAGATGGAGTGTGAGTGGGGTCGTCGATCTGAACGGGTGGATGACTGTGACGAGGCTTCGACCGGCTGGTCGGAGCAGGCGGAGCGGCGGCAGATGGCAAATGAAAGATTGACTAAACAAAGGAGTTAGGAACTATGGAAAGATTACCTGAAGGTCCTAAGTGAATCCTGAGCTCCAGGGGAGTTGGTCAGCGGGGTCTTTGCCTTGACTTCGCTGTGGCAGAGGAGGCTCGTCGCGGCGGTGCTCCGGCCACGATAGGCGAGCTACGGCTACACAACACCTCTCCGACGACCAAAGGTGGTCTCCGATTGTTGTCACCAAGGCGGAGGTATCTAGGGTACCAAAAAGGGGTGTGGCATGAGTTGGCGAGCTGCGGAGGCGAGTGAAGATTTTATAGTCCGTCCTAGGTAGCCGGAAGAAATGGGTCGGGGCGCACGAACCGAGGGGTGGATCCCTAAGGGAATCAACGGGCGAAGGTCTTGGATCCCCCCTCGATAATCAGAGCCTCGAATCAAAGAAGATAGGGGTCGGATCGGGTCTGGAGAATTTGGAGAAATGTGTGCAAAAATCGGATTCGCATGAGGGGAGGTCCGGGAGAGGTAGTTGACCGGGGTCAACATTCCACGTGGACCAATCAGAAAATAGATAGTCAAAAATATTTATAAAATAAATTAAAAATAGCAAATGATTTTAAATTAAAAAGTGTACAACATGGAAAATATTTTTTATTTTATAAATTATTTTTCTGTGATTTTTATTTATTTTTTTAAAAAATAAATTATGGTGTATACAGTATAGTGTATTATATATAGGTATAAAATACCTATGTGTTTTGTAAATTTTTTTTTAAATTATTTTTACCAATAATACCCCAATTTTACATTTTATTTATTTACAACATAATATTTGGAGTGTAAAATATTTTTTGTTTTATTTTTATTATTTATTTACAAGTATAAAATAAATAGGGAAAGATACATATATACATGCTTTATGTACAAGGTGAGAGAGATATTTTTATTTTATTTTTCTAATTTTATTTTGAGAAATATATATAAAAGGGAATAAAAATACCTTTTTATTTTTATTTTTATTAAAATAAAATAGACACGTAGAGTTTTATATTAACAAGGTAGAGTGGCCCTATCTCTCTCTAATTATTTTATTTGGCGATCAAGCCAATGATTGGCCCTCTCTTGGATATAGGTCACTCAATATTTATTCTAAATATTTCCTCTTTTTCTTTTATTCTTTATTCTTTTATTTTTTCATAAATACATGCTAATTATGAAATATTAACAAATGCATGCTTATTGCTAATTTATTGTATTTACAGCTATTTACATGATGTTACGCCAAGATATTTAGTTAAAATAAAAGAATAAAGAGTGATGAATGAAGCTTCATCAATAGATCTAAAGATTGGAAGGGCATTGTTGATTCCCATATTCATCTACTCAATAAACCTAATTTAACTCTTTTCCTCAGTAAATACCCTTAAAAATCTTAAAATCACCATTTTATACTTTGTTCCAACATCAATAAAATTTACTAGTTAATATTTAATAAAAAATTAAACAAAAGTACAAAATCAAGAAAATAAAAGCAAAAAATGTACTTGTATAAACTATCAAAAAAGAAGGAAATTATAAGGTGCCGTCCCCATTTATTCCATCAAACACTTGAGACTCTGGAAGTAATATTGGTCAACAAAATATATAGCCATACTTGTAAGTATTCACTTGTATATATGATTCACAATATTCGTTTATTTTAAATAAATTCATGTTTAGTCCAAATAGCATGGAACTGTCTTTATTGTGTACATGATACTAACCTTAATCCAAGAAAAATAAAAAATACTAACTTGTATATATGGCAAATAAACACAAACTTTGTTTTTAAATTTACTAAAATTGTAAGGTGAATTTCTCATACATACCGATATTTATTATACATTGCTCATCTTCAAAGTGACACACACTCAACCATCTACAAAATGAGATCACTTTCAAGCTTGAGTTTTGGATATTATCACTATACTTTTGCATGCCTCCGTCGACAATTCAAAGCCGCTGCCAAAACTAGAAAACTGACACAATAATATTGTGTGAACTGTGGATAAAAATTCTATCGATAACACTATTGTCAGTTGTTCTTCCATTTATGTCAATGCTTATTTAAACCACCGAGACTGGGCATTACTATTGGTGGTTCGATAACCACTAACGATTATCTTTACCCTCGGTGGGGTTAAGCTCCGTCGGCGAAGATAACATCGTCAGCGGTTGAAATAACTATCAAGGATGTCTATTTTTTGTTGGCAATTCTTACAACCGTGGGTTTAAGGCTATTTACCAACACCCCTTGGTCGACCATACTTGGTAGTTGAAGAACCATGTTAAAAAGATGACCTTCCATGGAGGTCAAAATAATAAATGTGATGGTTGTAAAACCATCGAGAATAATGCATATAATTTTAAAATAAAATAAAAAGCATATATCTATGATATGATCTTTACTTTGTTAATATATATTTTTATCGATAAATACAATTTTCAAATTACAAAAGATAAATTTTACATTTTTAAAATTATTTAAAAATTACATCTAAAAAATCTAAAAATACAAATATAATTACAATTTAAAAATTTAAAACTTCAACTAAGGTACCAAATCAACGACACTGTCAAAAAGAGGAGGATCATCCAAAGGAGTGAAGGGGACCATGAAAGAACCGGTAGGTGATTACCTACTCATATGACTATAAAATAATTTGGCCATTGGTGTATAGATTTTGGTAATCAAATCAATTTTTTGAAGGTTCGCATCATATTAAATTAGATATTCGTGAGACGCCACTACTTAGGCATGGAAACCGTCATTTTTTTGTACTAAATCCTATCCTTTTTTACCCACATACAAATTGGTGATGTTCAAAGGCCACAATGAACTGACAAGGATGCTCTTTGGGTTAAATCAATTAGAATACATACTCAGTTGTCATCAATGGAGTTAGGGTAGCAGTATCATAAGATAATTGCCATAAAAGTTATCGAATCACCATAAAAGTTAACTTGTATTTTTTGTGTTAATAAGGTAATTGATTAACGTGACCATTACAAATATGTTATCCTATTTCCAGAACCACGACCTACATTTCGTTCACTTTCCTCTTTGCCTCCTATACTGAGACCCTCCTCCTCCTCCTCATGATCACTAATAGAGCCCCATCTTTGTTGCTAGCGTTGAGCCTGCCACCCAGCTCCATCGTCGAGCCCTTGTCCTCCTCCCTTCTCCATTACTGAGCCCAGCTCCCTATTCGACCCCACTGGCCAGCCACCTCCATCCTCCTCCTCTCTTTGAAGACCCTGCAACCCAACAAGGTATAACCATAGGTTCATTTTTTTCATTCTTTCTTGTCTACAATGATGCATAACAGAATAGAAACCTCTGGCCTATCTAGTTTTTTTGTATTTTTTGTATATAATGATGCATAACAGTGTATTCTATCATTGTCTGCTATTTTTATTTTTTTTATGAAGAAGTACGTAGTGGCTTTGATCTTAATATATTGGTCACAAGCCTACAATATCATCGTTTCTTGTATATAGAAGGCAATTTATCTTAGTTTTGATTTAATGATTGTTGCGTAAAAATATGAAAGGCTCTTGATAATACTGTGAATATTGTAGCATGAAAAATCATCGAATCTCTATGTGTTTGCATGTGAGGAGATGATGCTTGTATGAGAGGAATGAATTCCTTAGGTGACATGTTTGAATGAGAGTACAACAAGAGTTGTTCTCCTAGGGGGACATGAAAACATTAGAGGATATGATTGACAATGTTTATAGGAGGTTGAATGGTAGGTCAATGAAATGGGGATTATGTATTTAGGTAGGGAAAGTCGAAGAAGGTGGGATCGATAGATTTGTGGGATATATGCAATTGGGAAAACATGTAATTGGTACGATAGATCAATGTATATGTATTTCTATCTTCGTGTATATATATCTGTGTAGGTTTGTATGTATATAGGTATGTATCTCTACATGTAACTTTGTATATGTTTTATCTACCTATCAATGTACTTAGTTATGTATTTATGTACTACCAAAGTGGGTATGTGTGTTTCTATGTATCTATGTATGTAGGCATATATGTGTCCATGTATATATATATATATATATATATATATATATATATTGATATCTATGATTTCTTTGAATGTAGGTAGGTTTCTTTGTATGTATATAGTTAAATATGTATGTATGTATCTATGTGCATAGTTATATAGGTATATATATACATGCCCCATGAAGGGCCAGCCTTTTGCTGAGTTAGCTGGTCGAATTGACCAGCTGAATAAGATAAATAAAAAGATAAAAATAAATAAAATAAAATAAAAATCTAAATAAGATAAATAAATAGATAAAAAATTTAAAAATAAAAATCATTTTAATTAAAAAAACCTATACCAATTGACTTATTTTATTATCTATAAGATAAGATATTTACATGTTTTATTTGAGCTGAAAATGAATGAATTATGATCTAAATTAAGATAAGCATAATTATGTTATACATGTATAATTTATGTAGATATTTTTATTTGATATTTTTATGCTTATTTTATTTATTTTTATATAACTTTTATGATTTTTATTTACATTATACATATGTTATAAAGTAAGTAGAACACATTAAAAATGTAATAGAGGATAAAATACAAGAAACAAAATATTATGTGGTGCAAATATCAAAGTACCCCCAAAAAATTGACTTTCACATCATAACTACAATTTTATTGAAACTATTTTACAGATAATTTTATGCTTAGTACATGAAAGTGAGTTCGATGAATTTTGGATTCACATAGAGAAGATACGGAGCTTTTTGCTTTCATGGCTTTTTGGATCGTTGTACTATGTTGCCAATTAACGAATCTGTGATTCATCATATTATTTATCATTCATTATCCTCTTTATTTAAACTATTCAATAAATTCTGTACATAATTAACTCAAGTTAACTTCCGACTCTATATAATTAATTAACCCTAATGAGTGTATACATTTGTATATATTTGCTTAAAGAGAAATGAGAAATATCAAAAAAATATTAACTTGTAAAAATTGACCAATAAAACCCAAACCTTTGTTCGAGACTAAAAACCTTTCAACATGAATATCTCATTCATATAGTATCCTATGGATTCCTACTCACTTTTGAATTAATGCTCATTGAATTACCTTCAAAATAAGACCAAATTTAAAAGAATCAGAGTTCGTATGTAAAACTTGAATTTTAATCCATTCTTGAATATTGTACAAATGACCCCTATATTTTATCTTTTTATTACTTAGTTATTAAAACTCTAAAAAAATAGATTAGGTTGTAAATATTTATTTCATATTTTTTCTGATTTTATTTTTTATCTTATTTAGAAATGCCAAAAAAAATCTACAAAATATAAAAATCGTATTTTATACCTATAAGATACAACAAAAAATTATTTATTTATTTATTTTATTTATTTTATTTATTTTATTTATTTTGTTTATCTTTATTTTATTTATTTATTTATTTTTACTTATTATTTATTATTAATAATTTAAAGGAATATGATATTTCATGTAAGAAGACAAAATAATGGACTTCATCATCACCATATACAAGAGTGGCAAAATGAAGAAATTCATTAACACGAAAGATCAAGATATAGATATCTATGAAATTGCACATCCAAAAAAATCTTCCAGCCCTACTTGAAGATAATGCAAATAACAAACTAAGAGGGGGTATTAAAAATATATTTTGTAGTTTTCCCATTACGTATTATATTAATAGGACTTTATACAAAAGGCTCTACAATCCCCCACCCATAAGAGATGTGGGCCTATTATCCTCCACCTACATGTGGAGAAGCTTCATAAAGATATGCACTTGGGAGAAGGATTTTGGAAAAGAGAGAGGTGGAGAAAATATCTAGATATTTCTCTATCTTCCACCAAAATATCTAGATATTTCTATTTAAAGGATAAGCATGGAAGAGGATTCTAGATCCCTCTTCTAAAATATCTCCACCCTCTTGAAGGGCCTATAAATACCACCCAAGAGGTCATCATTTGAACACAATAAGAAGAAGAAGCACAACACATCTATTACCACCACAAGAGTCTCTCAAGTGTTCTCCTTTATGTAGAAATATCTATATATTTTTATCAGATGGGGGAGAAATATCAAGATATTTTCTCCACGTCTATCTTTTCTAGAATCATATCACAAGTGGGCTCTCTCTTAATTTTTATGAATAAAGGACGTTAGGTCCATAAATGAAAGGGTCCATTACTGATAACAATTCTACATGGACAAATTACAAATTACTTATATTTTCAATAAAAGTCACCTCTATTTTATATTCGAGGATAAAGAAAGTTTCCTCAATGATGCCATATATTCAACCTCAACCCACATTTATATGGTAGTCATGTCTGGAATGTTTACTAGAAGTTTAACGCGAAAGAATTCCTCATTGATGGACACGAGGGAGGGTATCTCAAAGGTAAGAAGTTTTTCAATTATTTTTGACAAGATGATTATTATAGATATAAATAGTGGTGGTGTAGAAGAATACTAAGAATGGATAGATGGCAGGCTCACACCTCCTCTACCCTAATGATCTCGAAGGATGGGGACCACTTGTAGACCCATATGGTGGAGTCATCCACCACCTTAACTGAGTTAGTAGTGAGTTCATTCTACAATCTCTCCAAGGTAACCTAGGCTATGTGTTGTCATTTATAAGTTTTCCGATAGTGCTATGTTTCTAGCGATATCTCTAGAGCTATATGCTCTTTCACCGATTTTACAAAGAGATATTCTTGGAAAACTCCACAATGAGGCATCCATGCAACAACGTGGATCCTCTATTGTAATAAAACAGGTGTTATAATCCAGAAAACCATCCGATGGGGATCAGACGATCCTCAATGGGGGTGACTGTCCCCGCCCCCCTATGAGGGTCATCCGATTCCCATTGGACGGTTCTCTAGATTACAACACCTATTGTATTACATGTGGGATACGAGGGAGATGGCATTTTGGAGATGAAGATGGTACTTGTTTGATTAAAATACGTAGATAGATCCTATAGAGGAGACAAGTCAGTACCCACCAATTGATTTCATGGGTAGTGGGTAGTTTCCATTCGATGGGAGAGGATTTGTGTCAGCCCTCTTTCAATCCAACGACGGGACATTTATGCTGCTTGGGAGACTGTTTGTGGCACCAACATTTATCACATGTTTTCCATTCACAGCATCGTAATTTTTTTTAGCATGCTTCTATTATTTTGTTTGTGAAGGATATTTTGTAGATGCCCTCTTTGAAGGGGGAATTTGATTTTTCTAGATGGCTCTTTAAAAATCAGAAGAAAAGATTTATTTCATTCCAAAATGCTCAACGTGTTTGGTAGATGAGGGTTTAGGTGATGCACATTTGGGGATGGTAATGGTAAAGGAGCCATAAACTTTCGTTTTGTTACCATGTTGAATAGCTTGGAGCAATGAGATGTCACAAGCGCCAACCTTTGAGCGAAGAGTTTAGAGAGTAGACCTAGAAACCCAAAGCGATATAGGGAAGGTTTTCAGAAAGACAACTCATGTATCATCATCCCCTCGATGTGGTATTACTCATGTAAATCCAAGGATCCTTTGTTGTGCTTTTGATGAAAGCTTGTTTGTTCCCTCCCCCAAATTATAAGCTAGAAGGGGTTTATGGTCATAAAAAGTTTTAAGAAGCATTCACAAGCTCATAGATAAAGCTAAGCAAGCTAGTAATTCGTTGCAAAGGGCCATGTCTAATTTCGCCCATCTAGCTCGAGAGAAGCCATCAATCCAAGCAAAGTTATAACTAGAACTTCCAAGTTTGACTAACTAGGAGTTAGAATCCATGTATTGAACGCTCTACAATCTCGTGATATCATGGAATTTGATGACCTTTCACTTTTGAATCTCACAAAAATGAAATCCCCTCATAATTATGTGGCCCAATCGAATGGATAAAGAATGTAGAAGATCTAGGAAAAAATTTGTTACATCTTCTCTTAAGGAAAGCTAGAAATATTAACTTGTCTAAAGCTGAAGTTATCATCCTTAACCTCCGTGATGATAAAGCAAGTATGATTCTGACCTGTTAAGATTCCCTAGACTCACATCCAGGGCTAGAATGCGAATCATAATGTTGTTAACCACCTAGATTAATCGGAATGTTCATTGAATATAATTCTGTTTCTTGGATTGCAAGAATATTTAATTTTTTTTATTTTCTAGGATTTGAAGGCAACTCAGCTTTAAAGAAACCCCAACTCATTTATGGTCTAAGATAACATGTTTAATTTCATAAATTAACAAGGTAACAAGAAGGAAGATAAAAAAATATGACACTCTTTTTTGTCACATCTCTTTCATGAAACAGTTTTTTAGGTGAACCTGCAATGCTCAAGTCCAAGTTCTAAAGCAATTTACTAGAATAAAGAATTGTATTTGAATAAACACTTGTAATAGTGCATGCATGAAATCTCTCAAATTGATGCATTTAATCATCAAGGGGAGCATTCAAGATGTGGGGACTCAAAAAGCTAAGCTAAAATAAAAGAAGATGTAGTTGATCTAATCTTGGAAGGTATGGTTTCTTAACTAAACGTGGGGCATGTTTCCACCACAAGTTGCTTTATATACTTGGGAGAAGCCATGTTCAAGGTTGGCATGCTTCCTTGATCTCCTTAGTTTGTTTCATCCTTTTGAAAGCTTGTTTAGGACAAAAGGGCTGATATCCACTTCCATATTTTATAAACGGTTGCCATGCTCATATAATGAAACCAAAGTGTTGTATTCCATGATGACTCTCTCTATTCAACCCTTTTTATAAGCCTATTTTCAATTTCGATTAAAGGGCCGTGATGGAAAAGAAAGGGTTTGATATCTACATTCACCTGTATATAAGACGCTTCTCAACAAAGTTCAAACTTATCTGGAATTAGCTCCATAATATTTGGGCAGTCGTTACGTTCATGATTCCATGTAGAGGAACTCCTTGATGGGAATATTCAAGGTTGAAGTTTGATAATATAAGGCTCGAAATGGTAGTTCTGAAAATTGATGAATCATAATGCGCGCAAAGGCAGCCTCCATATTATAAGAAATGGGGGTGAAAAAAGGATTCAAGGACTCCATCTATAGTGGCAAATGTCACTTTAATCATCTATGAAATGAGATGAATGTCAGGCATATCAACCAAAATTTTAATTATGATAGCATCTTCATAGTCCACAATAATTGATGAGTTCCAAAGTATAGATGTAAGCATATTTGTGGTATAAAGAAAATAGTACCTCCGTCCAATAAGCTTTGGCTTCCTCAATTCTCTTGGCTCCAAAGCCATGTAACCATTTTGCTCACATCTAGAAAAGTTATTATTATCTAAGATACCATGGGACATAGTTGCTCGTATTGCATATTCTATCTTGTATTACATATCCTTATAAAATTTTCCTTCTTCAAATAAAATATTTTAGCATTTTTTAATCAAGTTATTCTAGCTAACACAAGTATCTCCTTGGATTAAAAAAATACAAGTCTGCTAACCATTGCGCTCAAGCATTTAAGTTTGAGTAATATTATTACTCTATCTTATGTGTGTGGGTGATATTAGTCCTTATATTGAAAGAAGTATTAATAATTAGTTAAATACAATCATTATATATTCCGAGAATGAGGTTAACAACTTTATGTAACCAAGTGATCATGAAATCATACTTTATTTTGTTATCCGACTTAATAAAATATATTTTATCAGATTCAAATATTTATATTATTGACGATTTCATGTGTATACTTGATTTCATATGTTTATTATTATGCATTACCACATATATGTGGAGCAGGTGAATGAAACTATGATTGAAGCAAATCAAGTCGTATTTTATGCCATGGTTAATAGGTTTTTCCAACATATCATAAATCACATTCCAACTCTTGACAAGTCAAGGTACGAATACATATGTATCATTCTTCAATGGATTCAATATTTTCATAAAACTATATGCAAAATCATTATTCTATCATGACATTTACAACCATTTTTAACTCGTGTTTCTTAAATTCTAATATTCCATACGATCTTAACCAAAGAGGATAAGGAAGCAGTGGTCACGCTAATGTTTGCAGCTAAATCGCTTCCTTACTTGTCAGATTTATCCAAACTTAGGGATATTCTTATCGATCGCTTTGGTGATTCGATGGAGATATTTATAAATGTTGAGGTACATTAAAATGTGTACAAATGATATTCTAATTCTGCATTAATATTAATATTGTTTATTTATTTAGTTTGAGAAGAAAGCATGTCAGAAGATCTTTTTAGAAGATGTGAAGATAAATTTATGGAGTGCAATATCAAAAGAAAAGTCTATTCCATGGACTTACAAAGACCTTCAAAAAAATAAAGTCAAGGAAAAAGGTATGTCAATATAGATGAGTTTATTATTCTCTACATCATACAATCTTCAAAATAACAAACATTAATCATGTATTTTGACATTTGCAGGATCTACACGAGGAGGAAGGCACCCCAAAAGTGCAAGGATTAACACTTAAAGATGAATATATCTTCAAAACGCAATCATCGGCTAATATAAATTGAAGAAATGATCCATGATTGTCAGATTATGATGCATTGATAACTCAGTTTTGCCTAATGCAAAGACTGAGAGCTTATGTAGCTTCATTACCTCCTTTTAGAATCCCTTGTCTAAAGGTAAGTTTGCAAAAAAATGTATTCCATTTTAAATCTTATTAGATTATAATACCTACTTACCCCGTAAATTTGTGTAATCTTTAATAGGGCCAAGATAAAGAGAACACTTATAGTGAAAAAAGTGCACGGATCCCCCTGCTGAAGCATTAACCAAGGAAGACATGGACATTGTGGCATAACGGATACACACATCGCTAGTGTTATGGAATCGTCTGATTAGATGTTTCTTCGTCTTTATTTCCTTCTCTACTTTATTTTGTTTATGAAATTGTAATGGGAACGTTCATGTATGGCAACTGAGTTTAGCAATGTCAATAAATTTCTATCATCATCATGCACAAATTTATTATGGTTTGGTGTTGTGAAAGGTATCCTTATAAGGTCCAACAATTCAATATTGTAAATTTTTTATCTGCTTAAATGCAAAACTAACAAAGGTTTTGCATGCCACAAAACATTCCTATAATTCACAAATTATATTGTCTTACTTGATGTCAATGGTTGATGTTAAGATTCATAGGAAGCTTCTAGGCAGTTGCTTAGTGACAATGATTTACAATGTCTTAAGCAATTATTTACGTTGTGTCATTATGAAGCACTTTAATCATGTTGAATCAACTAAAAATTATAACAATCTACATTACAAAATTTATGATGCAATGTATAATGCAAGCATATGAACAAATATTAGGACTTGGGTTGTATGTTAACCAATTACTTCGATGTTAGGAAAAGGCAAGCATGTTAAGATCTAAGAAAAATAAATCTAAACATCATAATATTTACCAACAAGTTTATGCCCTTTTTTACAAATTTTTGAGATCTATATCACTGATGTAATAACAAGGTTTGTAGACATGCTAGAATGTAATAAAAACAAGGAAATGACTGAAATAAAAATAAAAAGAAGTTGGGAATAAGTTGCATCTTAGCTCCTTGTACACCCAACTAAGCCCAAGGAGGATGGTTTTTAACTCTAATACATATGGACATGAGTGGGATCCTTTTGTAGAGCATAAAGACAATTCTATATGCATTTTCCAAGTCCTCGAGGAGGAGAAAACCTAAAGCTACATCAAAGAAGGAAGAATTTTCCGAGGTTTGAGGAAGTGATGATATGAAATTATTGCCTGAAAAAAATGGTAAGGACAAAAAGAATAAGTCATAAAACTAAAATAACCAATATAAAAGAGTAATTCAACAAAGGAAACAAATAAGGGAGTGAAAGATAACATAATATGGGATTGAAATGTTGTATATTTATATCGATGAGAAGTAGTACTACTAAATGGGAGACCGTACATAATACATACATTACAATTTCCAAAGCCCACTAGATGCTTGGCACCAATCAAAATTGTCTAAAAGCCCTCACAAAAAGATCAATAATACCCCAGGATCTTTCAAAATTAAAACAACTTTTATATAACCATCATCCTTTCCCAACCTCTGTGGATGCTATAATCATCCCCAATAGAACAACCCCCCTCAAACTCACTAATGGTCTATTTAATGTTCTCTCTTGTGGGAGTTAGGAGCTAAGCTAAACCTTAAATTCTGGTCAAAACCATTCCACCCCTAGATCTACCTCTTCTTATGTTCACTAAGACATGGAAAGCTATGGGTGCAAGATAGACCTTTGTTTCCAATCATCTCAACATCGAATGCATGTCCACTATGCCGTGTTGACATTGAAACAGTCCCACACCAATTCCTTTTTGCCCTTTTACTACTAGAGTTCTTACCATTCTATTCAAATTTTAATGGGAACATTAGGGATTTTTTTTGAACAAGAGAATTCACATCCATATTCTTCATCCCACTGGCATATATCCATCAAATGCAGTGGTTAACTTGGAAGGTCCGTTGTTCGAGGATGTTCCAGCATATTTTCTACCCTCCCATGCAAACTACAAAAGATGCCTGCTTCTTTTTTACTCATTCGACATAGCTCAAACTTTGTGACAAATTTAACCTAAATCATTTTGTCTTAAGCTCGTTTTATGTTACAATTGTTTACTAATCCATTATTGCAGCCAAGATATTATCAGCTCCTTGAGCCCGTGCCCCAGCAACCGCCATCAACTATTTGCAAAGAAATGAAGCCCCGTTTGTGCCTCTGCTCAACAGAATGTGCAATCTCTAGTCCCACCTACTGCTTTTTTCCTTGAATGGAGAAGAAACTATTTTTGTTTTAAGCCGTATGAACATTATCACCCTTTTAAATCTAGGTGACAGTCCTAGGTTGTACTAAATGTGTGGTCCCAAGGTTCAATTTCGTTGGTCTTTCTTTTTTTTTTTTGCTTGCTTGGTCGTTGAGAAACTCATTGTTGCAAACTTTATTATGATGAATGAAATATGATCGTTTATTTTAAAAAAAGATGATTGAGGTCTACGAAAAATGGGGAGAAGGATGTTAGCATATGGTAGTTGGGGCTATGTCGGTTAATAAGAAAAGAATATGAAAAGTTATGAATCCAACCCTACCACCATTCAGTGGCTATTGAGAAATGGGTGTGGACCAAGATTAACCACTAAAATAAAAATGTTGGATAGATCTTAAGATTGGATGGGCATTGTTGATTCCCAGATTCATCTACTCAATAGACCTAATTTAACTCTTTTCCTCAATAAATACCCTTAAAAAAACTTAAAATTAACACTTTAAACTTTATACCTACATGAATAAAATCTAACAGTTAATATTAACAACTAATATAAAAGTCAAACAAAAGTACATAATCAAGAAAATTAAAGAGAAAAATGTACTTATATAAACTAACAAAAAATAAAAAATAAATAAGGAGTTGTCTCTGTTGATTCCATCAAACCCCTGAGACTATGAAAGTAATACCGGTCAATAAAATATATAGCCATACTTGTAGGCATTCACTTGTATGTATGATTCAGAAAATTCATTTATTTAAAATAAATCCATGTTAACTCCAAAATAGCGTGAAACTATCTAAATTGTGTACATGATATTAACCTTAATCCAAGAAAAATAAAAAATACTAACTTGAATGTATGGAAAATAAACACAACCCTTGTTTTTAAGTGAGCTGACATTATAAGGTGAATTTCTTAGACATACTGATACTTATTATGCATTACTCGTATTCAAAGTGACACACATTTAACTATCTAGAAACTGAGATCACTTTCAAAGGAATAGGAGTTCATATGTGAAACTTGAGTTTTGGGCTATTATCAATATACTTTTGCATGCATTCGTCGATAGTTGAAAGCCACTACCCAAACTCGAAAACTGTCACAATAATATTGTGGGAACTGCGGATAAAATTCTATTGATAACACGATTGACAGTTGTTTTTCCATTTACGTCAACGCATATTTAAACCACTGAGACTGGACATTATTATCGGTGGCTCAATAACCACTAATGATTATCTTTACCCTCGGTGAATTTAAGCTCCGTCGATGAAGATAACATCATCAACGGTTGAAATAATTATCAAGGATGCATACTTTTCTTGGTAGTTCTTATAAAAATGGGTTTTAGGCTATTTAATAGCACCCCTTGGTCGACCATACTTGGTAGTCGAAGAACCATGTTAATAAGGTGTCCTTGCATGGAGGTCAAAATAATAAATGTGATTTATTTCATCCTCGCATTTATTTTTTATTACATTTATGCCCATTTTAGGACTTTTATTTTGTGATTGATCTCTATTTATTAAATATAGTGTCCATTCTCTAAAAATTACCAAAAAAATCGGATTAATCTCCTGGTTGAACACACTTTCACGTCATATTTTTAGATTTGTAATTTAGGACTTTAATATTTTATAAAAAAAGAGCATATTTACTCTCTTTTTTCTAGTTAAAAATTCAAAAAATGTTAATATATCTTGAAAAATTACGCAAAAATTAGTTTCTATCTATTTTAAGTTGTTTTATCATTTGATCGGAAATCAAACAAAAATATAAAAGCAAAACCCTAAAAATCTTAAATCACTCAAAATCATATAAAAATCCTTAAAACATCTAAAAATAGTTTTCTTTGTTCTGGATTTTGTGTTTTGGAGTAATTTTGATTAAAAATAATTTTGGGACTTTTCTGTCAGGATTTATATTTTTAAAATAAAAAATACTCCTGTTTATTGACTTTTGCACTGTTTTGACCTTTTATTCCAAATATAAATCATTAAAAATTTGCAAAAAAATTCCCAAAATTCACAAAAATAGTATAAAAATATTTAAAACACAAAAACACTTCATTTTCTAATTTTTGACTAATTATATATTTTATCTATATATTACCTATATTATACATATATCTACCTATATATCTATATTATATTTTATAGTAAGAAAAAAGAAATTAAAAATCTTAAAATATAAAAAGAAAATATATAAATATAAATTAAAAAATAAAAATATAAAACGAAAATCCATTATAAATTCAAAAACCCACAAAAGTCATAATTTGGCTAAGTGGTTGAGAGAGAGATTGTTCTTTGTTTTTTTCTTACATTGCTCTACACCATTGCTTCCAGAGTTCGACCCCCTCTTGCTTGTCACTATACATCTTTAGTAGGGTATAATAAATTTTGATTCAAACTTGATTTGTTGATTTACTCATTATGTGGGTTAATTGTTGATCAAACGCAATAGTTGAGAAGTCGTCACAACGACTGAGTCCTCACCTTTTGAGGCTCATTTTAGACTCCTTGATTTTTATGTTCATCACAAGGTATGAGGAAATGATGACATGAAATTATTGCTTGAAATAAAATGGTAAGGACCAAAAGAATAATCCATAAAACTAAAATAACCAATATAAAAGAGTAATTCAACAAGGAAACAAATCGAGGGAGTGGAAGATAAGACAATATGGGATTGAAATGTTGCATATTCGCATCGATGTGAAGTAGCACTACTAAAACTACAAATTTTGGCTCCCCTTTCAATGTGTCGATGTAGATATCTATGGTGTTTTCGGGATATTTTTAGTGATATAATGTAAGGTTGTAGGTAATTGAGGTAGGAAGGTAGTTTTTTAGGGCTATGAGATGTTTAAGGTCATCTGCTAGCTGAAATTCACTAATGGGAACTCATCTGCCAACTCAAATACAATGATGTATAGGGCATCAAAAATCTAGAACTCATTCATTATGCTTTGTACTCTCAATCATAGGTCGGATCTCATGAAAACGATGCTTCTATCTTTACAAGAATTATCAGGGAGATATCAAAATTCCAGACATATCCACGTTTTAGAACCATCAAGACTCTCTTAGTTTACGATCCATTGATGTTGGGTCAATGGCCATAAGAAACTTGGCCATCGGTTCAAGAGATTGATGAATCTATGATTCATCAGCATTATTCTTTTATTTTTGCCAAAATCATTGGTAAAATACATGTAAATATTCATTAATTCCCACTGATTAACATTCTAATCACAAATATTAATATTATATATTTAACACTTATTTTATCCAAAATAAAATAATAAAGAGAAAATGATAAATAAAAAGAAAAGAAGGATGTAAATAATAAATATACAGACTGATCCTAACCCCGAGACGAGGTCAATATTGACTTGGTCAATAAAATAAATAAGTAGGGGCAAATAGGGATCCTAATGTATAAAAATACAAGAAAATCGAGATCACAAAAATACCTTCATTCATTTTTCACCTTCTAAATACTTCACCTATATTATTTATCACTTAAAAATTACAAATTAAAACAGTTCTTTTACAAAAGTTCTTCATAAAAATATATATTATTAAACAAAAATATCAGAAAAATTATTCAACATAAAAATAATTAATTATCATGAACCGAAAAGGTCGTAAAAGCCGAATTCCGAGTTTCATAACTATTTATATAGAACTCCAAACGAACCAAAGTGACTTTTAAACTTTGTTTTATACCTAAGACTATTTATTAAAAATATCAAAAAATATTGGAATAAGACGGATGAGTTTCGGCGATTGGGCCTCGTTATATATATGTACTACTTGTAGACATTTCCCGGATTTTGAATTAATTAACTGTAACTTGATGAATACGTGATTCATCACCTTTATTATTTCGTTTTGGCTAAAAATATTTGGTAAAATACATGTAAATAATCACTAATTCCAACTAATTACCATTGTAACCAAAAATATTAATATTTAACATCTAACACTTATTTTATCCAAAATAAAAGAACAAAAAAAGGAAAATAAAAGAAAAGAAGGCTAGAGATATGTAATATATACAGATTGATCCTAACACTGAGACCAGGTCAATATTTACTTGATCGACAAAATAAATAAGTAGGGGGAGATAAGGATGCTAACCTATAAAAATATCAAGAAAAGCAAGATCGAAAAATATAATTTATCTATTTTACATAATGTAAATATTTCACCTATTTTATTCATAACTTATATCATCTCAAATCAAATCACTTCTCTTATAAAAGTTGGTCACAAAAATATATATTATTTTATAAAAATATCAGAAAAATATTTCTTCACAAAAATAAAACATTACAATGAACCGAAAAAGCCAAAAAAACCGACTTCCGAGGTTCATAAATATTTATAGAAAACTCCAAACAAACCAAACTCACTTTTAAACTTTGCTTTATATTTGATACTATTTATTAAAAATATCAAAAATATATTTGAATAAAGTTGGTGAGTTTTGGCATTTGGGACCCATTGTGTATATGTACTATATGTAGAACTTCCTAGATTTTTAATTAATTGACTGTAAATCTGATAAGACGGATGACTTTTGGTGATTAGGCCCTGTTATATATATGTACTACATGTAGACATTTCCCGGATTTTTAATTAATTAACCGTAACTTGATGAATATGTGATTCATCACCTTTATTATTTCATTTTGGCTAAAATATTTGGTAAAATACATGTAAATAATCACTAATTCCAACTAATTATCATTCTAACCAAAAATATTAATATTTTATATCTAACACTTATTTCACCCAAAATAAAAGAATAAAAATAAAAAGAAAAATAAAAGAAAAGAAGGCTAGAGATATTTAATATATACATATTGATCCTAACCCCGAGACCATGTCAATATTTACTTGATCGACAAAATAAATAAGTAGGGGGAGATAAGGATTCTAACCTATAAAAATATCAAGAAAAATAAGACCAAAATATAATTTATCCATTTTACAAAATGTAAATATTTCACCTATTTTACTCATCACTTATATCATCTCAAATAAAATCACTTCTTTTATAAAAGTTCATCACAAAAATATATATTATTTTATAAAAATATCAGAAAAATATTTCATCACAAAAAAAACATTACAATGAACCGAAAAAGCCGAAAAAGCCAGCTTCCGAGGTTCATAAATATTTATAGAAAACTCCAAAGAGACCAAACTCACTTTCAAACTTTGTTTTAAATTTGATACTATTTATTAAAAATATCAAAAAAATATTCGAATAAAGCTGGTGAGTTTTGGCTTTTGGAACCCGTTGTATATATGTACTATATGTAGAACTTCATGGATTTTTAATTAATTAACCGTAAATCTGATTAACTTAATTTCTTTTCTAAAAATCTTCTAAAAATTTATATAAAAATACAAAAATATAATTTAAGTCAAAATGCCAATAAACCTGAAGCCACGAAGTTGTTACCTAAATTTTTTTGGACCTCATAACTCAGCAATATGAACTACGACTTGGGCAAACTCAATTATAAAATTCATATTAGTCAATTATATACAAAATGATACTAGTTTCGCTAAAATCGGAGTCAATATGAAAAATGCAGGTTTCAGGACCGTATTGGTATATTGTACAATGTATCGTAACGTATATTATTATTTAATATATTAATACTCTATTCTTGAATTAAAATAAATAATAATTTATTTATTTGTTTATAAATTTATTATTTTTCTTATTTATTAATGATTATTATTAATTTAAGTAATTATTTAGTTATATACCTAATTATTTAATAATTCATTGATTAAGTTAATACCGTAATTAAGTATGAAATTATTTATTTAATTATATCTTAATCATTATAATTAATTTATTAACTATTAATTTATTCATATATTATTTATTTTAATTATTAATTTTTATTGTATTTTTCTCTTTCTTCCTCTCTCTCTCTCTCTCACTTTCCCAATTTCTCTTCTTCTTCATCCCGACTCCTCCTTCCCCATCGCCAACCCATCTCCTTCCCTCTCTGTTGCCACCAACCACCTCCAACCGCTGAAGGGCCAGCCGTTGGTCGGCCGTTTTCTCGAACTACCTGTGGTGCCACAACCGTCAGCGGTGATCCAACTCCTCCTCGCCTACAAAAAGATCACAACCCCCTCTTTGAGCTTTGCATCCGCCATTTCGAACACAACCATTCTAGTGAGCTATGAGAGAGGGCCAACAAGTGACGGGTTTGGTTGCTCCGCCATCAAGCGAGAGAGTTAGGGAGTTGTCTGGCGAGATCAGGTCGCCAGCGTGAGGTCCATCTCCACCGTGATAAGCCTCCGAAGGTGTCGCCGCCTCCGTCGAGGCAACGATCTGAGGTCCCAAGACCTCAATCCCAGGTGCATCATTTACTATTCAGGTTAGATTTCCTGTAGATTCTTCTCCTCTTTTACTTTTTCTCTTCACTTCTCTTGTACTCTTCCTCCTTCTCCATTTCCTTCAAAATCCGTCTCCAATCATTGAGATCATCATCACCTTCGGTCTCCTCTGATTCCATTCTATCTCTCATACCTTGCCTCTCCGATCACGCAGGGTGATCGGAGACTCAGAGCCTCATCCTTCACCACAGGAGCTCCTCCATTCACCTTTTCTATGTACGTTTTGGACCGATGATTCATCCTTGAGTCGAGCCAATCGCTTGCAGGTGTAGCTGAAGTCTGGAGCATATGAGAACGAATATCAGGATCTACATCGCCAAAATGAGGCACACCAGGAGATAATATCGTCTCATGGCTGAGCGATCACTTGATGACAACCATTACGGACGAGAAGTAGTACCTCCCATCAGATCCGTGCCTTGAACCGCTGTCGCCAACGATTCCAATCGTGAGCTTCACCGTGAGCATATGATCTCCAGTCGCACAAAACCGCCTCGATAGCCGCTCGCAAAGAAGAGCACAAACCAAAGGAACAACACAACCATAAGATCGACCTTGATCATAGGACCTGTGCCCAGCCACGTGACGCAATGTAAGAGCACCAAACCGCACCACCGTTTGGGGTCAGCACGCGCAAAGCACGTGCGATGATATGTTTTGGACATTTTGCAATTACGCCCCTGAAAGTTGTTTAATTTAGATACATGAACAACAAAGGTGGATGCACGTGGCCCTGTGACCAGAGTAGATCGCCTCTCCGAGATTCATCATTTTATGTATCGGTCCTTCTGCGGTTGAGATAGCATGCGCGAAGCTCATGGTATATGGGATTTTTGCACAGAAACACCCCAGTTCCTGCATATTACACTTGTGTCCCTTTCATTCCAGATAATTATACATGTATCCCTACCATTGTATCTAACCTATACATATCCTATATTTATTAAATAAAATAAAATAAATATAAAAACCACATAAACATAGGTATAAATACCGTATGCCATACTAAATACATGATTAAATATATTTTGAAAAAATTAAACAGATTTTTCCATTTTAAATAAATCCTTTTAAAATACCATAAAAACACAACAAACTCCAAAAAACATAAAAAATCTAAAAACACCTTTAAAAATCTAACAAAAATTACCTCTAGTATATTTTACTATATTTTACATAATAAACTAAAAATAAAATTCAAATAAAAAAATAAACCAATAAAAAATTCAAAATTCATTAAAACTTCCAAAAATCATAACTAATTCATAAAAAAATCAAAAAATACGTTCAACATATCATTTTAAAGATAATTCCATCTACTTTGCAATACAAATATTTTCCCATTGTTTTCAATCTTGAAATCAGAAATACTTCATAGTTTTCCATAAAAAAAAAGTTTTCATCTTAAAAATAAATCAAAATCCATAAAAATCCTAAAAACCCTTAAAAATCCATAAAATATTAAAACAAAATAAAACATAAAAAATAATGAAATAAAATTGAAATAAAATCTACAAACATTTTCTAAAATTAAAAATATAAAATACACAAAAATAATATAAAATTCATAAAAATGAAACAAAAATCTGAAAAATCTCTAAAAATAAATAAAAATTAGATAATCCATTAAACCTTAATTATCTACCGTTTAACTCTAGTTTCCAATAGTTTGCCTTCCTGAGTTTGACACTCATGTACTCATTGCTTTACACATTAGTTTAGGAGTATAAATAATAAAAATAAAATGATTAACTAAAAATTAATCTTTTCTGGTGAAATCCACCTAGTCGATAGAACGACCATAGTTACCTTCCGATCAGGTACAGTTTTTCAGATGGTGCCATTGCTGGGGAGGCAGTGCTAGAGTACCGTAGACTTTAGGTTTAGGGTTTCTTTTCGCCATCTTCTTTCTTTTTCTAACCTCACGACTTTCTGTTTCTGACTTGTGCACTGCATGTTGGGCAGCGTGAGAAAGATCCACAAAGTTGATTTCTTATAATTTTTTGTAATAAAAATATAAAAAAATTGTTCATAGGAAGGAGTCCCTTTAGGGTATCCCGACTTGTACCTCCCTCCTTCTCGGGGTCTGTTTTTCCAGTGTTGTACTCCTGGGGGAGCAGAATACCCACCGTAGTTTTCTCGCTCACGATTTTTCTCGACAATTTTCTGTGTCTTTTCGAGGATAGGTGCTTGTTAGGATTTTATCGATTTTCCCTTCTCTGCGCACTCGTAGATAGATGCTTGCTTAGGTCAAATGACCTAGTTTCTTGTACACTAGTACAAAAACAAAAAGATAAAAACATCGTTAGACGTTTTTTTGAAAATACCAAAAAAAAAGTATAACCGAAAATAAAATAGGGACCGCTAATTATATTTTACTAAAACAAAATTTAAGGACTTCATTTGAATTTGTGCAAGCAATCCTCCACAAATGAACTGTAGATACACTCTCCAAGTTTGTGAGTGAGAGATGACACATAAGGTAGAGCTAGTATCCGGGCTTCATTCGAAGTACTACTTAGTTCATACTTTAAATCACTTAATCTTCAGTAGGTACTCTCGGGTAGTCGGAAATGGTCTAAATTTACTTAGTAGAGTGGGAGGTTTAGAGGGCATAGTAGTAGCACGATCCTCAAGTAACACGGGTAGCCGGAAACGGTCTGTACTTACTCTTATACTCGCTGAGAATAGGTGATTTCTTATAAGAACTCGGGATAGTATTTCAGGGAAGTTTCATGCACCTAACAGCTCACACTAATTTGTGAGAAGATTTGTATGCCAATTAACCCTAAAATTGACAAGATAAACGACCGAACTCTTACGATCATCTCTGGGTGAAGTTGGTGAATTCATGGTTTGTCTTGTGTTTGACTCGTGGTGTGAGTCCTTCATCTTCAAGATCTTGATCAATCTTAATTTATCAAAATGATCAGTAGGCGATCGCTTAGGTCTACTCTGATCGATCCACACTCTTGCGCACCTGCCCATTCATCCAGATCAGTTCGGGATGTCTCTCATCCCAAACTGAAATCTACTCGAGTTGCTACTTCCAGACGTGACTCTAACCCTGGAAGCTCGTCATCGAGTCCTTCTCTTTCTCATTCTCCCTCATCATCACCTCCAGTTCCAGAAAATTATGAGCAGTTACATGTTGACCTGGATGATCCTGATCTAGATTCATTCTCTTTTCCAGAAGACATGGCTAGAAAGGGACTGCAGACCACATCGATTGTAATAGATCACGCTACAATCAACAACAGTCTAATTGCTTCCCTCGAGACTATGCAGAATCAGATTAGGGAGCAAGGTAGACTCATGAACGATGTCAGAGCCGAGATGACTCAACTGATAGCACAAAGAGACCATCTTGATGTTGAAAATCAAGGACTAGAGGAACCAGAGCTACCGGATATAGAAGAGAGGCTGCCACTGGGTCCAAATCGAACGATGCAGAAACCCTATAACCATGGTGCTAATGCAACTCATAGGTGGATTTGTCTCCTGGTTATTCATGGAAACTTTGAGCTCTGACCTCAGACTATCCAACTACTGCCCAAGTTTCATGGGCTTTCTACCAAGGAGCTGCATTTATACCTTTAGGAGTTTGAGCATATCTGTGGTACGGTGCACGACGCGCATGTTAACGAGGACACGATAAAATTGATCTCTTTTCTTTTCTCCCTTGTAGATCGAGCAGCCTACTAGCTCAAACACTTAGGGAGATATATTTCGACATAGGAGCAGCTGCGAACCACATATTTGAACAAGTATTACCCCCTTGGTCGAATGAATGCTGCCAGAGCCATGATAAGTAATTTCACCATGATCGGGAAGGAGCAGTTCCATGAAGCATGGGATCATTTTAGAGATCTCATTAATCGACTTCCCCATCATGATATTTCGAAGCCAACTCTTGTACAGATTTTCTTCAGTGGGCTGACACCAGAGTTACAGGGACTGGTGAACGCTTCTTGCGGTAGATCTTACTTCTCGATGCATGAGGATCAGGTCTGGGCCATTTACGAGAAAATGACAGACAACTATACCACAATGTCCCAGACTTGGGTCTTTAACTAGGCAAAGCCACCTACTTATCATCAGCACTCTCGAGTGGCAAAAATTGAACGGAATCCATCTTCTCCTGTCTCAATACCTATCAAATACTCATCAGCTGATATGGGGATCATTTGTCAGAAGTTGGATCGCATGGAAATTATTGAGAAAAAGCGTCAGAATTTAGATAAGCTCGATAAGATCGATGAGCTTGAGAGATGCCTTAGTGATCTGAAAACATATTATGTGCCTTCAAGAGATTCAATCAGATTCCAACAAGTCTTCTAGATCACAGACTGATTAAGGAAGCCGAGATCGAGGCATACTTCCGCGACCTCTAGTTCAACATATTTATCATGTGTACTCTGAGCCAACCCATCAGTCTTCGGCGTATCCACAGCACCAGCATACACCATCATCTGACACTCAGATGGTGGTGTATCAGAGTGATCAGCCCTTGGCATCGATGCCTCCAGTCTACTCTGTGATGCCTGAGCCATTGACTGAAGTCAGTGGGAATTGGTACAACCATCTGTAACAACCAGGGATCTGTCACGATCATCCCGGTTTCCATTGGTCTATAGGAGGTGCCTCTTCCCAACAGCCACCACAGGCATCGATGGGGCAGAGCAGAGAACAATAGCAGCATTCGGGTCCTCGTCATTACAGCAACCTCAGTGGAGGCAGAGCAATTTTCAGTCTCAGTATCAGCAGAATTATCCTCTACAGCAGCATTTAGCTCAACAACAGCCTCAATACCATAGAGGCGACTCATACGGGTCTCATGGGTCTTTCCTTGACAACCCACCCTTACAGTATCTCGTCAACCCGATTACCGACCAGCAGGTCGCTTTTAGGCGAGAAATGGATGAGTTTAAAACTCATGTCACTAATTTGGTTAAAGGGAAGTCTGCCTTTCCTGCTCAGATAGAGCCGAATCCAAATAACCTGAAGCAAAAGTCAGAGCAGGTAGATTTGACCAAGACCACCCTCCAATCACAGGTATTCTCCAATGACTATCTTTATTGTGATGATGCTGACTTCATTTCTCTTAGAAGCGGTAGAATGCCAGTAGACGGAGACTCAGTTAGGCTCAACGACGATATACCTGATGATATAAGAGAGCATGTTGAGGACATTGATGGTGGTGCTAAAGTCGCCTAACCCTTTGACAATGAATATGGTGGTGTTGAAGCCACCAAGTCTGAAGAGCAACCTGAGCTAAACGTCGATACAACTATTGTACCTTTCTTTGTATATAGTGATAATGAGAGAAAATCACAAAAAAATGTACAAAAGAGAATAACTCAAAAAAGAAATAAAAAGATAGTTGATCAATCTCCATCTTTCTCTAATGATTTGCAAAAAGCAAGTCCATGTTTTTCATAAACATTTTCTTCTTCTTCTTCTGATCCTCTGATTTTACAGACTAACCAGGAGGATGTACAGATTCCTTTTCCCAAAGCACTCTTCTTATGAAAAGGTGATAAAAAAGAAAATACCAAAAAGATCCAAATGAATGATCTGACGAACGAGATGATCGACAAGTTCCCAATCCAACTCACTCTTTCGGAAGCCTTGACACACATCCCTCTTCTACAGAAAGGCTTAAAAGAACGAACCACGGTCCGCAGAAAGAAGAGGTAATATAACCATTATTCTGAGATCCATGTGTTGACCAAGGAAACCTGCCATGTAATTCAGAACTGTCTCCCAACTAAGAGATCAGATACAAGAGCGTCGTATGTCAGATGCGAGATCCTCGATCAGACTTTTGATCGGACTCTACTTGATAGCGATCTTCGATTAATCTTCTTCCTTCATCCTTACTCGATAATTTTGAGTTTGGACCTCTTAGACCAAGCCGAACGATCATGCAGTTTGCTGATAGATCGGTCAAGAGCTCTAAGGGTTTAATCGAAGATGTTATTGTCACCATTCAGGGTTTGCAATTCCCAGTGGACTTTGTCATGTTGGACATGGCGGTCCTTGAATGCATGACCGGTACCCCAATCATATTAGGACGACCTTTTCTGGCAACAGCAAAGGCTGTTTCCGACTATGGTACCAAGAAGGTGTACTTTTACATCTAGGGTGAAAGTATACATATAGAGACGATCCAAGACTAGCAATCCAGATCAGTTGAATCAGAACGAGCATCTGATGATGAACCTGATAGTCATCAGGAATGTGATTTTGTACAAATAGATGATGAGGCCATCTGGGCAGAACCTAGCACCCAATCTTTTATTAGACCTTCAGTAGTAGTCGGGATTCAAATATCAGATGATGGGGAGATTGGAGAACACAGTCCTGGAACTGAATAGTGAACATCTTGATGGAGATGATTCTGAGACTTTTTCATATCATTCAGATATTCTTTATCCCTCTGAGTCAGAAGTGAACCATCAGAGCTGTCAGTTACCCGCAGTCAGACAAATCCCGAAGATGTTAATTGGTAGTGTTTCACTGAGTTCTTATCACTTCAGACTCCATTCACAGAGCCTACAACCAATCTGGAGATCGAATCAGAGCAGAATATCCAACAATCTCCAGATCTTTCTGAGTCAGAGCAGGTCGAGCTTACGCAGACCGACCTAGTTGCCTATACCCAGGCCCTAGTCAAATAGCTCTTCTTGTTTATTCTCCCCCTGAGCTCAAATTGTTGCCTTAAAGCATGAAATGTCGATTCCTTGCTGGAGAGCCTAAAATGTTTGCGGTCATCATCGCTTCTGATCTGACCGATGAACAAGAATCTTGTCTGATGGAGATTCTTGAAAAGAATCGCAAGGCGATCGGATGGTCAATTGCTGAACTCCATGGGATTATTCCTGCTCTATGCTTCCACCACAACTTTCTCAAGGATGACGCCAAATCATCTCATCATTTTCAATGCAGGATGAACCCGAATCTTCGAGAGGTGGTTATGAAGGAAATATCCAAGTGGTGGAGCGTCGATTTTATTCATCCCATCTCCGACTCTAAATGGGTTAGTCTGTTACATGTGGTATCCAAGAAGACAGGTATCACAACAGTAGTAAATGAGGATGGAGAGTAGATTGCTACCAGAGTACCGACTTCTTGGCACGTTTGTGTGGACTACATACATTTGAATCAGGCGACCAAGAAGGATCACTTCCCACTACCTTTTATTGATCAGATCATCAAACAGTTAGCCGAGAATAGCCATTATTGCTTTCTCAATGGGTAGTCGGGATATAACCAAGTGTCCATTACTCTTGAAGACCAAGAAGAGACAACATTCACATATATGTTTGGAATGTATGCTTTTAAAAGAATGCCCTTTGGACTATGTAATGCTCCAGCTATATTCCAGAGGTGTATACTTTCCATTTTTATGGACATGGTGGGAGATATCTTGGAGGTCTTCATGGGATGATTTTTCGATCTACGGCGATGATTTTGATTCCTGCCTTTCTATCCTAGACCAAGTGCTTCAGAGGTGCAAAAAGGTTAACCTTGTACTTTCTTGGGAGAAGAGTCATTTTATGATGACTCAGGGGATGGTCCTTGGTCACATCATCTTCAATAGGGGCATGGAGGTGGACCCAGCCAAGATAGATATCATAAAGAAACTCAATCCACCGTCCAACTTGAAGAAGTTATGGTCTTTCCTCGGGCATGTCGGTTTCTTCCAACATTTTATACGAGACGTTAGTAAAAATGTTCGATCATTATCTGATCTTCTTGCGAAAGACACTGAGTTTATCGTCGATGATAAGTGTCTTTCAACATTTGAAAACCTTAAGAACATGCTTGTAGAGGCTCTTGTCCTTCAGCCACCTGATTGGTCTCTCCCATTCGAGATCATGACGGACGCCCCCGATTTTGCAGTTGGGGCTATGTTCTGACAAAGGAGGGATGACCTTCCTTTGCCAAACACTACGCTAGCAAGACTTTGGATTCTGCCTAGTGGAATTACACGGTTATAGAGAAAGAAAGGCTAGCTGTAGTATTTGACTTAGATAAATTCAGGTCCCACATTTTAGGATCCAAGGTGACCATCTTCATTGACCACACAGCCATCAAATATTTAATGAACAAGAAGGATTCAAAGAAGCATATGACCAGATGGATCCTTTTTACTCCAGGAGTTCGATATTGCGATCAAAGATAGACCTAGAGTCAAGAATGTGGTGGCAGATCACCTCTCTTGACTAGAAACACCCGATACTTCTGAGTTCGATGCGCCAATTACCGAGACCTTCCCCGACGAGGCGATTCTTGCTATCACCTCGCTGCCATGGTACGTCGACATTGTGAACTTTCTCGTTGATAAGAAAGTTTCATAAGGTTGGTCTCGACAGAGACTTGAGACTTTCCTCACGAAAGCCAAGTCTTACCATTAGGAGGATCCAATCCTTTATCATGAAGGAGCGGATTCCGTCTGGTGTCGGTTGTATTCCTCAGGAGGAATACCACAGTATCCTCATGTATTTTCATAGATTAGAAGCTGGAGGACACCATTCAGGGAAGAGGAAAACACAGAAGGTGCTCCAATCCGGGCTTTGGTGGCCTACTCTCATTGCGGATGCCCATGCATCCGTAAAGAGATGTACTGACTGTCAGAAAATGGGTACTTGTCGACATAGAGATATGATGCTAATGCAACCAATTCACTTCTATGAAGTGTTTAATGCATGGGTATCGACTTTATGGGAATGTTTCCTAAAACTCAAGGGTTCGAATATATCCTTCTAACTGTGGATTATGTGAGTTGTTGGGTAGAGGTTATTCCTGCCCGAGAGGCTGATGCGAACACGGTCTGTAAGTTCCTGAGAAAGCATATCATTACGTGGTTCAGGGTCCCATGTCTTCTGATATCAGACGGGGGTAGCACTTCATCAACAACAAGGTAAGAGCACTTGCTAACGAGATCGGTGTAGATCTTCGGGTTGCTACTCCATATGATCCTAGAACGAATGGTCTAGATGAGGTCTCAAATAGGGAGACCAAGACGATCTTGTAGAAGGTTGTTCACCCAGACTGAAAGGATTGGTCGCAACTTTTGGGCTTATTGAAAATCCTTTAAAACTCCATTGGGTACATCTCCCTTTCGACTCATTTATGGCAAGCCTTGCCACTTACGTGTTGAGATCAAGCACATATCCTTGTGGGAGGTGAAAGAAGTAATCTTTGGCCTAGATGATTCGGGAGATCAAAGCCAGACTGAACTGGTAGCCCTGGAAGAATTACGAGATGAAGCATTCACGAGGAGCCTTCACTATAAAGAGTGGATGAAAGAGTGGCATGATTCTCACATCAGCCACAAGTAGTTTGAGACGAATCAGAAAGTTTGGCTATTCGATGCGAGACTAAAGCTATTTCCAAGTAAACTTTAGAGCAAGTGGAAAGGCCCATATCTTGTGCAAATGGTGTATGACAACAGTAACATTGATATATCTGAGTTGTTGTCTGATTCCACCTTTCGAGTCAATGGTCAACGGTTGAAACCTTTTCCTGATCATGAACCGTCGACCATTGAGGTTGCCCCCATCTGTTTTGTATGATATGGTTTATTCACTCTTACACTCTGCATGTCATATCTGATTTTCCAGATCACCTTGTATATAACTTTTCTATTTTATTTTATCCTTCTTTCATTTGTCTTACACCCTTAGGTTCATCAAGAATTTTGTTATACTTAGGATGTGCTTTGTCCTAAGTATAGGGGGGGTGCAGACACCGTATTGCTCATTTCGTTATGTTCCATTACCCCTATCGTTGCTTATACTTAGGGTGCGCTTTACCCTAAGTATGGAGGGAGGGTAATATCGCTCATGTCGTCTTTTGATTATCGTCGGTTTTTGTATCATCTACTCTCTCGCTTGTCCCTTACCTTTTGATATTCTTCTCTATACTTAGGGATATTTTGCCCTAAATATAGGGGGGACAAGTAGAGCCATTGAGTATGTACATTCTCTTGACGTCGATCATCTTTGGTTTTTAGTCTGCTATCCTTAGGATTACTTGATCCTAAGAATAGAGGAGATGATTGACTTTTATTCTTTATTTCTATTCTTTGAGTCATTGTAGTATAGGATTCTTTTCACCGATCTATACTTAGCCTGAGTTATGTCTTCCTTTACCGCTTTTTTGGTCACTATGAGGACATAGTTCATGCTAAGTATAGGGGAGTGTTGCATATATATGCTATATATACCTTAGAAGCCTTAACTCGTTATTGTATTTTTAATAATATGGCTCTCTAAAAGTATGGATGTATATTTTGGGTTTTTAAAAGCCGCAAAAAAAACGTAAATATATTTTATAAAAAAAAGTTAAAATTTGTATATAAAAAAATGTTATAAAATTCTTTGATAAAATATTTAAAAATTGTAAATAAAATCTTTGTAAAATTCTTATATAAAAACCGTATAATCTTGCATATAAAATTTGCATAAAATCCTTTGTAAAATGTACAAAATTCATGTAAAATTTGTTTAAATTGAGTTAATCCACTAACTCTTTCAAAAGACCTGAAAAATTGAAAAGTTTTAAAATTCAATAAAAAATTACAAAAGTCTTTAATAATCATGTAAAAAGTTTTAAGCTGAAAAATCCACTTCATAGAAAAATTGTTGCATGCATTCGCATTTTTCAGAACAAGTCTGATTCTTGAACCGAATGGATCTAAGTCCGAGAGATGGAGCTTAGTTTAGGCCTCAATCCACTTAATTATAAAGGGACTTTATTAGGAACTGGAATTAAGACTCTTCAGATCTTTTAGACTAAATTATTTGGATTCCATAAGGCCATGTTCGGAATTCAACTTGAAAGTGCTTAAGTAGGACACTTGGTGTCATCCGTTTAACTCTTCTCCATTTGAACCAGTTTTGAACTCATGCACTTAGCTCTACTTGCATGGGGCTGCGAAGGGCAATCCATTTTGGTGGTGCGTTTACATCTTTGTCTAGTGGCGCTGACGTCTAAAGACAGGAGAGATTGGGGTTGAAATAAGCTTCGGATGAGGGAAGGATCTGCATGGCACAATTTTTTCCAAGACCCCAAAAATGGACGGAATGAAAAGAAAATATATCCGTCGAGGCACAAAAGACCTATGAAATGCAAAAATCATCTCTACCAAAAAGAAACTGAATATACTAAACACCAAAATGACCACAATGGTCCGAGCTTCAGAAAAGCCTACATGTCTTAGTGGAGACTTGGCTAAAGTGGCCAGGCTTTATAGGAGATTTGATTACACTTATCACACTCCAGTTCTCTTATCATTCTTCTTTCTTCTTCCTCTATTCGAATGTGGACACAACATGACCTGACCTTAGAAGGAAATACCCCCCTCCTTGAGGATCGAGTAGCTAGATGAGGGCCCAATGGGAGTGTATTACTGGGATGGGTGGTTTCTTCGCTTTTCTAGAGAAGGAAGAGCTAAAAGCTTTCACACACAGTACAGATTGCTTTCAAAGCTGAAAAATTTGTAATAGCTGGATTTGAGTTGGCTGTTAAGGTGAACTTGGATAAGGATTTGTGGAACTTAAGGGTTCTCGAGGCTTTAATCCTAATTCTAATAGAGTCCTGATAAATTATTAATCTAGAAGTATAAATCCAAGCTCTAGATTTTGGGTGAAGTGAAATTCGATTTAAGAAACAAGCACGTTCTAAGTTCTTTTATTTTCCTTTTTCTTTTTCTTTTTACTTGCACTTATTTATAGAACAAGTGATTGCTAAGTGCCTGGCAAAGGTAAAGTATAGGGGAATGATGAATCTATGATTCATCGCCTTATTCTTTCATTTTGGCTAAAATCATTGGTAAAATATATGTAAATAATCTCTAATTCCAACTTATTATCTTTCTAACCATAAATATTAATATTCTATATTTAACACTTATTTTACCTAAAATAAAAAAATAAAAAGAAAAAGAAAATAAAAGAAAATAAGGGTGGAGATATGTAATATATACAGACTGATCCTAACCCAGAGACCCGGTCAATATTTACTTGGTTGATAAAATAAATAAGTAGGGGGGGACAAGGATCCTAACCTATAGAATTATCAAGAAAATCAAGATCAAAAATATAATTTATCCTTTTGACACAATGTAAATATTTCATTTATTTTATTCATTCTTATATCATCTCAAATCAAAACACTTCTTTTTTAAAAGTTGGTCACAAAAATATATATTATTTTTATAAAAATATCATAAAAATATTTCATCACAAAAATAAAATATAACAATGAACCGAAAAAGATGTAAAAGCCGACTTCCGAGGTTCATAACTATTTATAGAAAACACCAAACAGACCAAGCTCACTTTTAAGCTTCATTTTATATTTCATATTATTTATTAAAAATATCAAAAAAAATATTCGACTAAGACCGGTGAGTTTTAGCGTTTGGTACCCGTTGTATATATGTACTATATGTAGAAACATCCAGGATATTTTTAATTAATTAAACATAAATGTGATTAACTTAATTTCTTTTCTAAAATTCTTCTAAAAATGTATATAAAAATATAAAAATATAACTTAAGTCAAAATGCCAACAAACCTGAAGCAACGAAGACGTTAACTAAATTTTCCAGACATTATAACTCGGTCGTATGAACTATGACTTGGGCAAATTCAATTTTAAAATTCATATTATTCAATTATCTACAAAATGACACTGGTTTCACTAAAATTGAAGTTAATATGAACAACGTGGTTTTCAGAATTGTATTGGTATATTATACAATGTACCGTAACTTATATTATTATTTAATATATTAATACTCTATTCTTAAAATAAAATAAATAACAATTTATTTATAACTTTACTAATTTATTCATTTTCTTATAAATTAAAATAATATTTATTAATTTAACTAATTATTTAATTATATACTTAATTATTTAATAATTCATTTATTAAGTTAATACCATAATTAAGTATGAAATTATTTATTTAATTATATCTTAATCATTCTAATTAAGTTATTAACTATATAACTATTCAATTATTATTTATTTTAATTATTAATTTTTATTGTATTTTTCTCTATCCTCTCTTCCCCTCTCTCTCTCTTACTTTCCCAATTTCTCTCTTCTTCTTCCCCGAGGGATTTTTTTAAATAATTATTAAAAAATTCGTAATTAATTAAATAAGCATCATGAGAAAAAAATTAAAAAAATAGGCATCAATCGGCACCTGAGGTGCCGATTTGGGGCGCCCCCTCCAAATCGGCACCTCAGGTGCCGATTTGGGGTGGCCCCTCCAAATCGGCACCTCAGGTGCCGATTTGGGCAGAGGCGCCAAATCGGCACCTCAGCTGCCGATTTGGGAAAGGTAATTTACAAATCCAATCCCTTCAACAATGTAATTTAAGTTCAGTACTGCCGGAGATTATAAATTATTATTATGTTTATTATATATGAATAATTTAAAAAATTTTTGAGGAATTATGTAAATAATTTTACAAAATATTATTCTACAATTATATTTATGTTCATTTGAGTACATTTGAGAAATTACATAAATAAATTTAATAACTATCAATATTTTCCTTCATTACACTATTTTTGATCTATCAGTAGAGCTTCGTGGTCTCATCTTCTTCCCGATAATGTTATTGAAAAATGTTAAGTATATCTCTATTTTTTTAGTATATTGTTCATTATTGATACATACTTAGAATATTTATAATTAACATGTCAACAATATTGTAGTAAATATAAAAAAATCGAGAGTGTGAACAACATCATTTATCATTGATATATGTGAACTCAACAAGGTACAACTTGACATGAATTGATTTAAAAAAATTACAAGTATTTTATTAAATTCATAAGAGAAGAAATATGAGTTTACAAATAATAGGAAAAAAAAATTACAATAACTTAAACTTTCCATATCTTCAGAAATCCCTTCAGACCTCCTCCTCCACCTCCTGCACCACCTCCCTTGTCGTTTCCTTTCCCTCCATCTCCTAATTTTTTGTGGGTCTCCTCATGTGTTGTCTTCTTCTTCTTCTGCTTGGACATTTGTTCCGAATGTGTTGGAACGTGCCCTGGAGGATGCGGTCTAGCTGACGACCTCCGTGGCGGTTCGATTGTTTGTGATTCCTGATTCCTTGACGTTCGTACACTTGTTGAATGGCGAGGCGGCTCTGATGGAGGAGGCTCAGTGATCCTTACTCCGGGAGAAGGTCTTCGAGGCAGCTCCGGACGTTGTTGTGGTATCGTGGATATACCAAACAACTGTCTATCAAAATCAGTTACCTCCATTTGCCGAACACTATCAAATATCTGCGACTGCAAATCTTCTGAACTGTATTGAGTAGACGATATGAGCTAAGAGGGTCCAGAGTCAAATTGGCTCGAAGGTCCAACAAGTGATGGTCCTACAAGATTTAGACATTTTCATTTTTATAAGTATCATAAAATTTAAACATAACGTATTGAATTGAGTTTGTATATTCTATAATATATTTATACCTGAACCTCTAAATCCGGCTTCACCGATTTGAGACCCTCTAAATCCATACTCGATATAGCTCATACCTGAAAGATGTTAATGACATTATATGTCACATAAATTACCTAATAAGTAAGAAGAGAATGCAATGTAATAAAGTACAATTTTACCTGTAGATACAAATCCTGGTTGAATTGGTGGAACTTCCTGTCCGATGTATCCCTGACTCGAAGGACCGGCAAATGATGATCCTGCAAATTGAGATTGACTAAAAGCTTCTCCATATCCTACAGGAATTAGATATTCAACTTTTAGAAAATAATACATAAGATAAAAATTACTTAATTAATTTAGTCATTTTATTACCCGAAGTTCCAAATCCAGTTTGGTCATATTGAGATGCGAGTCCTTGAAGACCTAATGAGTACCCTTGCCCGCCATATCCTGCAGACGTCATTCCTGAAGTGCCAAATATTGACTCCTCCATTGTCTGACCCTGGGAAAATGCCTGCTCACCGAGTCCTGCTATATTTTATGAGGAGCTGTATTTAGATGTCTAAAAATCGAAATATGGATAAGAATTGACTATACATAAACAAATAACTAAAACCTGAAGTAGCAGACATCGGTGGTGGTTGCGTCCCCTCCCCACCATATTCCGTGTAAATCGTATTGCAGATCTCTTTTCGACTTATAACTCCTACCTAACCAATAACTTAATCCGGAATCATCGGTGGATTCTGATTGACGCTCTACAAATACTACATCTTCTGCTTCTGCGGTCTCATGATCAAAAACGTTCGGTAACTCCTCCATCGGTTCTTCTTCAGCATCATCGTTATTAGCAGAATATGAGTTCCCCCTATCCTCATCACCAAGGGCTAGAACTAACGAACCATAACCAAAATCATGACAGGTATTACCACCAATATTTTCTTCTAATGTTTGAGTATTATTTTCTGGCTCGTCATTTTCAGACTCCTCATTTTCATCTAATGTTTGAGTCTCATTTTCTAACTCATCATTTTCGGACTCCTCATTTTCTTCAGATATTTCTGTCACTAAGTCATCTTCTACATTTACTTGTGATGGCCCTTCAATATCCGCAAATAAGGTCTCATTTGTTGGCCTGATTTATTTAAATTTTTGTCAGTTTAAATATAAATGGTGAAAATGTTATATAATTTGAATGTGAATAATTTTACCTCGAAGATGACGGCATATTTTCCATATTAAAAGGAGTAGCTTGTACGAAAAGATGGATAAATCTCACATCGACGATTGAACTCAACATTGCTAATGTTGATTCATCATCGTCAATCGGTACTGCAAAGAAGGTTGATCCCTCATACAACCACTTACAAGTTAATGTAAGTATATACTTGTCGAGCGGGAGATCAGTGACTTCGGAAACTCGAGACAGTAAGCCAATGTAAGTTAATTGGCATGGTAATGTAACCATCCGTTTCTTGCCCCCAATATATTCTACGTGGTCATCAGAGACATCAATCGATCCTCCCCAATATACTAATACATGAGCTGTGTTGGGGGCCATCTATACGAATAAAATAATGATTTAATTAGTTTAATTACACAAAATAATTACTTAATAATCGGATGTAACAATTACTTTAATTAACATTTCAGTCGGCTGTTATCTTTAATAATCAAGAATTCAATTGATATACTAATCACTCAGAAATGGAATCCAAAAGTCCGGTCTTGGGGCCTCATCGGTGCTCACCACAGTGAGTCCTGCCAGCGCTGTATAGAGACCCTCTCGGCGCTCGATTCCAAATCTAAATGATATTAATTTTAACATAATTTTTTCACTTTTAAATCTAAATAAATGAAATGCTAATTGTATTGTGTAATGTTCCCTATTTAATTCATAGACAAAAAAACCACATCATTAGATTACTTCATAGACAAATGATTTATCATTAAAAAAATTATTTTGAAATATATTTTGACTAATCATCAATTTTGCACAACTAATTACTTGTTAAATTTAATAAAAAAATCTTGAATAAAATTACCTGAAAGATGCGTGTCTTCTCTTCTACAAGAAATGTTATCCAAAATATAATAATATAGCGTTCTCACTGATATAGCGTCCTCACTGATAGAACCCTGCAAAAAACACGGAACAAAGTCTACAGACAAAAATATCTTATTCTTACTTGAATAAGATTAGTCGATCGAGAGCAGCAATCGCACTTCAGAATTCAGAATGAGAGAACCAGAGAGAATGAAGGGGGAGAAGATGAAGAATGAGAAGGAGAGGGTGAAATTGTGAGTAGGATGAATGAGGGGGGGGGCGTTTTATATAGGAAATGGGGAGGAGGGGACCGTTGGTAAATTTCCAACGGCCCTCTCCCAAATCGGCACCTCAGGTCCCGATTTGGGAGATATCCGTTGGGGCGCCTCCCAAATCGGCACCTGAGGTGCCGATTTGGAGAGGGCGCCAACGGCTATCTCCCAAATCGGCACCTGAGGTGCCGATTTGGAGGGGGCGCCCCAAATCGGCACCTCAGGTGCCGATTGATGCCTATTTTTTAATTTTTTTCTCATGATGCTTATTTAATTAATTACGAATTTTTTAATAATTATTTAAAAAAAATCCCTCCTCCCGACTCTGTCCCCATCGCCGACCCACCTCCTTCCCTCTCTGTTGCCACCAACCACCTCCAACCACTCAATGGTCGGTCGTTGGCCGGTCGTTTTCCCCAACTACCCACAGTGCTGCAACCGTTGGCAGTGACCGAAATCCTCCTCGCCTATAAAAATCCTCAATCCCCTCTCCGGGCTTTGCATCCTCCATTTCGAACACCACCACTCCAGTGAGCTTTGAGAGAGAAGCCCAGAAGTGACAGGTTCGGTTGCTCCACCGTTGAGCGAGAGATTTAGGGAGGTGTCTGGCAAGATCAGGTCGCCAGCGTGAGGTCCATCTCTGCTGCGATAAGCCTCCGAAGGTACCTACACCTCCGTCGAGGCAATGATCTGAGGTCCCAAGACATTAATCCCAGGTGCATTATCCACTATTCAGGTTAGTTTTTCTGTAGCTTCTTCTCCTCTTCTACTTTTTCTCTTCACTTCTCTTCTGCTCTTCCTCCTTCTCCACTTCCTTCAAAATCCATCACCAATCATTGAGATCATCATCACCTTCGGTCTCCTCTGATTCCATTCTATTTATCATCCCTTCCCTCTCCGATCACACACGATGATCGGAGACTTAGAGCCTCATCCTTCACCACCGAAGCTCTTCCGTTCACCTTTTTAATGTACATTTTGGACCGAGGATTCGCCCTCAAGTTGAGCCCATCACTTGCAGGTGGAGCTAAAGTCTGAATCATAGTAGTAAAAAATATCAAGATCTACATCACCAAATCGAGGCGCACCAGGCAATAATATCGAGCATGTGATGTGAATCGAGCATTGCATCACCATCACATGGCCGAGCGATCACTTGATGACAACCATCACGAACGAGAAGCAGTGCCACCCATCAGATCCGTCCCTTGAACTACCGCCGGCAACGATTCCAATTGTGAGCTCCGTCGTGGGCATCTCATCTCCAGTCGCACAAAACCGCCTCGATCGCCGCTCGTAAAGAAGAGCAGAAAACAGAGGAACAACACAACCATCAGATCGACCCTGATCGTAGGGCTTGTACCAGCCACATGTCGCAACGTAAGAGCACCCAACTGCCCCATTGCTTGGGGCCAGTATACGCGAAGCGCATGCGGTGATATGTTTTGGACGTTTTGCAATTACACCCTCGGAAGTTGTTTAATTTACATATAGGAACAACAACGGTGGATGCATGTGGGAAGCATGTGGTCGTGTGACTTTTGTAGATCGTCCCTTCGAGCTTCATCATTTTATGTATCGTTCCTTCTGCGATTGAGCTAGCACACGCGAAGCTCGTGATATCTGGGATTTTTGCACGGAAACACACCATTTCCTACATATTACACTCGTATCCCTTTCTTTCCAGATAATTACACATGTATCCCTACCATTGTATCTAACCTCTATGCATATCCTATATTCATTAAATAAAATAAAATAAATATAAAAACAACATAAAAATAGGTAAATATCGTATTTTATACTAAATACATGATTAAATATATTTTGAAAAAATTAAAAAGATTTTTCCATTTTAAATAAATCCTTAAAAACACCATAAAAGCACAACAAACTCCAAAAATAATAAAAAATCTAAAAACACCTTTAAAAATCTAACAAAAATTAATTGTAGTATATTTTACTATATTTACATAATAAACCAAAAACAAAAAATCAAATAATAAAGCCAATAAAAATTCAAAATTAATTAAAACTTCCAAAAATCATAACAAATTCATAAATAAATCACAAAAATATGCACAACATATCATTTTAAAGATAACTCCATCTACTTTGTAATAAAAATAAAAAAATATTTTCTCATTGTTATCAATCATGAAAATCAGAAATTCTTCACAGTTTTCTATAAAAAAAAGTTTTAACCTTAAAAATAAATCAAAATCCATAAAAATCCTAAAAACCATAAAAATACATAAAAATAGTAAAATAAAATAAAATATAAAAATAATAAAATAAAAATCAAATAAAATTTACAAAACATTTTCTAAAATATTAAAAATATAAAAATATAAAATTCACAAAAACAATATAATATTCATAATAATTATATAAAAATCGAGAAAAATCTTTAAAATAAATAAAAATTAGAAAATCCTTTAAACCTTAATTGTATGTCGTTTAACATTAGTTTCCAATAGTTTGCCTCTCCGAGTTCAACACTCCCGTACTTATTGCTATACACTTTAGTTTAGATGTATAGATAATAAAATTAAAAAGATTAACTAAAATTTAATTTTCTTGGTAAAATCCACCCGGTCGATACAACAACAATAGTTATCTTCTGATCAGGTGTGGTTTTTCATACCTCCGTTTAACTTAATTTCTTTTCTAAATTTCTCCTAAAATTATTAGAAATATATAAAAATATTATTTAAGTCAAAATGCCAATAAATCCCGATGCCACGAAGCCGTTACCTAAATTTCCCAAACCTCATAACTTGGCAATATGAACTTCGAATTGGGCAAACTCAGTTTTAAAATCCATTTTATTTAATTATCTACCTAATGGCACTGATTTCGCTAAAACTAGAGTTAATATGCAAAATGTGGGCTTTGGAAACATATTGGTATAATGTACCATATACCTTAATTTATATTAATTAATATATTTTATTAATATGCTTTATCAATATTCTATTATTAAATTAAATTAAACTGATTTATTTCTTTTATATATAATTAATTGATTAGTTAGTTAATTATTATTTATTTATTTATTAACTTATTTAATTATTTAATAATTTTAATAGTTAATTATAATCTTTAATTATTTAATTACATATTTAATTATGTAATTAATTATTTAGTTACCCATCTAATTAACCATTAGGTATTAATTTATTATTTTTTAAAATTTAAATTAAATTTAATTTTTTTCTTCTTTTATTTTTCTCTCTCATACCTTTCTTCCCCGCTTCCCTGCACGCCCCGTCCTCTTCCTTCTTGCCACGTTGTCGCACCTCCTCCTCTCTCCGGCCAAATGGCAGGGCTGTTAGGCCATTTGCCAAACAGACCCATGGTGCTGCCACCACCTCACTGATGACGGCACCCGCTTCCTTGGCTCCCATAAAATCCCACCTATATAAGGGCATCCCTAACCCCCAAATCGAGGCTCGACCATTTGTTCAATCACTTCCACCGAGTTCCGGCAAAGAGAGAGAAGAGAGGGTGACAGACCTCCAACTTCTTTGTCGAGGAGCGACGACGTGGAGGAGAGATCGAGCTGGTGCGACCACGTCAGCGTTGCAGTGAAGCTCCGTTGTGTCGAGCCTCCTTTGCCACCGAGAGTCGATGCAGCGACCTTGGAGCTCTACTGAGCTCCGTTCCCCAAGCGCTCATCCATCGCAACATCCTCATATGCAGGTACCTATTCTTATGACCCTTTTCCTCATCTATTTCTTCTTCTTTTCCCCTCCTCTTCTCTGTTATTCTCTCTTCGATTGACCCAGTTACATTGATTCCATCGATCCCTTTTCATCCTCACGCTTTTGTTCTCTTTCATCATCTATTCACCTACGGCCATGCACAGTGGCCGGAGTTTAGAGCTTGTCTTCCACAACCATTGGCTCTATCATCCATCTTCTTGATTCCTTCATATTCACCTTCTGCCTCGTACACTTGAGAACTTCCAGCATAAGTCTTTCATTCCTTCATTTACACTCGAGTTTTCCATTTGCCTTTTTTGTTGTATATTGGGATTGAGGTTCACCTCGAGTCTGCTTGAACTATTGCAGGTGCAGGATCGAATGTCAGAGCCTCACTGGAGCAAAGCATTACTGATAGAGGAGCATCGTCGAAGTGATTCCACGATCATCTGTGGATCAGTTCCATTCATCTGAAGTGTACGATCTGCAACACGTACGATTCATCGAACTTTGCTACAACTTCCTGCAATTGGAGTGATCTCTGAACGAGGAGCAACGAATCCACCGCGTCGCTCGTAGACGTGATCAGAAATCACCTCTGATCTGATCACGTGAATACATGAATCAACACAACGCTCGAGCGTCATAGCAGTCAAATCGAGAGGAACACCTCCATAGCATCTCTGATCTTCTTTGTTGGAGGCCTAGTCACCATCAAGCATTTAAATAGCATCTGGTCGCAAATCCACTTTTTAGCTCAAGTGTTGATCGATGCTCTGCTGCCAAACCATAGCTTTACCGCTACAGAACATCATCGATCGAGCCATACGTAATTTGGAGATCACCTTTGCTAAATTGTGTCACCGCCTTACGAAATTGGGGAAGAATAAACCTGTTCCCCAGATCCGAGAAGAACCGTCGGATCTGACTTGATCCTACGGCTCAACTGGCATCTGTGCGTCGACATCAGGTTCCACCACTTAAAGTGGCATTACTTGAACATTTTACGGAGATATCCCCCGGAATTTCTAAATTAATGAAGCTGGTTCATGTACAGCTGACGCATGTGACGTAGCACACGCTTCCTGGCGATTTTACGTGAAAGCCCCTTGCGGGCTTCTGTTATTTCACATACCCCCTTATTTTTTAGTATATTACTTTTATACCCCTATACAATATATAGTATTATACTAAATACCATTTACATAATAAATAAAATATAATAAATAATAAATAAAATAAAAATACGTATTAAGACAGTATTATACTATATACATTATTGAATCAAATTTTGAAAAAATAAAAATATTTTCTATTTTTAATAAATCATTTAAAATACAAAAAATATAAGAAACTCATAAAATACATAAAAAAATATAAAAACACTAATAAAGATTACCAAGAGTATATTTCTCTATATTTTACACATAAAATCAAAAACAAAATAAAATAATAAAATTAATAAAAAATATAAATGCCTAAAAACGTTGAAAAAGCATAACTAATTCAATAAAAATCACATAAAGACGCACACCATATCATTTTAAAGATAATTTCACCTACTTTAAACTAAAAATAAAAAAAATATTTTCTCAATATTTTCTATTCTAAAAATAATAAATAATTCACAATTTTTTTTTAAAAAAATTCATTTTCTCGTTAAAAAATAATACAAAATCCATAAAAATCCTAAGAACCATCTGAAAATTCATAAAAATAAGAAAACAAATTACAACATAAAATAAATAAAATAAAAATCAATATAAAGATTATAAACCATTTTCTAAAATAAAAAAATACAAAATACTTAAAATCATTAAAAAATATATAATTCATAAAAATTAAATAAAAATTCATAAAAATCTCTATAAATCAATAAAAATTAGAAAACCCATAAAATCCTAAATTTTTTACCGTTTGATCCTACTTTCCAACAGTTTGTCTCCATGAGTTCGACACTCCCATACTTAACACTATACACTTGATTTTTAGAAGTATAAATAAAATAAATATAAATTGTATAATAAAATTCTCTCGATCAATTCAGCGACACTATTCTTCTTTTAAGAGTAGTAGATTGGGTGGTTTTTCAGATGGTGTCGTTGTTAGGGAGGCAACACTAGGGTAGACCATAGGCTTTAGGTTTAAGATTTACTTTTTGTCATCTTATTTTTTCTAACTTCATGGCTTCTTATTTCTGAATTGTGCAGCCTACGGTCTTCGACCACACATTTGAGAACCGACGAGCCGACAAAATTTTTAAATTTTTGTAACTACTTGTAAAGAAAATATAAAAAGATCAAGGGAACTTGCCCGTTTTTCTATTTTAGTAGAAGGGGCCCCGTAAGGGCATCCAAGCTTGTACCTTCCTCCCTCTCTTTCTCGGGGTCTGTTTCACCGAGTATCGTGCACTTGGGAGAGTAGAGCAGCCACCGTGGCTTTTCTCACATCATGATTTTCTCGATGGTTTTCCGCGAATTTTTTGAGGCTAGGTGCTTGATTAGGTCTTTCGTTTTTCTCTGACTACGCCTATGTAGCTAGTTTTAGGACTCGCAACTTAGGTACATGCTTATCTTGGATAAAAATAAAAGACAAACATTGTTAGACGATTCCTTGAAAATATTCAAAAAAAGTGATAACCGAAAATTAAAATCAGGTCTGCTAACATTATCTGACCTAAAACTAAACGTAAAGGATTCACTTGTTTTGGGAGAGCAATCCCAGCGAATGTTTGACAGGTACTCTCCAGATCTGTGAGTGAGGGACGACCCTTAAGGTTAGAGCCAAAGTCCGAATTTCTTTTGAGATACTACCAAGTTTAAACATTAAATCACTTACTCTTAAGTGGGGACTCTCGGGTAGCCAGAAACGGTCCGAGTTTCCTTAGCAGAGTGGGAGGTTTAGAGGACATTGCGTAAGGCTCTGTCCTCAAGTAACATGGGCTACTAGAAACGGTCCGTACTTACTCCCATACTGGCTGAGAATAGGTGATTTTCTGAAAAAACTTGGGATAATATTTCGAGGAAGTCTCGGGCACCTATCAGCTCACGATAATCTATGAAAATACCTATTTGCCAAAAAACCCTAAAATTGAAAAGATAAAAGATCAAACTTTTATGGTCATCATCGGGTTGAGTTGGTGAATTTGGGGTTTGCTTTGCGTTTGATTTTGCAGTGTAGTCCCATCTCTCATATCATTAAATCAGATCAGCTATCATCTCTCAAGATGATGGGCAGGGGATTGCTTCGGTTGACTTTGACCAATCCACTCTCTCGAACACCTACCCATCCATCCAGATCTGTTCGGGATGTCTCTCTTCCCAAACTGACATCTCGTCCAGTATCTACTTCCTGGCTTGACTCTAACCCTATAAGCTCTTCTTTGATTTCTTCTTCTTCTCATTCTCCCTCATCATCACCTCTGGTTCAAGGAAACCCTCAGCAGTTGCATGTTAACCTAGCCAAATCTGATCTTTTTCTTTTCTAAAAGACATGGCTGGAAAAGGATCGCAGACTACGTCGATTGTGATAGATCAGATTGCAATCAATAGCAGTCTACTTACATCCCTCGAGACGATGTAGAACCAGATTCGGGAGCAAGGTAGGCTGATGAATGATGTTAGAGTAGAGCTGACTCATCTACGAGTACAAAGAGACAATCTAGATGCTGAGAATATAGGAGTTAAGGAACCTGAGCAACCTAATAGAGTAGAGAGAACACCTCTTGGTCCAGACAGAACGATGCAACAACTCTACAATCCTGGAGATAATACCACTCATTGGTGGATACGACTCCCTGCCATTCACGACAATTTCGAGCTCCGTCCTCAGACGATCCAATTGCTGCCCAAGTTCCACAAGCACTCTACTGAGGAGCCACATCCGCACCTCTAGGAATTCGAGCTTATTTGTAGCACGGTGCATGATGCACAAGTAAATGAGGACACCATCAAATTGATCGTTTTCCATTCTCCCTTACAGATCGAGCAACCAACTGGCTGGAACATCTGGGGAGATACATTTCGATGTTGGAATAGTTGAAAACTGCCTATATGAAAAAGCACTACTCACTTGGTCGAACGAATGATTCCAGAGCTATGATCAGTAACTTCACCATGATCAGGAAGGGGCAGTTCCACGAGGCATGGGACTATTTTAGAGAGATGATTGATAGGTGTCCCCACCAAAATATTACGAAGGCAAACCTAGTTCAAAGCTTCTTTTGTGGGTTGAGATCAGAACTCCGCAGGCTGGTGAATGCATCTTGCAGAGGCTCGTACTTCTCAAAACATGAGGACCAAGTCTGGGTCATCTACGAAAAGATGGCTGAGAATACACCACAATGTCCCAGACTCGGTACTATACTCAGATGAAGCCACTAACCTATCACCGGCACTCCAGAGTGGCATAAATTGAAGAGAATCCTTCTTCTGTTGTTTCTAATCATTATGAATCCTCATCAGCTGATATGGGGATCATTTGTCAGAAATTGGATCTTATGGAAATCATAGACAAGAAGTGCCAAAATCTAGACAAGCTCGATAAGATCGACGAGCTTGAAAAATGCCTAAGTGAGCCGAAGACACAAATCATGTGACTTCAAGAAATACAAGCTGAATCTACCAATTCTTCAAGATCACATGCTGATTCAGGAAGCTGAGACCGAGGCATACTTCTGCAGCCTCCAGTTCAGGACATCTTCCATGTGCACTCTGAACCAACTTACTAGTCTTTGGCTTACCCGCAGAACCAGCAAGCACCATCATCTGACACTCAGATGGTGGTGTATCAGAGCGATCTGCCATTGGCATCTCTGCCCCTCGTTTACTCTAAGATGCTTGAGCCATTGACTAATGTCAATGGGATATGGTACAACCAGCTGCAACAACTAGGGGTCTATCGTGATCATCCTGATTTCTGTTGTTCTACATGAGCAGACCAGAGAACAACATTAGCATTCCGATCCTCGTCCTTACCAGTCACTCAATGGAGGTAGTGTTCATATCTTTCTCAGTATCAACAGAACTATCATCCTCAGTAGTCAACTCTGCAACAGCCTCAGTACCATCGAGGCGACTCATCCGGGTCTCATGGTCCCTTCCATGACAACCCAGCTTTAGAGTATCTCGCCAATATGATTACCGACCAGCAAGCTGCTTTTAGGCGAGAGATGGATGAGTTAAAAACTCATGTCACAGATTCAGTCAAAGGGAAGTCTGCCCTTCCTGCTTAGATAGAACCAAATCCTAACAATCTGAAGATAAAGTCAGAGCAAGTAGATTTGACCGAGCCCACCCTCCAGTCACAAGTATTTTCAAATGATTATCTTTTCTATGATAATGTTGATTTCATTTCTCTTAGGAGCGGTACGATGCCAGTAGGCGGAGACTTAACTAAGCTTGATGAGATACACCTGATGATACAAGCGAGCATGTTCAGAACGTTTATGGCGTTGCTGAAGCCGCCACTCCCTTCGATGATGTGGATGGTGGTACTGAAGCCACCAAGTTTGAAGAAAATCAGCCAGAGCCGAATGCCGAAGTAGATGCTTTACCTTTCTTTCTGTATAGTGATGATGATAGAAAATCAGAAAAAATGTACAAAAGAGAAGAACTAGAAAAAGAAATAAAAAGACAGTTGATCAATCTCGATCTGACTCTATTTCTGATGATATACATAGAGCAAGTCCTAGTTCTATAAAAGCACTTTCTTCTTCTTCCTCTGATCCTCCTCTTGTAAAGACTGACAAGGAGGATGTACAGATACCCTTTCCCCAAGCACTCTGCTTGGAAAAAGGAGCTAAAAAAGAAATGACCACAATCAGATGAGTAATTCATGAAAGAGATGCTAGACAAGTTCATGATCCAACTCACTCTTTCAGAAGCCTTAGCACACATCTCTATCCTGTAGAAAGGCTTAAAAGAGCCAACCACGGTCCGCAAAAAGAAGAGGCGGCACAACCATTGTTCAGAAATCCATGTGTTGACCAATGAAACATGTCACGCTATCCAACCAACCAAGCGATCAGATATAAGAGCACTGTAGGTCAGATGCGAGATCCTCGATCATACTTTTAATCGTACTCTATTAGATAACGGATCTTCGATTAACCTTCTTCCTTCTTCCTCACTCGACAAGTTCGAGTTTGGGCCTCTTCAACCAAGTAGAACGGTCTTGTAGTTTGCTGACAGATCAATCAAGAGGCCTAAGGGATTAATCTAGGATGTTATCATCACCATTCAGGGTTTGCAGTTCTCCGTGGTCTTCGTCATGTTGGACATGGCAGTTCCTAAATGTGTGACCAATACCCCGATCATATTAGGATGACCTTTTCTAGCGATAGCTAAAGCCGTTTCCGACTATGGTACCGGGAAGGTGTACTTCTGCGTCTAGGGTGAAAGTATACATATAGAGATGATCCAAGACCTCCAATCCAAATCAGCTGAATCTGAGCGAGCATCTGATGACGCACTTGATAGTCAACAGGACTGTGATTTCATACAGACAGATGATGAGGTTGTCTGGGTCGAACCTAGTACGCAATCTTTCATCACACCTACAGTAGAGTCTGAGATTCAGATACAAGATGATGGGAGATTGGAAAATACAGTCTTGGAGCCGATTAGAGATGAGGCATGCGAAGACAATTCTAGAACCTTTTTAGATCATTCTGATATTCTCTATCCCTTCGAGTTTGAAGTGAACAATCAGATATGCCAGTCACTCACAGATCAGTCAGATTCAGAAGATGCTGATTATTAGTGTTTCGCAGAATTCCTATCACTTCAGACTTCACCAGAAGAGCCTACAGCTAGCCTGGAGACCGAGCCAGTTCAGAATATCCAGCTATCAGATGAGAAATCTCCATATCTTTCTGAGTCAGAGCAGGCCGAGCTTACGCATACCAACCTAGTAGCCTATACCCAGGCCCTAGTCCAACTAGCTCTCCCTGTTCCTTCTCCCCCTGAGCTTAAACCTCTACCTCAGAGCATGAAATACTAAGTCCTTGTTGGAGAGCCTAAAATGTTTCCGGTCGTCATCACTTCCGATCTGACCGATGAACAAGAATCATGTTTGATGGAGATTCTTGAAAAGAACCACAAGGCAATCGAGTTGTCAATAGCAGATCTCCATGGGATTAGTCCGGCTCTGTGCTCCCACCACAACTTTCTCAAGGATGACGCCAAACCCTCTCATGAGTTTCTGTGCAGGCTGGACCCGAATCTTTAAGGGGTAGTTATGAAGGAAATATCCAAGTGGTGGAGCATCGATTTTATCTATCCCATCTCCGACTTCAAATGGGTTAGTTCTTTACATGTGGTATCCAAGAAGATGGGTATCACTATAGTGATAAATGAGGACGGTGAGGAGATCTCTACCCGAGTACCAACTTCTTGGTGCATCTGTGTGGACTACAAACATTTGAATCAGGCAACCAAGAAGGATCACTTCCCGCTACCATTCACTGATCAGATCGTCGAACGGTTAGTCGGGTAGAGCATTATTGCTTTCTTGATGGGTACTCGAGATATAATCAGGTGGATATTGCACCTAAAGACCAAGAAAAGATGACATTCACCTGTTTTTTAGGAATGTATGCTTTCAAATGGATGCCCTTTAGATTATGTAATGCTCCAGCTACATCCCAGAAGTGCATGCTTTCGATTTTCACAGACATGGTGGGCGACTTTTTGGAGGTCTTCATGGTTAATTTTTCGATATATGGTGATGATTTCGATTCCTATCTTTCTAGCTTAGACCGCGTGATTCAAATGTGCACGAAGGTTAACCTCATTCTTTCTTGGGAGAAGAGTCATTTTATGATAACTCAAGGGACAGTCCTTGGTCATATCATCTCCAATAGGGGAATGACTGATGACAGAGATTTTCCATCGGTCTCGCATTCCACACAAACGGACCTCAAATCAATCAACAATTAACCCACAGTAAATATATGCAATAAATATCCAAAAATGTGGAGTTAAAATTTATTATAACTCTACATGTAAATGTGTATAGGTGTAAGCACAGGTAGAGGTCGAACACTGGGAGGCGAAGGGAATGTATGTGAAGCATCATTTATTCAATCCATTGTCCATGTCCTTTTATTGTTTTAGTGGGTTTTGGTTCTTGTGATTTTTTTATATTTTTATTTTTATAATTTTTGTTTTTATATTTTTTTATTTATATTTTTTAGTTATATAAATATAAATATATAAATATATAAGAAATATATAAATATATATATATATATATATAAAGAGATGTATATATAAGAACAAAGAGAGAGGAATAATATAATATATATAAATATAGATATAAATACTTAAAATATATATTGATATAATTTTTTAGCTTTTTAATATTTTTCTAATTTTTTTGTTATTTTTCTGGAATATTTCTAATTTTTATGTATTTTTAATTTCAAAAATGTCCACAATATAGGGCTAAATAATTAGCCGAATATAATTTGGGTTTTAAAAATATAAAATAAACTCCAAAAATTCCCAAATTAATTTTAATACATTAATAATAATATATAGATAATTATAAAAGAGAAAAAATGTATTTTTGGGATTTTTAAGGATTTTTCTATTTTTTTGTTGGATTTTGGAGCTTTCTGATTTTTTTAATTTTCTTTTTGATATTTTTAGGGTTTTTCAATTTCTGGACTCAATATTTATATAATTATACCATATATAATTTTTTTGGAATTTTTCAAAAACATTTTCTAATTTTTTTGTATTTTTCAATTTAAACAGTACAAAATAGGCTTCTATTTCATTTTTAATAATTAGTAAAAATGCAAAAAATGTGAAATAAAGCATGGGCGTGAACAAGCATGGCATGGAGCATCTTTCCTAATTTTTGTGGATTTTTAGAAGCCATCTAGATATTTTTAATAAATGGATAAAAGACACAAAAATAATTAAGCCTGGCAGGGGCATTTTTGCAAATAAAATAAATGACAGGTGCAGCAGTGCAAAAATACAACAGGAATAAACATTTATTTAAATTTTTAGAACTAATTTACAATTAACAAAAGTCGCCAGGGGTTACATGCAATTTTCACGCGCCTCACGTGGGACTGCACGTGAGGCGCGGAAGGACCAAAACGCAATTTCAAGAAACTCAGGGTCCTTTCTGCAAAATTTACAATTATTTTATAACATGCAAATTTATTTACAGCATTAAATATTAAATACAAAAAAGGCGGGGGCTGGATGTGCAAATTACCCCCAACGTGGGCGCTGATGGACGGCTGATCTGCGTTCACTAATACACGTGGCACCTCCACGTGCGTCGATGACGCTTCGCCGATGAGTGGTGCGGATTAGATCTCGTGGGAGATCTGACGGTCTGAGCGCTGCTCCATCGGATGGCTGTGATTGGAATTGGGACCTGCTCTTCATCCAACGGCGGAGACGACGGCTGGAAGAACGGGGAAGAATGCTCGCCTGGGCGAGCTTCCTCCGGTGATGTCTCGCGTCTACATCGGCCTTTGCTGCTCCAAAGGGTCCCAAAAGCTTCCTGGCAGAGTCTTCTATTTGCTGGAGGTGTCTGATCGGACGGAGAGGCACTAGAGCGCCGCCACGAGCTCGAAGAAGAAGCGGAGCTCCAGGTACCTCCGTCGCGTTGGGAATCGTCTCCTGGTGCTGTGTTGCGCACCTAACCTGCACAGGAAGGTAGAGGGGCTCGAGGGCGTCACCCTCGACCCGGGGTTTGAAGCTGGAAGCACGGGGATGATGATGGACGAGGAAGCTCCGGCGAAGGGTGATGGAGGAGCTTCGAGTCGCGGATCCAGGGATGAATCCGGTTGGACAAGGTGGCTGGAAGGTGGAGAAGGCGTAGGGGAACGAAATGAGGGTGAAGAGGTTCGCTCCGGCGAACTTCGAATCGCCCAAATTAAGCTAATCTATGAACCTAAATGCAAAATAAAATGCAGAAATGAAATGCTGGAATCGAAATCTACCTAGAAATACAAAAAGCACAGCTCTTATAACTGGGGGCCTCCAGGGAGCAGGGTGGCCGCCGGAGCGCCACCGCGACAAAATTTCCCTCCGCCATGGCTGAATCGAGGTGCTGGGAAGCGCCTCCTATCACGAGGGCTCCACCAGGAGCTGATTCAAGCTCAAAGAAGGGGATGAAATTGGCCAAATTCGGCCAAGGAAGAGGGAGGAGTTATTTATATACATTCCTGAGGACCCCCAATAACCAGCGATTATTAAAGAATCGGGGCTATGTACAATGGATCTAAATGATCGGCGGGGATCATGGATGAAGGGAGAGCAAATCTCGTGAAGTGATTGTTGTTGATGGAGCGATAGATCGAGCGGAAAAAAGGCAAGAAATCAGGGGAAAAGATGGTTCACGTCAAGTCAGGCGGCTGGAGGTCAAGTTGACTGGGGTCAACTCGCGGAGGGACCTGATTGGTCCACCTCAGCCCACTACAAGACAGAATAGCAGTTTTATTAAAGAAAAATTTATTTAAAATAGTAAATGATTTTATTTATTTTCGAGTATAAAATAAAAAATGTTTATTATTTTATGTAGTATTTTAATACGATTTTTATTTATTTTTTTGAAGTATTTTATTACGGTTAAAATAATGTATTTATAAGTATATTTATATGTATTTATTTTTATTTTGTTTATTTTTATTTAATTATTTTATTTTCTTATTTTATAAATTTATAACTTATTTTTATGAGTCTAAATATATTTTTATTTAATTTTATAAGTTTATTTACATTTTTAACTAAATGTGTTTATGTATATGTAGGTATACTTATAGGTATTTTACCTATATATTATATACATTTTATTTATTTAATGAATTTTATTTATTTTTATTTTGCATTTGTATTTTTAGTAAGATATATATAATATGTACATTATTATAAAAATATAAATGAATAAAGAATAAAAATCACTTTTATTTATGTACATATAGGTAGCATAGGTATTGTGCCTAAGTAATACCTAGGCTTATTTTATTTTACAAATTCTTTTTAGTTTTCTTTTAATTTTAATATATACATGTAATGTATACATTATGTACAAATTTCTAAAATATGAATTCATAAAAATAATGAATATTGAATAAAATGAATATTTTAATCAGGTATTATGTACAAGGAGGGTCAAAAACCTAACTTCTACAGATGGACTCCAAAAATTATGAAACCAATTTTATAAAATAGTTCATGGAAAGCTATATACAATTAAAGGTGAGTTTGGGTGATTTGGAGTTTTTATTTGCAAGATATGGGTCTGTGAAGTTGAGATTTTTGCTTTTTATTTTGTGTATAAAATGTACATTGTGTATTATTTTTGCACAAACTCAATTTTGTATTTTTATTTACATTATTATCTACAACTTTTATGAACAAAGTTTCTTTATTTGCTGAATAAATAATTATGTACAAAATAGGTGTCAAAAATGCATAGATAAATGAAGAAATAAATGAGGTATTTATTGTATAATTGTCCCTTATCTCCCCCTACTTTATTCCTTGTCGACCAATTCCATGCTGGCCTTGGTCTCGGGGTTAGGGTCATAAAATATTTACAATATTTTATTCCTTTTTCTTTTCTTCTCTTTACTCTATAATTTTGGCATTAAAAACCTTATTTTATGTACAATAAATACAATAAAGAATGAATGCTATTATATACAAATTAATGCTATTTACATGCATTTGCTGGGGTTTTTAAGGCCAAAATGAAAGAATAAAGGTGATGAAATGGAGATTCATCACCCCCCTATACTTTCCTTTGCTAGTCCCTAGCAAATACTTATGCAATAAGTACAAAAGAACAAAGAATAAGAAGAAAAGAAAAAGCAAAAATAAAGAATTTAAAGAATAAATTGAATTGATTATGATTATTAAACTCATCTGTACAAAATCAATGTTTGGAGCTCAGCTTAGACCTTGGTGTGAGAATGTGTGTGGAACCTAGTCGGGAACCAAATTTAAAACACAACAGCCTCTGAGAGTCACAGAACTTGGTTCAAATCACCTCAATAGCCAGGTCAGAACTATCCTACGTCATACACAAACCCTTATGACTATGAAGCTGACTTGTACAGTGTAAGTGATAGTGGCTCTCCCCAACTGAAATGACAAAGAGACTAGCTTCTCCAGAATGACAACCCAATGATTCCCTAATCCAACAGCTCTTTCCTCGAGGAGCGGGGTATTCCCCTCTAAGTTCAAGTGGCATCCAACTCAAGAGGAGGAGGTAGAGAAAAGAATGGACGGTAGCCAGTGTAGCTACCTATCCTGGGATGCAAGACCAGTGTAGTCAAGTCATCGAGCTGCAGGCTCATATGGTATAACTTTGATGCTCAAGCTTGCTTATTTTCTATACAACATATATACATACTCCGGCAGGCACTTTATTTTTTATTTTACAAGCCTGTCCACTTTTTTGGAGTTTTTCTTCTTTTTTTTCATACTATTTACAGCAGCATTTACATAAGGACTTTTTCCTCTTGAGCTAGAAGACTATCCCTCTTTTGAAGCTTTATTGCAACCCATAATCTCCTGTCGTTAGACCTCATGGCTATTGGACCAGGTTGGGGTGTACTTCCCTCCCTAGACGAGGACGAATGTTTCCACCCGTGTGCGTCTCAGACTGGCAAATCCAACCCCCTCACCACTCCAACTGAGTTGAGCCAAGTGAAAGGTGCAAGTGTCCAAGTTAGGTCACGGTCGGTAAGAGTCATACGTGTGTCTCGAAAAGTTCTAGTTAGTCCACTGAGGTGACTTGAACCCAGCCCTGATTTCTCAAAGAATTAAGTATGTATAGACCTGAAGTACCTTAGACCTAGTTCCCATAAGGTTCCGGTGCAGTTAGGTGCGGTAAGGTCCAACCGAGCTCCAATCTTTGACTTTATCGGACTAGTTCAATCATCAAGCTCAATGAAAGAATATGAATGCTATGCAAATGCTATTTACAAATATGCAAAGAATAATGCAATCTTTCAAAGAATTTGAAAACAAGAAGAATTTTTGCACAAAGAATTTTTACAGATAAGATAATTTTGGTACTCAACGTATAAGATATGTACAGCTATTTACATGGGCGTGCCGCTTTATTTTACAAGAATTAAGAATTTACAATTTAGTTTTTTATTTATAGGTATATATGTACACTTATTAAAGAATTTTGTTTATTTTTATTTTTATTTATAATAATTATTATATGTATTATTTTAGTTATATGTGACTATTCCTCAAACTTATTTGACACAAATTTTTTAAACAATTTTTGAAAACTATAGTCCAAAATAATAGTTACAAACATTTTTACAAACATGTACACACATTTAAAAATCATTTTGCAAAGATTTTTCAAAACAGTATATATAGATTTTTCAAAATATTTTTGCAACCATTTTTCAAACCATTTGCAAATCATTTTTCAAACATTTTATTTCACACAAAGAAAATAAATTTTTACAAACCACACATTTTTACACAGGTTGAAAACATGTAACAAAATGTTTTCAAAATAGTTTTCAATAAATTTTCACAAAGATTTTCAAACTATTTTTCAAACATTTTGCAAAAAATATTTTCATCTGATTTATTAATCAGTATATACAAAAAGAATTTGAGGAACAACCACATCCTTTTATTAAGTGTTTTTAATGAATTTAAAGAATTATCAGCCATATTATTAAGAGAATACGAAAGTACAAGTTATGGCTAAAGTATATACATAGTATATACGACCCCCCTATACTTAGCTTGAGCTATGTCCTCATAGATCGGAAAAGAGAAAGAGAAGACATAACTCGTACCGAGTATAGACAAGTCTAAAGAATATATGAATAAGAGATGAAACAAATAGAAGTTGACCGTCCCCCTATACTTAGGATCAAGTAATCCTAAGTATAGCAGACTGTACACAAAGCAGGGAGGGTCAAGGGTGGGAATAAACAGATGAACAACTCAGGGGTGCACCCCCCTATACTTAGGACAAGGTACATCCTTAGTACAGAAAACTGACACAAAGGGGCGACACCTTTTATTTAGATACAGAATATAGAAAAGGAAAAGAAGAAAAGAAGAAAAGAGAGATATATATACTGATTAATGAAAAGATCGTGGAGAATATACGCATCACTCCCCCTATACTTAGGGTAAGATAGCCCTAAGTATAGGCGAGAACAAAGTGACGAAAATGTGCAAGGAAAGAACAACACGGTGTGTGCCCCCCTATACTTAGGACAAGGTACGTCCTAGGTGTAGACACAAAGATGTGGCGGTAGATCTGGGGCACTCAGAACATACGGGAGAAAGAATGAAAAAGGTACACATATATACACTGGCGGAGAAGCTGGTGGAGTACAGACAGGTGAATACCGCAGTATCATCGTCGTCTCCCTGTGAGAACGAGGATGCAGCCAGAAAGTGAAAAGATACCCTGATGTGCAGTCAGGTGGGTGTCGGCTACCGGGGATATGTTGGACATGCGAGCCCACGGCGAGCCATTATGCAGTAAATGTTATTGCAATTCCCTCCTTAATCTGAAATAAAGAGTACATAGTTTGCATAATAGGTCCTTTAGTGCAATTAGGGTTATGTACCATGGCCGTCTTAATGATCATACAGCTGTTGATTCAATTATTGAATCATAGAGGATGGTGCTTAGATGAATATCTAATGAGTTAGATTGAGGACTCATCAAGCACCGTCAAATGATTATTAAGAGATGATCTCCAGCCTGAGTAGGAGATGGCGATCCTTTTCTCAGTTAGGTTGATATCTGACCGACTTCTTGATGCAGGTCCTCTGCATAAGAATAGAGATTCGGAGTTGTCGGATGAGTTAGGTCAAAGAGTTGACTTAACGAGATCGAGATAACCAAAGTCCTATATCATATGCTGTCATGATATAGGCACACATCCTCTGACCGGAGACAGATGTGTTACTATATGTCTGAGTATGTACATTTGGCAGACCAATAGGTTGATGGCCTAATCAAGGTCTATACACCGGCGCGCTGGTGTGCATATAAGGGCATATGAGTAATACGATCTCTCAAAGGGATCATACAGGTTCACTACTGAACCGGAAGACATGAGCTCACTCATGAGATATTGGGAAGAATCAAATTCCGTGCGCACGGTCGTCTCGCTTTGGAAGCTTGACTGAATTTGTAGGTTTGATATATACTTTTGGAAAGTATATGATCAAGACCTAGGTATGATATATGCTTTTGGAAAGTATATGATCGATACCGACTCCCAATGATCGAATGAGAAACTTACTGATAAAACCCTGAAGTAGACAGTATAAAGTTGATCTAATACTTCGGGTTTATTCTGAGTCTTCCAGTATGCAGGATGTACAGGTATTGGGAATGCCTGAGGGTGATGTGATCATAAACGGTTGTATAACCATGACGCTTCCATTCCTAGGGAGTGATGAAACAGGTCTGGATTTTAGTGACTCCTCTTAGTAGAGAAGTAATCTGATCTTAGTCCAAATGTTGGACATTTATCTGAATGTGATTCAGATTCAATGAGAAGATTAGATTTTCGGTCTTGATTTAATCAAACATCTATGGGAGGCCCGAGATCTGGATTTGAGATGTGATCTCAATATCCATGTCACTATACGTGGAACAATACAATCGCCCTGTCCTTATCTCCAAGTATTCGCGGAGAAAGCGCATTATCCTTGAAAGAGTTCATGGATAATTCTATTGTTGATATTTGTATCCGAGCATTGAGAAAATGGATAATTAAATGTGATTTAATTATCAAGAGTAATATGAATTTGATTCATATTATAAAGAGAGTTATCTGAGATAATTAAATGTGATTTAACTATCAAAGATGTAGATAATGTGAATATGATTCATATTATTTGAGTACATGAGAATAAGTTATCCAATATAATTAAATGTGATTTAATTGTTATGGATACAAATAATGTGGATAGTAATATCCAATTATTCATAATAGATTATAAATGTGATTTATAATGTATTAGAGGGAGCTAATTATAATTTATATGTGTTGATTAATTATTATGTGTATTGGATACACATTGTATAATTAATTGACAATGTAAATTATATGTTGTTTTGGGTTGTGAATTTGATTCACAATTTTTCTATGGCAAGATTGCAATATTATCAAATATAATTGTGAATTATTTTTGAAGAATAAAAAGCCAACAAAAGTTGTTGGAAATAAATAGAGGAGATTTTTAAGGAGATATGCAATCTCATGGATTTCCATGAGATTGCTCTCTCCATGGAAAGAGGGGGGCGGCACATCATTCCTATAAGGAATGTGTGGCCGTCCACTTTGGAAGGTACATGGAGATGAAATCTCCATGTATCTTCTCTCCTTATTTATTGGTTTGATTTGGATTAATTTGTATTTGATTTTGTCAAATATATTTTGATCTAAATTTGTTGGTTTTACCAACAACAATCTTAGCCATTGGATTGACATAAATCAATCTCATCCATTGATTTTATATGTCACATGGATTGAGATCCATGGATCCCAAATCCCTATAAATAGAGAGGCACACCATGCTCTCTATGTTACACAACACATAATGCTTGAGAAGCATCTCTCTCTCTCTCTCTCTCTGGAGGTCAGCCCTCCCTCTCCCTCTCATGGCCGTCCACCATGGATGCCATGGAGAGGTTCTCCATCACCGCGGCATCGTCGTTATGCTGCCCGTTCGTCTGCTCGTGGATCTCCGTCTCCTTTGGTGCGCCTCGCTCGTGAAGAAGACGTCGGATCTCGTGTGTCGAGATCAGGAGATCCGCCACTTGGATCATCAACATGGATTGCGAGAAGCACGCGGTTCATCCCCGCGCTCGCAAGCGTCTCCTCCGTCGGATCGGACTTGAGACAGGAGGTCTCTTCGTTTAGAGACTTGATTGCAACCACGCTTCAAGAGGTAATCCTAATTACTTGATTGTGGTTAAGACGAAACGATCTGAGAAGTGTTCTTGGATCATGTGGTTTCGTCGTAAGAAAATTTTTTAAATTCCGCTGCATCGAGCAACTAGTGCGACTAGTCGCTCCTCGTCGTATTCGATACGACGCTCACGCTTCTGTGATGCGCTTGAGGATCTAACCATATCCTTCAAGTGGTATCAGAGCCTTAGGTCGACGGTTTCGAATATGATTCGCTAACCGAGGACGACTTGGGTTCGTTAAGGTCGCAAAAGTTTTCATCGCATTTGATTTCGCAGATCTGTTTAGTAAATAAATTTGGCACTGTTTAAATTGTTTAAACACGAATTTAATATTGGATTTTGTTCCCCATTAAATAAGGAAACCATAGGATCTGAGTTTGCGTAAATCGGATTTCGTATGCTCTAGATATGGTAGTTTTAATGAACATGTATTCACTGTTACGGGAACTGCGAATCTTAACGTAATTAAGGAGTTAATTACTGTTTAGAGACGCCTCGAAATGCGTGCAAATCACATAGGTTCTGTTGTAAATCAAGTTAGCAAACTATGGAAACTTACTTTGCTTAATTTAGATTTAAATTGATTGAGATACGCTAATTTTAGTAAGTAGGGGTCACTGCTGAAATTACTTTCCTAATCAAGAACCATGTGATTGTCAATTAGTGAAATTAATTGTTAATTTCATGAAATAATTATGGAAAATATTTGAGAAATATTGGAATATGATTATTTCCTTAATTGACTTGACCCCAACCAATTAGTTGATTAGATTTGATCTAGATCATAATTGGAAACACAATCATCAAACTCCTTGCTTAAATAGGATTGGGAATTTGTCTAGCAAATTTCCTTATAATCAAAATTGTTTTGATTATTATATGGTATAATTTCGGTTGAAGAACCGATGATCATCTCAAGTACAAATTAATCAATTTGGCATTATCCTTTCCCGAGGCGGATATGATGTCTAGTCGGGGATCGCTAGGGTAGCGGGTTGCAACGTATGCGGTCCGTCCCACTCCCGCCGGTACTGGCCATGACAGCGGGTAGGGCCGGGATAATGTCCGAGGGATTAAGATGTATTTTTCTAATTATGAAAATACGAATTAATACGTACTTTGAGAATAATACCATATATATTCAAGTAAGACAATCAAGTTTGATTGATTGAATTGGATTGATAATTAATTTAATATGATTAAGTTAATTATGTCCAATAAAAAAATATTCTAATTTGATTAGAGTTGATAATTCCCTTGGAAAAATTAATTATATGAATGTGATTCATAGAAATTAATTTAATTTGAATAAGATATGAAGGATCACATAAGTGACATCCATGGTCTCCCGTCAAGGCGAAGGGTTTCGTCGCCAGATATTATATGTGGGAGATGCCTGTCCGAAGTGACAGCTCCTGCATATGATCCATTTGGATCGGGCTCGTTGCTTCTCGAAAGAGTACGGACGTATGCGTAGTGACCCCAATATCGGGTCCTCATATTATTGGGGCGATATTGGATTGCGCATAGCGAGTTGTATTCCTGTTGACGGTTGGTTCAATTAATGACGGGTCAACATCACCTTAGGGGTGGTGGGCCCGGGTATTAAAGACCGAATTGGGAGATGCAAGTTGGACTTGCAAGGCGGAATATGTTCCCGCTTCTTTTTATCCGAGTTGTAGGTTCTCATATTATTGGGATGCAACAAAGATAAGGAAGGAGATCCCAGATCTTGCTTGAGATATAATGGTAAGTATATCTCTTACATTGAAAGTGATTAAGGGAATGAACTTTCATTGTTGACATGGCAAGACAACTTTGATATAAAATTCCTAATTCAAAGTAAAACATGTATATATACAAATATATACCCTTATGCAAATTACTTATTTCAGATAATCCTTCATTAAACCCACTCAATGTTATACTCATTAATAACCAGTAGAATATCATGGATTGGACCCTTGATCCAGATATTGTACTTGCGATTGGACACATAATGTATGTGGTTGCAATGTGCAAGTTTCCTCATAATAATGAGAAGTGATAATTAAATAAGACAATAGGACTAAAACCCTAGGGTTTGTATGTCTCTATAAGTCTTGATCTTATCGAATGTACTTTTGAAGTGACATGTCGATGATGATCGTAATTATCAAATTAATCCTTATAAAATCAATAAAGATATTCTGGCATACATATGTGCTCTTGACATTTAATCATGAATGACATGGTTCTCTACATCATGTAGAATGGTAGCTCTATTAGAGATAATGTATTCAAATTGTTTGAGTACCTACCTGAACCTATGCTTTAAGAGTTTGGATGGATGTAGGTGATGAGTGTCATCATTCTACTATCTTTACTCTAGTCATTCATGAAGCTTCATAATATTCATATTGTATGAATTTAATGAAGCATGTATAAGTGTTGAAATACTCTTATATTGAAATTTTTTATTTTAAGATAAGAGATCCTTTAGTCTTGAGCAATGGTTGCTTAGAGATAAAGGGAGCACAGTGGAAGCATGGTTTGGACCCAAGTAAGAAGTATAGTCAAAGAGTTGATTATACTTCTGTGACTTCCATCCAAAGAGTGGGATGAATGCCAATATTGCAATAAGTTGATGTGTTGATAGTGTGACTATCAAGTCTGTCTAAAATCCTTAGAAAATGACTCGGATGGAGCATCAGTACAATCTACATAGATCATTGATATTGACTTGCTTATTGAATAATATAAAGTCTAATAATTGTATCTCAATCTTCTAATCACACTTGCAATTGGTTGCATATGTATTAGAAATTTGATCTTAAGGTTTATTGGTCATCCATGTTGAAAGTGATGCAAGTGTTGCAACAATTCCCATGAGATCAATAGACTTCATATTTTCAGTGGGAGCCCTTAGTCTTAGAGAATGTCTCTATGACCTAGATATTAGAATACACTCATTGTTTATTTCTAATTGTTGGATATAAACATGAATTCTGTAATAAATCTATCATAAACAGTTATGATGGAGATATTTCAGATAGTGATCTAAGATCTAGTGGACTCTATTAAATTAGAAAATTAATGAATAGTTCATTAAGATTTCTAATACTGAAAATTAAACCATTAAAGATCAATAGGAGGACAAAGATCATTTGACAATGATCTGACATAATGTTTTGGACATATGTCTGTTGATGAGATCAATGGACAAGTAAGAGATGAAACTTTAGAATGTCTAAAATTTCAAAACTTGCATACTTATGAATATTGTATTCAAAGTAGAATGTCCAATACACCCTTCTTTTGGAATGGTGTAAGATGTTAAGGTATTCAAGATCTCATACATATTGATGTATGTGAATCATCTATATCAGAATAAACATTATGGATATGTGATATCTATTAATGATTATTTGTGATATGAGATTTCTTCTCTTCACTTAGAAAACTTTGAAATGTTCAAAGATTTCACAATTTTGGTTTAGAACCAGAGTTTGAAGGAAGATGAAATGAATTTGATCTAATCAAGGTAGCTTGTACCTATTAGATGAATTCAAGGAATACCTTATAGAGATGTGAATATCATTTCTATCTCATCCCTCCTAATGAGCCTTAATTCAATAGAGTTGTAGGGAGATGCAATTGATCATGTGTGACATGATTTGATGAATGATTAATCTTAGCATAATTATCTCTTATTTTCCAGGTATATGTGGTAGATACTACATTATACACTTAATAAGGTCCCAAGCTGGTAAGCTGGAATCTAGCACCAGAGAGCGCTACTTCATTAGGAAAATAAAGGATGGTATTAGATACCTACTTTATGACCTTCAGATTCTTAAAAGATCTCATCTTTGAGAATATGATTCTTATAGGATGACTCTCTTGAGAATCAAGATGAAAATGAAGTAAAGGAACTCATTTAATCTTGAAAAGATAATGAGGCTCCTGAAATCGGAAACTAAAATAGATAATTAAAGATGAAACATTAATACCTCTTCAAATAAGTTTGAGGATGGATTCCATGTGTCAGTTGAAAATGATCGGACTTCATGTGATGAATCTCCTGAGGATCATGACATATAAAGATGGATGTTAGCAATAAAAGTCTAATGTAGACTTCATATACAAGTGTTGTATATGGACCCATTAAGGTGTAAATGGATCTTCAAGAGAAAGAGGGAACCTGATGAGAAGGTATAGACCTTCAAAGCACGGTTCGTAGCCATGAGCTACACACCAAAGAGAATGCATCGCTTGCGATAAGACTTGCTCTCCAATGACCTTGCTTTAACCCATCAGAATATTGCTAACTATAGCTACACAACTTGTCTATGACATCTTCATGGTGTGAGTCAAGATTGCTTTCCTCTATAAATACCTCTCTGAGGATATTCATATGAAGTAGCCCCAAGGCTTCATGGTTGAGGAAAGCAAGGTGTGCTAGCTGAAGAACTCCATCTTTGCACTCCAATAAGTTTCTTGTAGTTGGAACATAAGATTTGATGAAATCATAAATGTTGTGATTTCAGATAAAATCTTGATGAACCATGTGAAGCTTAGTGGGAGTGCCATTGTGTTCATCGTGCTAAATGTAGATATTATTCTAATCATTTAGAATGATATAAGAATAATAATAAGTGTTTTATAATTTGGTTGTTCTATACCTTGAGATACAATTTCAAGGATACCTCTTAGATCTTAATTCTGAAGTCGTTCAGAAGCAAAGAGAAGATGGTATTGGGACTGTCGCATTAGTAGTACACCTTGGACTTATTCCATGTTCTGGACAATTCCAAGAAAGGCTTCCTTTCCTTAAGATGTGGTAGTGACCTGTCTAAAGGGATAGCACCTCAAAGAGTTGAGGAAGTGAATGCTAGAACTGCTTGCACTTGTGCATCAGTTGTGAGAAGCCGAATATATACTAGATATGTACAAGAACCAGATGTCTACCATGCAGTGGGAGTAGTAAACTGTTACTAATCCTACTATGGAGATAAAACACTTGATTGCAGTAATAACAATATCTTCAAAGATGATGAAACTTAGAGATAGTGATCTCAAAGTCTTATCTTCAAAGGTTTAAGACCTTGTAGATAGTGATCTATAAGGGTCTTAACTGTAGATACCTTAGGAGATAGAGATCTCCAGGAATGAAGGTATTCTAATAAGGATTATGGGAATACTGGTTATGATAATTAATAAGATGTAGTGTCAAGGACACTATAACCAACAAAATTGAGTGTCGGTTGCATGAGATGCAACATTCGCATTGGATGCGAGCACTGTTACTAGGCTATATGCAAGTGCCGTAAAAGGACTTGGCGTAGTCTCTTGGGAACGGAGTGACTGATCAGCTTACCTAGCTATTTTCTAAATAGCCTATGATTGTCACATGAGTGTGGGTTTAAATGATTAGCCCATTAATGGCTCTTTGGGCTAGTGGGAGATTGTTGGACATGCGAGCCCACGACGATCCATTATGCAGTAAATGTTATTGCAATTCACTCCTTAATCTGAAATAAAGAGTACACAGTTTGCATAATAGGTCCCTTAGTGCAATTAGGGTTATGTACCATGGCTGTCTTAATGATCATACAGCTGTTGATTCAATTATTGAATCATAGAGGCTGGTGCTTAGATGAATATCTAATGAGTTAGATTGAGGACTCATCAAGCACCGTCAAATGATTATTAAGAGATGATCTCCAACCTGAGTAGGAGATGGCAATCCTTTTCTCAGTTAGGCTGATATCTGACCGACTTCTTGATGCAGGTCCTCTGCATAAGAATAGAGATTCGGAGGTGTCGGATGAGTTAGGTCAAAGAGTTGACTTAACGAGATCGAGATAACCAAAGTCCTATATCATATGCTGTCATGATATAGGCACACATCCTCTGACCGGAGACAGATGTGTTACTATATGTCTGAGTATGTACATTTGGCAGACCAATAGGTTGATGGCCTAATCAAGGTCTATACACCGGCACGCTGGTGTGCATATAAGGGCATATGAGTAATACGATCTCTCAAAGGGATCATACAGGTTCACTACTGAACCGGAAGACATGAGCTCACTCATGAGATATTGGGAAGAATCAAATTCCGTGCACACGGTCGTCTCGCTTTGGAAGCTTGACTGAATTTGTAGATTTGATATATACTTTTGGAAAGTATATGATCAAGACCTAGGTATGATATATGTTTTTGGAAAGTATATGATCGATACCGACTCCCAATGATCGAATGAGAAACTTACTGATAAAACCCTGAAGTAGACAGTATGAAGTTGATCTAATACTTCGGGTTTATTCTGAGTCTTCCAGTATGCAGGATGTACAGGTATTGGGAATGCCTGAGGGTGATGTGATCATAAACGGTTGTATAACCATGACGCTTCCATTCCTAGGGAGTGATGAAACGGGTCTGGATTTTAGTGACTCCTCTTAGTAGAGAAGTAATCTGATCTTAGTCCAAATGTTGGACATTTATCTGAATGTGATTCAGATTCAATGAGAAGATTAGATTTGCGGTCTTGATTTAATCAAGCATCTATGGGAGGCCCGAGATCTGGATTTGAGATGTGATCTCAATATCCATGTCACTATACATGGAACAATACAATCGCCCTGTCCTTATCTCCAAGTATTCGCGGAGAAAGCGCATTATCCTTGAAAGAGTTCATGGATAATTATATTATTGATATTTGTATCCGAGCATTGAGAAAATGGATAATTAAATGTGATTTAATTATCAAGAGTAATATGAATTTGATTCATATTATAAAGAGAGTTATCTGAGATAATTAAATGTGATTTAACTATCTAAGATGTAGATAATGTGAATATGATTCATATTATTTGAGTACATGAGAATAAGTTATCCAATATAATTAAATGTGATTTAATTGTTATGGATAAGAATAATGTGGATAGTAATATCCAATTATTCATAATATATTATAAATGTGATTTATAATGTATTAGAGGGAGCTAATTATAATTTATATGTGTTGATTAATTATTATGTGTATTGGATACACATTGTATAATTAATTGACAATGTAAATTATATGTTGTTTTGGGTTGTGAATTTGATTCACAATTTTTCTATGGCAAGATTGCAATATTCTCAAATATAATTGTGAATTATTTTTGAAGAATAAAAAGCCAACAAAAGTTGTTGGAAATAAATAGAGGAGATTTTCAAGGAGATATGCAATCTCATGGATTTCCATGAGATTGCTCTCTCCATGGAAAGAGGGGGGCGGCACATCATTCCTATAAGGAATGTGTGGCCGTCCACTTTGGAAGGTACATGGAGATGAAATCTCCATGTATCTTCTCTCCTTATTTATTGGTTTGATTTGGATTAATTTGTATTTGATTTTGTCAAATATATTTTGATCTAAATTTATTGGTTTTACCAACAACAATCTTAGCCATTGGATTGACATAAATCAATCTCATCCATTGATTTTATATGTCACATAGATTGAGATCCATGGATCCCAAAACCCTATAAATAGAGAGGCACACCATGCTCTCTATTTTACACAACACATAATGCTTGAGAAGCATCTCTCTCTCTCTCTCTCTCTCTCTCTCTCTCTCTCTTTCTCTCTGGAGGTCAGCCCTCCCTCTCCCTCTCATGGCCGTCCACCATGGATGCCATGGAGAGGTTCTCCATCACCGCGGCATCGTCGTTATGCTGCCCATTTGTCTGCTCGTGGATCTCCATCTCCTTCGGTGCGCCTCGCTCGTGAAGAAGACATCGGATCTCGTGTGTCAAGATCAGGAGATCCGTCACTTGGATCATCAACATGGATTGCGAGAAGCACGCGGTTCATCCCTGCGCTCGCAAGCGTCTCCTCCGTCAGATCGGACTTGAGACAGGAGGTCTCTTCGTTTAGAGACTTGATCACAACCACGCTTAAAGAGGTAATCCTAATTACTTGATTGTGGTTAAGACGAAACGATCCGAGAAGTGTTCTTGGATCATGTGGTTTCGTCGTAAGAAATTTTTTTAAATTCCGCTGCATCGAGCGACTAGTGCGACTAGTCGCTCCTCGTCGTATTCGATACGACACTCACGCTTCCGTGATACGCTTGAGGATCTAACCATATCCTTCAGGATAATCAGATCGGAAAGTGAATCAGGGACCGGTAGCGGAAATCATTCAATCGGCATAGAAGGTTTAGCATGAGGGAACAGAACCGATACCGTAAGACCGGGTGGAAGGAAGAGCAGTACAGACTCCTCCAGTCAATCAGAGTCTCAGGTAGTTTGGAAATAAAGCATATGAGACTGTGTGATGTACGGTGGTGATATAATCTGGAAGTCACACGAATACACCGAACAACACAATATGTGGCTCACTCTTGCGAGGGTCCTCAAGGTGAGCAAAATCAGAGCATAATCAGAAGACTCGACTCCGTGCTCCGATAGACAGGAGACACAACCAGGGAGGAGACCGAGTACGAAGCTCAGAAGACTCGGGTTCGTGCTCCACCAACTGGGAGACACCAGAGATGAAGCCGAGTACCTACAAAATGATGTACTCTCCCGCAGATAACCCTCGGGGAGTAGTACATAATAAGCAATGAATAATCAGAACAGAAGCTCACCCTTGCGAGGGTCGTCAAGGAGAGCGGCCTCAAAGGATCCTGATCCATCAGACGGATCATAGAAATGATCTCGGTAGGCGACAGATCGGCTACCGGAAGAAGAGATCGTCAAATCAAGAAAGTGTGGCAGCGTCCAGTGGATAACCCTCGGGGAACGTGCTGCCAGCTAGGCATGAAAATAGCAGATATCAGAAGCTCAACCTTGCGAGGACCGTCAAGGTGAGAAGACTCGAAGGAGTCTAATCAGATAGGTCCCATGATCCGCAGATCGAATAAGCAACTCAAGAGGGGACCAAAAATCATGTATATCAGACGACTCGATTCCGTGCTCCGCAGATCGGAGACACAGTCAGCAGTGGAACCGAGCGTAAAGAGAGTGTCGCATGCTCCCGCAGATAGTCCTCGGGGAGCAATGCAAACTAAGCAGTGAATATTCAGAATGTGTCTCTACCTTGCGAGGGTCGTCAAGGAGAGAAGAGGGCTCAGAGGAGTCTAGTATATTGGCCTCGTGTACTGACAGGTCAAGTACACAATCACAGGGGGAGGCCAATCAAGCATATCATCTTGACTCGGTTTCGGGTCCCGTCACAATGGCGACCCAAGCAGTGAATGAAACCGCAGCCCTAGAAAGTATCACATTTTCCCGCAGATAGTCCTCGGGTGGGAATGCTGGCAAGTCGTCTCAGGTCCTCAAAAGTGTGAATCCATCAATCCATAGGAGGGCATAATATTATGCAAGGGAGCAAATAATCATGTCATTCACCAAACCTCCCTTGGGTCAATCCAGGAAGCTGAGATGGCACGAAAAATAGTCAGGAATCCTCTAAGTGCCCGGGTGGATCAAAGAGTCAGGAGATCAAGGATGGGTCAATCAGGAAGATGAGAGATCATGTAGGATCCGCACACCTTTATCAAGAATCCCAGAGTAGAATAATCCGTTAATCCTCAAAAATCAAGATGCGTGGAACCTCAAGAGAGATAGATCAATCAATACTCATGAAATCTTCATCAAATCATCGCATTATATCACATCCTCAATCCGGTGCGCGAGAACTAAAATTCCTCAATAATGCATCACACCTATGCTCTTGTATCATCAAAAATCCTCACGAAGCCCATATTCATGTACCAAAAACAAATCCACCAAATCAATCTCAGCAACCTCAACATCATGGCCCGGCTTACACCAATAATCTGTATAAATAATCCTCGATGCGGGCTTCATCAATATGCACAACATTCCCGGGTAAAGGGAGAGATGATACGGGGTACACGAGGAAGATGGATAAGAAGGGTACACAATGGGGTGGAGAAGCTGATTGAGCGGGCGTGCCAATATCGTGGGTGGTAGAAGAGTGATACAGAGGGTACAAGGAGGGCGGGCGAGAAAATCAGGGTGCAGACACGATTGGGTGTTCCACACAAGGCGGGAACACCGTCAAAATGGTGGTTCAAGGAGACTGCTCTCCCTGAACCCGAGAATGATGATGGTACGGAGAATACGAGGAGAGTGATAAAGAAGCGGGAAACAAAGGACTTGGCGAAGAATGATTGAGCTCAAGCGCCAATATCATGACTCGATGCAAGATGAAGAGATGTATGTATAAGATGGGTAGAGAGACTCAAAGATGAAAAATGCATGACTCACACGGGCGGAACCGACAACTTTAGTAATGAATGAAAAGCACAATGGACTCCAAGTCACAATCAAGATGCAAGGCAAACCCCCAATTCACCTACTCAACACAGTGAAGACCATCAGGTGACGATCATTTATCTTTTCAATTTTAGAGTTAGGTGAGAACCACAAAAATTGTACAATCACTTAGGAGGCTTGATAGGATTTGGGCTCTACTCCTTAGTGTGTACGTGAGCAATTTAAAACGCATCCAATGAGGGGGTTCCTCTCCCCAAGACAAGGAATCCATTGTGTTTTATTTTTAGGTCCAATAGAGTTAGCAGTCCCGATTTTATTTAAGTTATCACTTTTTTGGGTATTTTCAATGCACGTGCCTATCGAGGTTCCAATTTCCATTAAGCATCCTAGGTTGGCAAAAAAAAGAGGGAGAAGATCAGAAAAGCCATGCAAGTCGGAAAATGATGATGCATGCCAAGTAAGAAGATTTACAGTGCCTCCCAGCTCTCTCCATGCGGGATGCAAAACAGAATTTGAAACCTATGCTATATGCAAATGCAAACCGAAGAAATCGCCCTAGGTTCAGAAATTGCTATTATCGTGAAGCACTACAAGTCTCTCATTCATCTTTAGCCTCAAAAAGTCCGGTCTTGGCTCACCCCTCCTCTGTGCTCAACACACTTGAGCTTAGGAGAAAGCGCTTTGCGGGGCTCGCTGTGGCACAAAGGCTAAGAGATAAATAAGCGGCTGTTTAGAGTTTGATCTAGGTCCAAAGCGAACTATAGGTACATGCAAATATTAGGGTGTTTGGACCTAACTCTACGAGCAAGCAACTCCTAAGCTAAGGCTCATTCACACAAAATAATAAAAATAAAGAAAAAGAAAAGCATCAAAAATCATCGAGGCCCCCAAGGGAACAATCCCTCGGGCACTGGACCTCGGGAGTCGAAGTGTACCTGTGAGAGTCCTGTATTATTACATGTTTTTAAGTGTCACTCTCTCTCACATCAATATACAAAATAAAATAAAATAAAATGCACAAAAATAAAGACTGACTTCAACACATCTCCTTCATCTGTCATTAATGCTCTCTCCTGTTGGCTTGGCATAGAAGAGCCAACTCCACCTTGCTTGGGTGCATAGGTCCTCCTAAGAGGGTCCTCCTTCGCTTGGCGATCCCTCACATCAAAGAAAAAGAAAAGAGATGGTCAGAGCAGTCAATCAATAATCTCAAATAAGAATAAAAATCACACAAATAAATAAATGAAGGACACGAGCAAAGAATTAAATGTATGAACAACTACGCTCATAAAATCATACAAAATCCGTTGCCTCCCCGGCAACGGCGCCATTTGATGACAGAGATTTTCCATCGGTCTCGCATTCCACACAAACGGGAACGCGGTCGCTGAGGCGACCGACAGAAGACCTCAAATCAATCAACAATTAACCCACAGTAAATATATGCAATAAATATCCAAAAATGTGGAGTTAAAATTTATTATAACTCTACATGTAAATGTGTATAGGTGTAAGCACAGGTAGAGGTCGAACACTGGGAGGCGAAGGGAATGTATGTGAAGCATCATTTATTCAATCCATTGTCCATGTCCTTTTATTGTTTTAGTGGGTTTTGGTTTTTGTGATTTTTTTATATTTTTATTTTTATAATTTTTGTTTTTATATTTTTTTTATTTATATTTTTTTAGTTATATAAATATAAATATATAAATATATAAGATATATATATATATAAAGAGATGTATATATAAGAACAGAGAGAGAGAGGAATAATATAATATATATAAATATAGATATAAATACTTAAAATATATATTGATATAATTTTTTTAGCTTTTTAATATTTTTCTAATTTTTTTGTTATTTTTCTGGAATATTTCTAATTTTTATGTATTTTTAATTTCAAAAATGTCCACAATATAGGACTAAATAATTAGCCGAATATAATTTGGGTTTTAAAAATATAAAATAAACTCCAAAAATTCCCAAATTAATTTTAATACATTAATAATAATATATAGATAATTATAAAAGAGAAAAAAATGTATTTTTGGGATTTTTAAGGATTTTTCTATTTTTTGTTGGATTTTGGAGCTTTCTGATTTTTTTAATTTTCTTTTTGATATTTTTAGGGTTTTTCAATTTCTGGACTCAATATATATATAATTATACCATATATAATTTTTTTGGAATTTTTCAAAAACATTTTCTAATTTTTTTTTGTATTTTTCAATTTAAACAGTACAAAATTGGCTTCTATTTCATTTTTAATAATTAGAAAAAATGCAAAAAATGTGAAATAAAGCATGGGCGTGAACAAGCATGGCATGGAGCATCTTTCCTAATTTTTGTGGATTTTTAGAAGCCATCTAGATATTTTTAATAAATGGATAAAAGACACAAAAATAATTAAGCCTGGCAGGGGCATTTTTGTAAATAAAATAAATGACAGGGGCAGCGGTGCAAAAATACAACACGAATAAACATTTATTTAAATTTTTAAAACTAATTTACAATTAACAAAAGTCGCCAGGGGTTACATGCAATTTTCACGCGCCTCACTGGGCTGCACGTGAGGCGCGAAAGGACCAAAACGCAATTTTGAGAAACTCAGGGTCCTTTCTGCAAAATTTACAATTATTATATAACGTGCAAATTTATTTACAGCATTAAATATTAAATACAAAAAAGGCAGGGGCTGGATGTGCAAATTACCCCCAACGTGGGCGCTGATGGACGGCTGATCTGCGTTCACTAATACACGTGGCGCCTCCACGTGCGCCGATGATGCTTCGTCGATGAGTGGTGCGGATTAGATCTCGTGGGAGATCTGACGGTCTGAGCGCTGCTCCATCGGACGGCTGTGATTGGAACTGGGACCTGCTCTTCATCCAACGGCGGAGACGACGACTGGAAGAACGGGGAAGAATGCTCGCCTGGGCGAGCTTCCTCCGGTGATGTCTCGCGTCTCCATCGGCCTTTGCTGCTCCAAAGGGTTCCAAAAGCTTCCTGGAAGAGTCTTCTATTTGCTGGAGGTGTCTGATCGAACGGAGAGGCACTGGAGCGCCGCCACGAGCTCGAAGAAGAAGCGGAGCTCCAGGTACCTCCGCCGCGTTGGGAATCGTCTCCTGGTACTGTGTTGCGCACCTAACCTGCACAGGAAGGTAGAGGGGCTCGAGGGCGTCACCCTCGACCCAGGGTTTGAAGCTGGAAGCACGGGTATGATGATGGGCGAGGAAGCTGCGACGAAGGGTGATGGAGGAGCTTCGAGTCGCGGATCCAGGGACGAATCCGGTTGGACAAGTTGGCTGGAAGGTGGAGAAGGCGTAGGGGAACGAAATGAGGGTGAAGAGGTGGTCGGAAAACAGTCGGGGAACGGTGGAGAAGTCACCGGAGCGAAGCTCCGACGAACTTCGAATCGCCTAAATTAAGCTAATCTATGAACCTAAATGCGAAATAAAATGCGGAAATGAAATGCTGGAATCGAAATCTACCTAGAAATATAAAAAGTGCAGCTCTTATACCTGGGGGCCTCTAGGGAGCAGGGTGGCCGCCGGAGCGCCACCGCGACAAAATTTCCCTCCGCCATGGCTGAATCGAGGTGCTGGGAAGCGCCTCCTGTCACGAGGGCTCCACCAGGAGCTGATTCACGCTCAAAGAAGGGGATGAAATTGGCCAAATTCGGCCAAAGAAGAGGGAGGAGTTATTTATATACATTACTGAGGACCCCCAGTAATCGACGATTTTTAAAGAATCGGGGCTATGTACAATGGATCTAAATGATCGGCGGGGATCATGGATGAAGGGAGAGCAAATCTCGTGAAGTGATTGTTGTTGATGGAGCGATAGATCGAGCGGAAAAAAGGCAAGAAATCAGGGGAAAAGATGGTTCACGTCAAGTCAGGCAGCTGTAGGTCAAGTTGACTGGGGTCAACTCGCGGAGGGACCTGATTGGTCCACCTCAGCCCGCTACAAGACAGAATAGCAGTTTTATCAAAGAAAAATTTATTTAAAATAGTAAATGATTTTATTTATTTTCGAGTATAAAATAAAAATTGTTTATTATTTTATGTAGTATTTTAATACGATTTTTATTTATTTTTTTGAAGTATTTTATTACGGTTAAAATAATGTATTTATAAGTATATTTATATGTATTTATTTTTATTTTGTTTATTTTTATTTAATTATTTTATTTTCTTATTTTATAAATTTATAACTTATTTTTATTAGTCTAAATATATATTTTTTTTAATTTTTATAAGTTTATTTACATTTTTAACTAAATGTGTTTATGTATATGTAGGTATACTTATATGTATTTTACCTATATATTATATACATTTTATTTATTTAATGAATTTTATTTTTTTTTTTTTGGATTTGTATTTTTAATAAGATATATATAATATGTACATTATTATAGAAATATAAATGAATAAAGAATAAAAATCACTTTTATTTATGTACATATAGGTAGCATAGGTATTGTGCCTGAGTATTACCTAGGCTTATTTTATTTTACAAATTCTTTTTAGTTTTCTTTTAATTTTAATATATACATGTAATGTATACATTATGTACAAATTTCTAAAATATGAATTCATAAAAATAATGAATATTGAATAAAATGAATATTTTAATCTGGTATTATGTACAAGGAGGGTCAAAAACCTAACTTCTACAGATGGACTCCAAAAATTATGAAACCAATTTTATAAAATAGTTCATGGAAAGCTATATACAATTAAAGTGAGTTTGGGTGATATGGAGTTTTTATTTGCAAGATATGGGTCTGTGAAGTTGAGATTTTTGCTTTTTATTTTGTGTATAAAATGTACACTGTGTATTATTTTTGCATAAACTCAATTTTGTATTTTTATTTACATTATTATCTACACTTTTATGAACAAAGTTTCTTTATTTGCTGAATAAATAATTATGTACAAAATAGGTGTAAAAATGCATAGATAAATGAAGAAATAAATGAGGTATTTATTTTATAATTGGCCCTTATCTCCCCCTACTTTATTCCTTGTCGACCAATTCCATGCTGGCCTCGGTCTCGGGGTTAGGGTCATAAAATATTTGCAATATTTTATTCCTTTTTCTTTTCTTCTCTTTATTCTATAATTTTGGCATTAAAAACCTTATTTTATGTACAATAAATACAATAAAGAATGAATGCTATTATATACAAATTAATGCTATTTACATGCATTTGCTGGGGTTTTTAAGGCCAAAATGATAGAATAAAGGTGATGAAATGGAGATTCATCAATGACCAAGGTGGATATCATAAAGAAACTCAATCTGTCGTCCAATCGGAAGCATATACGATCTTTCCTTGGCAATGTTGGTTTCTACCGACGTTTCATACAAGACTTCAGCAAAATTGCCCGATCGTTATCTGATCTTCTCGTGAAAGACACTGAGTTCATTATTGATGATAAGTGTCTTTTAGCTTTTGAAGCTCTCAAGAGCATGGTTGTAGAAGCTCATGTCCTTCAGGCAACCGATTGGTCTCTTCTATTCGAGATCATGATGGACGCTTCCGATTTTGCTGTTGGGGTTGTGTTGGGATAGAGGAGGGATGACCTTCCATACGCCATACACTACGCTAGAAATTCTATGGATTCCGCCTAGCAGAATTACACGGTAACAGAGAAAGAAATGCTAGTCATAGTATTTGCCTTAGATAAGCTTAGGTCCCATATTTTAGGATCGAAGGTCACCATTTTCACTGACCATACCGCCATTAGGTATCAATTGGACAAAAAGGATTCCAAGACGTGTCTGAGCTGATGTATCCTTCTACTCCAGGAGCTCAATATGGTGATCAAGGATAAGCATGGAGTCAAGAATGTGGTGGTGGATCACCTCTCCTGGTTAGAATCACCCGAGATTTTCTGAGTTTGATGCACTTATCACCGAGATCTTCCCCAATGTGGCGATTCTTGTTGTCGCCTTGCTCCCATGGTATGCCGACATTGTGAACTTTCTTGTTGTTAAGAAAGTCCAACAAGGTTGGTCCAGACAGAGACTTGAGACTTTCCTCATGAAATCCAAGTCTTACCATTGGGAGGGTCCGATCCTTTATCATGAAGGAGCAGATTCTGTCTGGCATTGGTGTATTCCTCAGGAGGAATACCAGAGTGTACTCATGTACTGCCATATATTAGAAGATGGAGGACACCATTTAGGGAAGAGGACAACCCATAAGATGCTTCAATCTGGTCTTTGGTGGCCTATGCTCATTGCGTATGCCCATGCATTCATAAATAGATGTACTTATTGTCAGAGAATGGGCACTTGTGGACATAGAGACATGATGTCGATGCAGCCAATTCACTTCTGTGAAGTGTTTGACGCATGGGGTATCGACTTTATGGTCCCATTTACTAAGAGTCAGGGATTCAAGTATATTATTCTAGCTGTAGATTATGTGATTCGTTGGGTAGAGACCATTCGTGCCTGAGCCGGTAATGTGAACACGGTTTGCAAGTTCCTAAGAAAGCATATCATTACGCGGTTCAGGGTCCTTCAAGTTGTGATACCAGACGGTGGTAGTCACTTCATCAACGATAAGGTAAGATAACTTTCTAACGAGTTCGGCATAGATCAATGGGTTGCTACTCCGTATCATTCTCAGATGAATGGTCTAGCCGAGGTATCAAATAGGGAGATCAAGACGGTCTTGCAGAAGTTTGTTCGCTCAGACTAAAAGAACTGGTCGTAGCTTTTGGACTTGGTTCTTTGGGCTTATAGAACATCCTTCAATACTCCATTGGGTACACCTCCCTTTCGACTCGTTTATGGCAAGCCATGCCACTTACCGGTTGAGATCAAGCACCGATCTTTGTGGGAAGTGAAAGAAGTGGTCTTTGGTCTAGATGATGTGGGGGATAAGAGGAAGAAAGCATTGGCAGCCCCGGAGGAATTGAGATATGAAGCCTAAACGAGTAGACTTCATTATAAGGAGTGGATGAAAGTGTGGCATGATGCTCATATCATTCACAAGCAGTTTGATCCTAATCTGAAATTTTGGCTATTCGATGCGATACTAAAGCTATTTCTAGGGAAACTGCAGAGCAAATGGAAAGGCATGTATCTTGTGCGAAAGGTGTACGAGAACGGTAACATCAACATATTTGAGTTGTCCTCTAATTCCACCTTTCGAGTTAATAGTCAGCGGTTGAAACCTTTTCTCAATAATGAACTGCCGACCATTGAAGTTGCCCTGATTCATTTTTTATGAGATATGCTCTTCACTCTATATACTCTGCATCTCATACCTGATTTTCCAGATCATCTTGTAGATACTTTTGATTTTATTCTTTCTTCCTTCCATTTTTCTTACACCCTTAGGTTTCATCTAGAATTTTTGTTATACTTAGGATGTCCTAAGTATAGGGGGTGTAGACAATGTGTAGTTCAAATCATTCTGTTCTATTACCCCTATCGTTGCTTATACTTAGGGTGTGCTTTACCCTAAGTATAAAAGGGGTAATATCGCCCATTCTCATTTTTTATTGTTTTCAATTTTGTATCATCTGCTCTCTCGCTTGTCCCTCATCTGTTGGTATTCTTATCTATACTTAGGGAAATTTTACCCTAAGTATAGGAGGGACAAGTTGAGTTGTTGATTATGTACATCTCTTGACCTAGAGGGGATTATTGACTTCTATTCGTTTATTCATTATTCCTTTTAAGTCGTTATAGCATAGGATTCTTTTCACCATCTATACTTGGCCTGAGTTATATCTTCCTTTGTCGCTTCTTTGGTCATTACGAGGACATAGTTCACGTTAAGTATAGGTGGTGTCGTATATATATTCTATATATACTTTAGAAGCCATAACTCATACTTTATTGTATTTTTAATAATATAGCTCTCTAAAAGTATGGGTGCATATATTTTGGGTTTCTAACAGCTGCAAGAAAGCAGTAAATATGACAAAAAAATTAACTTAAAAGTTGTATATAAAAAGTGTTGTAAAATTCTTGGATAAAATCCTCAATTATTTAAAACTTGTAAAAATCCTTGTAAAATCTTAAATAATAGCTATATAAAATTGTATATAACAATTGTATAAAATCCTTTATAAAATGAACAAAATTCTTGTAAAATTTGTGTAAAGTGAATTAATCCACTAACTCTTTCAAAAAAACCCTAAAAATTGAAAAGTTTTAAAATTCAATAAAAATTTGCAAAATTCTTAAAATTGTACATAAAAAGTTTTATCTGAAAAATGTAGTTCAAAAAAAAATTGTTGTATTCATCCGCATGTTTCAGAACAAGTTTGATTCTTGAACCGAATGGATCTAAGTCTGAGAGATGGAGCGTGGTTTAGGCCTTAAGTTAATTCTAAAGGGACTTTATTAGGAATTGGATTTAAGACTCTTTAGGTCTTTTAGAATTAATTCTTTGGATTCCATGAGACCATGCTCGGGATTCAACTTGAAAGTGCCTAAGTAGGACACCTGGTGTCATCCATTTAACTCTTATCCATTTGAACCAATTTTGAACTCATGCACTCTACACTTAGCTCAACTTGCATGGGGCTGTGAAGGGCAATACATTTCGGTGGTGAGTTTCCATCCTTATCTTGTGGCGTTGACATCTAAATACGGGAAGAGATCGGGGTTGAAATAAAGCTTCGGATGAGGGAAGGATCTGCTCACACAATTTTTCCAAGACCCCAAAAAATGGATGGAATGAAAAGATGCTATATCCATCGGGGCACAAACGATCTATGCAGTGCAACAATCATTTCTACCAAAAAGAAGCCATACACCAAATACCAAATGACCACAATGGTCGAAGCTTCAGAAAAGCATGCTTTATCTTAGTGGAGACTTGGCTAAACTGGCCAAGCTTCACAAGGAGATGTAATTACACAAATCATACTCATATTCTCTTCCCATTATTCTATCTTCTCTCTCTATTCAATTGTGGACATAGCATGACCTGACCTTAGAAGGAAATACCCCCCCTCCTCAAGGATCGAGTAGCTGGATGAGGGCCCAATGGGAGTGTTTTACTGGGATTGGCAGTTTCTTCACCTCTCTAAGCATGAATACCTAAACCTTTCACACATAGTACAAATTGCTTTCAAAGTTGAACAGTTTGTGTGGTGTATGGGTGGATCTAAGTTGGTTGTTGAGATGAACCTGGATAAGGATTTGTGGAACTTGAGGACCGTCGAGGCTTAAATCCTAATTCTAACAGTCCTGACATACTATTAATCCAAAGATTTAAATCCAAGTTCTAAATTTTGGGAGAAGTGAGATTCGGTTTAAAGAAAAAAGCAAGTTCTAAGTTCTTTTATTTTTCCTTTTTCTACTTGCTTGCACTTATATATAGAATAAGTGTTTGCTAAGGGACTAGCAAAGGTAAAGTATAGGGGAATGATGAATCTAAGATTCATCGCCTTTATTCTTTCATTTTGGATAAAATCCTTGGTAAAATGCATGTAAGTATTCATTAATTCTCACCAGTTAACATTCTAACCACAAATATTAAAATTATATATAACACTTGTTTTATCCAAAAAAATCAATAAAGAGAAAAAGGAAAATAAAAAGAAAAGAAGGATGTATATAATAAATAGACAGACTGATCCTAACCTTGAGACCAGGTCAATATTTACTTGGTTGACAAAATAAGTTAGAAGAGATAAGGATTCTAATGTTAAAAATACCAGAAAATCGAGATCACAAAAATATCTTCATCTATTTATCACCTTATAAATATTTCACCTATTTTATTTATTACTTAGAAAATTTCAAATCAAAACACTTATATTACAAAAGTTGTTCATAAAAATATATATTATTTTATTAAAAATATCAGAAAAATTATTCAACATAAAATAATTAATTATCATGAATCGAAAAGGCCGTAAAAGCCAACTTCTGAGGTCCATATCTATTTATAGAAAACTCCAAAATAGACCAAACTCACTTTTAAACTTTGTTTTATACTTAAAAATATTCATTAAAATATCAAAAAAAATATTAGAATAAGACGGGTAAATTTTGACATTTGGACCCCGTTGTATATATGTACAATATGTAGAAAATTCCCGTATTTTTAATTAATTAATTGTAACTCCATTTCACTTAATTTCTTTTCTAAAATTCTTCTAAAAATCATTAGAAAGATATAAAAATATAATTTAAGTCAAAATGCCAATAACTCCCGAGGCCTCGAAGTCATTACCTAAACATTCCGGACCTCATAACTTGGCCAAATGAACTCCGAATCTGGTAAACTCAATTTCTAAATCCGTTTTATTTAAATATCTATATAATGACACTGATTTCTCTAAAATTTGAGTTAATATGCAAAATGTGGTTTTGGGACCATATTGGTATAATGTACCATATACCTTAATTAATATTATTTAATATATTTTATTAATATACTTCATTAATATTCTATTATTAAATTAAATTGATTTATTTCTTTTATATATAACCAATTAATTAATATTTATTTAATTATTAAGTTATTTAATTATTTAATTAATTGAATACTTAATTATATTCTTAAGTTACTTAATTTCGTATTAAATTTTATAATTAATTATTTAATTACCCAACTATTTTAATTATTAAAGATTTAGTTTATTATTTATTTTTTTCTTCTTTTCTTTTTCTCTCTCATACCTTTCTTCCATGCTTCCCTGCATGCTCTGTCCTCTTCCTTTTTGCCCCCTCGCCGCACCTCCTCCTCTCTCCGGTCAAACGGTAGGGTCTACCATTTGACTAACAGACCAGTGGTGCCGCCACCACCTCACTGGTGATGGCACTAGCTTCCTTGGCTCCCACGAAATTCCACTTATATAAGGGCATCCCAAACCCCCAAATCGAGGATCTGCCATTTTCTCAACCACTTCCACCGATTTATCACAGAGAGAGCGGAGAGGGTGATAGATCTCCAACTCCTTCACTGAGGAGTGACGTCGTGGAGGAGAGATCGAGCAGGTGCGACCACGATGGCGTTATAGCGAAGCTCCAATGTGACGAGCCTCCTCTGCCGCAGAGAGTCGAGATAGTGACCCTGGAAGTCTACTTTGCTTCATTCCCCAGGCGCTCATCCTTCGCAACATCCTCCTATCCAGGTACCTCTTCTTACGACCCGTTTCCTCATCTGTTTCTTCTTCTTTTCCCCTCCTCTTCTCTGTTATTCACTCTTCTATTCACCCCAGTCACACTGATTTCATCGATCCCTTTTCATCCCCACTCTTATGTTCTCTTTCATCATCTAATCACCTCCGACTACGTACGGTGGCCGAAGATTAGAGCTTGTCTTCCGCAGCCATTAGCTCTATCATCCATCTTCCTAAATCCTTCATATTCACCTTCCGCCTCGTACATCTGAGCACTTCCGGTACAAGTCTTCCGTTCCTTCATTTACGCTAGAGTTTTTCATTCTCATTTTTCGCTATAGATTGGGATCCAGGTTCGCCTCGAGTGTTCTTGAACTATTGCTGGTGCAGGACTGAATGTCAGAGCCTCACTAGAGCGAAGCATTATTGATCGAGGAGCATCATCGGAGTGATTCCATGATCATTTGAGGACCAACTCCACTCATCTAAAGTGCACCATCTGCAACACCTGCGATTCATCGAACTTTGCTGCAACCACACGCAACTGGAGTGATCTTTGAACGAGGAGCAACAAATCCATCACAATGCTCGTAGACATGATGGAAAATCACCTCCGATCTGATCATATGAATACATGAATAAGCAAAACGCTCGAGCGTCATAACAGTAGAGTCGAGAGGAACACCTCCAGAGCATCTCTGATCTTCTTTGTTGGAGGCCTAATCACCCTCGAGCATTTAAATAGCATCTGGGCATGATTCCACTTTATAGCTCCATTGCTGATCGTTGCTCCGCTGCAAAACCATAGCTTTGCCACTACGGAACATCATCGATCGATCCATTTGTAGTTTCGAGATCGCCTCCGCTAAATCGCGCTGACGCCTTACAAAATTGGGGAAGAATAACCCCGTTCCCCCAGATTTGAGAAGAACCATCACATCTGACTTGATCTGACAGCTCAACTGGTATCTATGCGTCGACACCAGGTTCCACCGCTTAAAGTGGCATTACTTGAACATTTTACAGAGATATCCCTCGGAATTTCTAAAGTAACGAACCAGGTTCTCGTATAGCTGATGAACGTGACGTAGCATGCGCTTTCTGGTGATTTTACGTGAAAGCCTCGTGCGAGTTTCTGCAATTTCACATACGCCCTTATTTTCTAATATATTATGCTTATAGTTCTATAGAGTACATAGTAATATACTACATACAATTTACATAATAAATAAAATATAATAAAAATAAATAAAATAAAAATACGTATTAAGACATAGTATTATAAGATATACATTATTGAATCAAATATTGTAAAAATAAAAATATTTTCTATTTTTAATAAATCATTTACAATACAAAAATAGAACAAACTCATAAAATACATAAAATATATAAAAATATAAAAACAATTTAAAATTATAATAAAAATTACCTTGGTATATTTCACTATATTTTACACATAAAACAAAATAAAAATTAAATAATAAAATCAATAAAAAACTTAAAATACCTTAAAACTTTGAAAAATCATAAATAATTCCAAAAAAATTAAATAAAAAACATGACATACCATTTTCAAGATAATTCCTCCTACTTTCAATTAAAAATGAAATAAAAATATTTTCTCACAGTTTTCTATTCTAAAAATCGTAACTATTTCATAGTTTTCAATAAAAAACCTCATTTTTCAGGTTAAAAATAATACAAAATCCATAAAATTATAAAAATCATCTAAAAAATCATAAAAACATGAAACCAAATTACAACATAAAAATAATAAAATAAAAATCAAATAAAAATTATAAACCATTTTCTAAAATAAAAAATACTAAATACTAAAAATCATAAAAAGACATTATAAAATTCATGAAAATTAAATAAAAATCCAGAAAATCTCTATAAATAAATAAAAATTAGAAACCCCGTAAAATCTTAAATTTTCTACTGTTTTACCCTAGTTTCCAATAACTTGCCTTCTCGAGTTGATACTCTCGTACTTACCGCTATACACATGAATTTAGGAGTATAAATAAAATAAATATAAATTTTCTGCTAAAATTAACCTGATCAATTCAACGATACTATTCTTCTTTTAAGAGTAGTACATTGGGTGGTTTTTTAGGGATCAAACTCGTTTCTGGTTTGACAGTATAACGGAAACCCTCCACTTTGCAAACTCTTTCCCTCCATAGGGGAGACAATACATAATAAATACATTACCTTATCCAAAGCCCACTAAACGCTTAGCACTAATCAAAATTGGCTAAAAAGCCCTCACACAAAGATTAAGTATATCCCATGATCTTTTAAAATTAAAACAACTTTTATAAAACCATCACCCTTTCCTAACCTCCGTGGATACTATAATCATCCCCGGTAGAACAACCTCCCTCAGACTCACTAATGATCTAATTAATGTTCTCTCCTGTGAGGTTAGGAGCTAAGCTTAACCTTATATTCTGGTCGAAACCATTCCACCCCTGGATCTCCCAATTTTTATGGTCACTAAGACATGGAAAGCTATGGTTGCAATATAGACATTTGCTTCCTATCATCTCAAACTCGAATGCATGTCCACTATGCCTTGTTGACAATGAAATAATCCCCTGCCTATTCCTTTTTATCCTTTTACTTTTATAATTCTTACCATTCTATTCAAATTTTAATCGGAGCCTGAGGGACTTTTTTGAACAATTGAATTCGCATCCATATTCCTCGTCCCATTGGCGTATATCTACCAAATGTGATGGTTGACTTGGAGGGAGCGTTGTTTGAGGATGTTCCAACATATTTTCCATCCTCCCATACAAAGTGCAAAAGATGCCCTATTCTTTTTTACTCATTAGATGTAACTCAAATTTTTTTACAAATTTAACCCAAATCTTTTTGGCTTTAGCTTGCATTATGTTACAATTATCCATTAACCCATTATTGCAGCCAAGATATTATCAGCTCCATGAGCCTGCACCCCGGCAACCGCCATCAACTATTTGCAAAGAAATGAAGCCCCATCTGTGCCATCTGCTTACACAGAACGCACAATCTCTAGTCCCACCTACTACTTTTTTCCTTGAATAGAGAAGAAGCGATTTTTATTCTAAGCCCTATGAACATTATCACCCTTTTAAACCTAGGTGGCTTTCTTAGGTTGTACTAAATGCGTGGCTCCAATGTTCAATTTCGGTTGGTCTTTCTTTTTTGAGATATTTACATTCATAATGCTTAGTAATTTCTAATTACCCCAGGAACCCTCGATAATCATGAATTACATCCAGAACCCTGAATAATGTTTAACCTTTACATGGCATAACCCTGTCTCAAGTTCCGTCTTAATAATCCATTAACTCTGACGAAAAAAGACATATGTCAACCATTTTGCCCTTCAAAAAACATCAAATTTACAACATGATGACATTTTGTAGATCCAACATAATGATGCCCGGCTTCCCCCTGCTTCCATCCCATGCTCCCGCAAGCTCCAGCTGCCCCGACTCCCCTGTGCCTCCCCCTCCCCCTCGCGCCCACATGCGAGCTCCAGCACCCCATCTCCACTTGTGCCTCTGTCGCCCTGCACCTCCCCACACCCCCCCCCCCCGCGCCTCTGTCCCCTACCCCCGCAAGCTCCAGCTGCCCCGGCTCCCCTGCATGCCCCCTTCCCCTACGGCTCCTCCCCTCGTGCCTCCCCTCGCGCCTGCATGCGATCTCCAGCATCCCCCTCTCCTGCGCCTCCCCCCCTCGTGCCTCCGCCTCCCCGCACCTCCCCCATGCGAGCTCTAGTCCCGCAACCCCCCGCACCACCCCCCAGCGAGCTCCAGCCCACAGCAACTCCCCCACGCCTCTCCCCCTGCGAGCTCCAGCCCCGCAACCCCCCTGCCCCCCCACCCCTACAAGCTCCAGCTGCAAACCCCCCTAATCCCTACCAAGCTCCAACACCCCCCTCCCCAGCGCCTCGGTCGTCCGTATGCGAGCTCTAGAGTCCGTGCCTCCACCCCTCGCCCCTCTGTCCCCCGCTCGCCGCCATGCGAGCTCCAACCCTGCAACTCCTCGCACCTCCCCCTGCGAGCTCCAACCCACAACCCTCTCCTTCCTTTCTATTTTTTGATTAATCTCAACCGTTAGATCACGGAATGGTTAGATTAATTTAGCCATTTAATTGAGTTAATGAACTAAACTAATGGAGGGTTTATGGGTGTAAAATGGAATGGTTATTCAGGGTCTTGGGTGTAGTTTGTTATTACCGAAGGTTATGGGGTAATTACAAAATACTCAGGGTTATGGGTGTAAATATCCTTCTTTTTTGCTTGCTTGGTTGTTAATGAATCTGCGATTCGTCATCTTTATTCATTTATTTTAGCTTAAAATCCCTTATAAAACACCTGCATATAACACTAACTCCATATTCTTACTAACTTGCATCTGTATGTAAATATTGTACACTTCTTACTAATTTTAACCTAAAATAAATAAAGAAAGAAAGAAAGAAAAGAAAAATAAAGAAAAGAAAATAAAAAAAAGAAGACTATATATAGGCTGACCCAAATCTTGAGAGAAGGTCAAGATTTGACCTGATCGACCAAGAATAAAGTAGGGGGAGATAAGGGTCTTAAGCAGAAAATCGAAAAAATATGTGTATGTTGTTGTAAATACTTCTCACTTATTTTGTGTATATCTGTATAAAACTAACACTAATTTATTTGTGCCTTAATTGACCTCAAATCAAATAACTATCAAAACCAAAGTTGTAAATAAAAATGTGTTCTAATCAATAAAAATAATTGCACAATTAAATCATGTACAGAATAAAAGTAACCACACTTGGAAAAAGCCACTAAGCACTAATTGAAAGATCAATTCGGCTCCGTGTGAACTCAAATTGAACCAATCTCACTTCCATTGGATTCTAAATTAAATTATCTTTAAAATGGCTGTGATTTCATAATTTTTAGAGTTACGAGTAAAAAGTTGGTTTCCCGGGTTGGTTTGTGCAATTTTCCCATGTATTTTGTGAATATTGTATTTGTATATATTTATAAATTCTTCTTACGAATTATTTAAAAATAAAAATAAAAATAAAAAGAAAAATAAAATTTTTAAAATAAAAAAAAACTAATTTCCTCATTTACCCTTGTATATAATGTCATATATGTATATAGTATATGTATATAGTTGCTATTTTGATTAACCACCATAAAAAATAAAAAATAAATTTTTTTAATTCAAATAGATAAATTAACGAAAATTCAAAAAAAAAAAGATAATTTTGTAAATTGTTTTATCTCTTATGCTTTATCTCATTTCAAATTTCATCTCTTATCTCTTCCTCCTAAAAAAAATCAAAAATTTAAATTTCATCTCTATCTTTTCTACTTATATGGCTCCTTCTCCCTCATTCCAACTTGATCAATATTTAGAGAGAGGAGCCCGATCTCCGAGAGAAAATTTTGTCGAGAAAGTTGCCTAGTCTCCAAGCCGTCCGGTGACAACGAGTCGGCCTTATCGAGGCGATCACGGTCCATTTCCGCTCCTAAGGTGAGATCCATATTTTTTCTTTTTTTATCTAGGTTAATCGTAGTTTATTTCGTCGTATTTTAATTCCATCATCATTTTGTTTTTCTAGATCTTTAAAAAAATCCATCTCGATTTGATCTGTCTCCGATTTCGAATTTTCATCTCACCATCTCCGATCTCCACGCGTTCAATTCTATCTTCCATGACTATCAACTCCAACCACGCACGGTGGTCGGAGAATCGGATTTGATTTTTTTCATTTCCGTCGGATCCCCGTTCATTTTCCGATTGGTAAATAAATAAAAAATAAAAAAAGTATTTGTTTCTTTTTCTCTAACATTTTTTTGCGGGATTATAAAAAAAACAACAACAACAAATAAAAATAAAAAAATAAAAAAAAACTTCTATATCCTATCTTTTAATTTCTATTTTTCGGATTTACAATATATATATATATATATATATAAAAGTTTTTTTATTATTTACATTCTACTTTACAAAAATAAAATAAAATAAAATAATGATAAAATAAAAAAATTGGGCGAGGTAGCTAGCTCGTGCCGCTCTGCCTTCACCGCCTTGCCGACCGTCTCCCCCCCCCCCCCCCCCCCCCCCCGCCGCTCGCCACGACACCCAAGCCGCGACCTCCGCCCGCTATCTCCCAACAGCGGCAGTCTTCAACTGCCCGCGCGCGCCACCCGTGCCTCCGCGCCAAAACTCCCCGTTCAGCCCAGCCTCCAACCTCAAAGGCGGAGCACTGAATCTTCCGCGAATGTGCGGTGGCACCCCCTTCTGACCTCCACGCCGGATCCCTCCGCCCGCTATCTCCCAACAGCAGCGTTCTTCAGCCACCCGCGCGCGAGCCACCCATGCCTCCTCCAGCAGTTCCTTCTGCCCGAAGTAGTCACGTGCGCCCCGCCTTCACCGATGTTCTGCCGCCCGTGTGCGTTACCCGCGGAGCCCTCCTCCGCCTACTGTGCGAAGCACCTCGGCCGCCAGCAGCCATGCCGACGCTGCCTTGACACTGCGTGGAGAAGAAGCAAGGGGCGGCGCCCCTACCCCCTTGGTGCCTCTTTCCTTGTGATTGAAGAAACGAAGAACCCTAGATTCTATTAAAAAAAGGGGGCAATTATAGTTGCACCCCTGAAGTTCTCACAAATTGCAAAGAAGCCTAGTCAGACCCTCAAGCATGTGCCATGCACGTGATACAGTGGGTAAATTGTACATTTTCACTCTATTTATTTTTATCATTTATTTAATGCAAGAACATAAACTATTTACATTTCGGTCCATGTGATTCTAGAACTTGAGTTTCTTGCTATTTTCATCAAAATAAATGTTTTTATTGTTCAAAAAATTCTCAAAACAATTATGCATGTTCTTGCTATAGTTTTCATCCTTGTATAAATTTTTTAATCAATTTTTGTTGACGTTTTATATATTTAAAAAATAAAAAATAGTGGCTTTTTGCTTGTTAGAACTTTGAAAATTCATACAAATTCGAAAAATAGTTTAAAAATTCCAAAAAATTTTCTGAAGGTGTCTTTTGATGTCTTTTAATTTCTGACCAATATTTGTGCATTAACTCTTTATAAAAACCCAAAAAATCTGAAAAATACCAAAAATCTTAAAAAAATCATAAAAATTCTACAAAAAAAATCCAAAAATTGTTATTTCAGTTTTTGATTGTAGATATTTGCCTGTAGTTTATCAAAAAATAATTGTTAGGAGTTTTGGGAAATTAAAATATTTTTAAGTTGCAAATTACACCAGGCTGTGCACATATTCGCATTTTCTCACTGTCTGAGTTTTAGAAAAAATACAAAAACATCTGAAAATTCCACAAAAATTCTCAAAAACATTTAAAAACTTTTAAAACCCAAAAACGTTTTCTCTGATTTTTTCTGAACATTTTTGATAAAGTGAAAAATTACAAAAATAGTTGGTGTGCGTATTTTTGATCTTGTGAATATTGCTTAGTGTTATTTTTGAAAATAAAAAAAATTGCAAAATCAAAATCAATAAAAATTTAAAAATTAGAAAATAAAAAATTATAAAAATATTAAAAAATTAAAAAGATATTTAAATCACAAAAACCAAGGATAGCTGTCCTTTGAGATTCATGTTTTTCTCTTAATTGATTTTTGATTAATTGAATAACCCTCGGGAATTGTAGCCTTCCTGAGTTCGACCATGTCTGCTATACATGTTAATAAGTAGCAAAAATAAAAAAAAATGTTTGTCAAGGGATTTTTGGGGATAGCAACGACAATATTTATTCATCAATTTCCAATCCACCAAGATCTCGTGTCAACAAAATGGCACCGTTGCCGGGGAGGCACGGCGAGGGTAGTTAGGTTTCTCTTTTGACCTTCTATTCTTGGTTGTAAATATTTATTTATAATTTGCCACACTATTCCATTGTTCATATCACTGCATTTGTTTCATTTTTTCATATTTGATAATTGTATATCTTACACATTCTCTCTTCTTTTTCTTGCGAGAGCCCGCGGAGTGAAGGAGGCAATCCTAGGAGAGACAAAGCACCCAAGCGACGTGGATGCGCTTGATTCTTCACCAAATCGCAGGATAGCGTGAGAAGAGGAGAAGAAGAATTAAAAAATTAAAAGAGAGAGAGAGAGTTTTTCTTTTCCATTTGAACTCTTTAAAAGGGCATTCATTTGTTGCGGGTCTGTTTCGCTAAGTGTCAATCCACTTAGGGGACCTCACCGATTTTATTTTCATCACCTTTATTTTTTTTATTTCCTGCATATTTCGTGAGCTACCTCTTGATTGCTTTAATTAATTTGCTTGAGCCAGGTAATTAATTAGGTCCAAACACCCTAAAAAAGAACTTTCTGTGCCTATAGAGTAGAGTGTAATTTGGACTTAGTCAAATTAACTTGTTCTTGCCCGTTAATAGAAGCTATCATCTAGGACGGTTCACTTGCATTTGCATATAGGATAGTTTATTTCAATTCTGCGCGGATCACTTGCATGTAGAGTGCTGGCGACAAGGTACGTATCTCTAACCTCTGCATTATTGTTTTTAATCGCGCATTGGCATTTCTGATCTCCTTCCTTGTTTTCACTCACATAAGTTAAAAAGGAAATTGGACACTCGGTAGGGAATTCTTTGAAAATATTTTAAACCAAGTGATAATTGCTAAAACTGGGACTGCTAAAGAAAACTCGACTCTAAAAAAATACAAGGAAAAATCATTGTTTTGGGGAGAGTAACCCACTCGTTGTATGGTTTGCTTGAGTGAGAGAGCGACCCACACACTAGGATAGAGCCACACCCGAACTCTTTTCATACTACTATCTTGGGTTAGTCATTCTCTAGTGAGGATCTCTCCGATAGCTGGTAAAGCGGCCCGTGAATTCCTTAACAGATTGAATTGATCGGGTAGCCGGTAAACGGTCCGCAAATCATACTGGCTGGGAAAGATCTAAATTTGAGATTGGGCCAGTCTCATGAGAGCATTGGGTTCCTAACAGCTCGCTTTAACCGCTCTGATATATTGTATTGTCACCATACTCTAAAATTAACAAGATAATTGACCGAACCGTCACGGTCTACACATTGAGTTGAGTTGGTGGACTGGGGGTTTGTATTGTGTTTGCTTGCTAGCAATAAAGATCATTCTGCGCATTTTGTGCCTTCATTCGCTTTCACTCTTGCATTGACCTTTGTGTTCTCGCATCGTGCCTATTGATTTCGAAGATGTCAGACCGGAGTATTTCTCGTTCGGACTCCGCGAACTCATTCTACACTTCGAGCCGTTCACCTTCTATTCGGGGAGACTCACTTCCCGAATATTCCTCTTTCTCAACTTCACCCTTCACAACATCCATCAATCCACTATTTGAGATTAGCTTTAATCTCAAATTAATATCTGAGACTCCATCAATTCTGAGTACTAATCGGGTATCATGCATATTTTCAGAGTCAGAAACCGAACACTTGATGCCACCAAAGGGAAAGGGAACCATGTCCGAGCAGAGCAAGATCAACAGCACCATGTTAGCCTCCATTCAAACAATTCAAGTCCAGATAGCAGAGCAGGCAAATTTTCAGAACGCATAGAGAGACATGATTCTCGAGCTGAGACAGGAAAGAGAAGATAATAGAGAGGGGGAGAGCAGAAACCCTAGAGGTGGGAATGGGGGAGAAGAACCTCATATAGAACCTAAGGCTATGCCTACATTAAAAGATGCTTATAATCCAGGGGCAGGACAAACAAATTCTTGGATACAAATCCCTGTGGTTCATGGGCATTTTGAGATTAAGCCTACTATTTTACCTCTTCTCCCAATATTCCATGGAAATATTAATGAAGAACCTTATATACACCTCCAGCAGTTCGATCATATTTGTGGAACAGTACACTACCCAAATGTCCCATTAGTGTTAGTACAGATGATCGCCTTTCCATTCAGTATGATGGGCAAAGCTTTATATTGGTTAAATCACTTGGAGAAGGTTGTCACTACTTGGGAAGAGTTGAGACCTGCATTTCTGAACAAGTATTATCCACTAGGATGACTCAATCAAATGCGATCCTTGATTGCTAATTTCTCCCAGATGCCCTAAAAGCCTATTCACGAGGCATGGGAATGATTCAAAGATCTGATGGAGAAATGCCCCCATCATGATATTCCAAAGACCAGCCTTGTACAAAATTTCTTTTGGGATTTAAGCATTGAGAACCAGAAGTTGGTAGATGCCGCTTGTGGGGGAAGTCACTTCAATAAGGACGAGGATGTCCTTTACCAAATTTTTGAGGAGATTGCGGAAAGTTCAGCATCTCTTTCTTCTTCACGTGCTTTTCAGAAGCACCCCGTCACCACCCCTGCAGTACCCCACAAGGATGTCAATATGATGGCAACAAAAGAAGTGGATAAGGTGGATAGCACTGACCTAGCCATCATTGGAAATCACCTATCCAAAGTGGACATTATTAAAAAGCGATCCCAGGAACTTGATAAGCTTCATGTGATCGAGCAGAAGATAAAGAACCTGGATAAGATGGATGAGATAACAAAGAATCTGGAGCTTATTGTAAATTCGATCAGCGCAATCCACAGTACAAATGCAGCAGCCAATACCTCTACTAGGAAGCAAACTTCTTCCACTACGCAGAGTAGCGGAGGACCATCCACAATTCAGCATGTATACTACATGCAGACACCTGATCAGGTTCAACAGCATTTAAATCAGATAGTTCTGTATCAACAGGAAGTAGCCTACATTCCTGAGCAGCAGTCTCCACCTCCACCTAGTATTCAGGAGGTGAACGGTATCTGGTTCGACTGTGAGCGAAACCAGCCTCGTCCGTTAGGGCAAGGCCAGTTGGGTTCACAGCAGGGTCAGAGACCCACCCACTAGTTTCAGGGATGAAGACAGCAGCAGTACCAGTACCAGCACTAACAGTTCCATCCTCAGTATCAATCTCCACCTCAGTTCCAAAATTGGAGACAGGGACAGCCTCAACAGTAGTCTATGTATTTCCCTCATCCTAACCAGCAGCAGACTGCATATTATAGATAGTATTCTCCCCCTCCTCCTCCTCATTATCATAATCTGTATGGGTACCAACATCCTTCGTACTATCAGCATCAGCGATAGTCGGTCAATGAGAAACTTGAGCCCCTTCAGTTAGTCCAGCACTGGACCAACTTACACTGCTTATGAAGAACATGAATGAACTGACTCAGCGGATTGACGACCTGACCACCACGAAGACACTGATTACAACACAGGTTCAAGCCAACCCCAACAACTTCAGATGCAAGGAGCAGGTAGCCAATGGTCCACCCACCCCTGAGACAAGTATGTCCCTTGATCTTACATGTTTATCGGTCATCATTCATCTCAGGAGCGATAGGAGATTGCAGCCGCCTACACAACAGTTAGGGTTGGGAGATCGATCCACTGAGAGAGCATCATCTTCTACAGCATCTCCTTCACCAGCAGTCGAGAGGCCCAGTATAGCAGCACCCACATCTGGAGTTTCACCGCCTTCACCACCACCTTCACCAGGCAGATGCAGATCACCATCAGCAAGGGAGAATATACCAGTCGTAGATTCTTCCTCTTCACAAGCAGTAGCATCCCGTTCTGTTTTAGATTCTATTTTTCCTTCACCTAGATTGGACAACACTGTACAGACTAATTCTGGTTGTCCTCTTGTACTTGATGATTCTAGGTTGAACAAAGGAAATGAACGTTTGCATGTTTATTCTGATTCGGTGCCATTTCCTTCTGCTCTCAAAGCTAAAAAATTTAAAAATTTAAAACATCACTATCTGATCCTGGAGTAGTTGAGATCTTACAAAACATCTTTTTAAAGATGCCACTCTTTAAGGCCATGGAATACATGCCTATAGTAAAAAAGGGAATGAAAGAGGCATGTACCCAAAAGTGTCAACCAAGGAAGAACAGACGAAAGGAAGCAGAGAAACACATTTTGACCATGGCCACAGTTCATGCCAACAGTAACCTTCCACCTAAAAAGAAAGACAAGGGAGCACCTCACATCCGTTGCCATATCTTTGATCAAGAATTTGATCGTACTCTTCTCGATAGCGGTTCCTCCATTAATCTCATGCCTTCCTATTTACTAACAGAATTCCAGTTAGGGCCTCTTAAAACAACCAGAATGATCCTTCAGTTTGCTGATAGATCGATTAAGAGGCCAAGAGGCATTTTAGAGGACGCTATTGTAACAGTGTAGGGAATAAAATTCCCTGTTGATTTTGTTGTCATGGATATGGACACACCTGCACCGTTACTCCATACCCCGATCATACTAGGTCGATCATTCCTCCGAACGACCGAAGCAGCAATTGATTATGGTACTGGAGAGATTATCTTTCACTCTCGTAGTGACAAGGTGAAAATTGAGACGATCTCTGATCCTAGACCATCACTACCACCACCAGCAGATGATACAGAGAAAATTATATCAGAGCCAGATGACTGTGATTTTCTTGATGAATTCAGAAAGACAGATCTTTTCACGGATTTTATAGATACCCAGGAGTTCTGTTCCCAAAAGGATTCTCTAGAAAGCACAGTCGACATGAGTTCCCTTGGTGGTCCAATTGAGACAGTTGCCGATGAGAAGTTTGAGCAGAGTTCTGAGGTCCAGATATCTGAGCCATTCGTTGAATTTCCTGATTTATGCACAGATGAGAGACATCTTTCTTAGATTATTGCTGAGATATATGAGTCGTTCATTGATAAGAATATTGAACATCCTGATGAGCCATTCCTTTCTGAGCAAAAATCATTCATTACAGATATATCATATATTCTATTTGTTGAGCCATCAATAGCCAAGGTGGATAGTCTACAGAGCACAGATCACATATTGTCTACCAGTAAAGTAGCATAGGTTATCGCAGAGCCAATTCAGACCCCACCTGGGCTCAAGAGTTTACCATCAACGTTGAAATATACCTTCCTTACGCCTCCCCCCCAAATGTTTCCGATCATCCTCAGCTCGCAGTTGACCGCTGAACAAGTGCTAGGGGTTCTTGAGGGAAACCGCAAGGCCATAGGATAGAATATCTCAGATCTCCGTGGGATCAATCCAGTGTTGTGCTCGCATCATATCTACCTAGAGGATGATTGTAAACCCTCCCGTGAATATCAGCGCCATCTAAATCCAAACCTAAGGGAGGCTGTCATGAAGGAGATCAAGAAATGGTGTGATGCTTGCTTTATATATCCCATTTCGGATTCCAAATGGGTCAGCCCTTTACATGTGGTCCCGAAGAAATATGGGATTATGATCGTAAAGAATGACCGCAGTGAGGAGATTCCGACCCGAGTACCTACTTCATGGCGTGTCTGTGTAGATTACCGACGCCTGAACTCAGCTACCAAGAAGGATCACTTTCCACTGCCCATTATTGATCAGATTATTGAGAGGTTGGCAGGGAAAGAGTTCTTTTACTTCTTAGATGGGTACTCGGGATACAACCAAGTTGCTATCGCTCCTGAGGATAAAGAGAAAACTACTTTCTCGTGTCCGTTTGGCACTTATGCCTTTAGACGGATGCCCTTTGGATTGTGTAATGCCCCCACTACATTTCAAAAGTGTATGTTAGCCATTTTTTCCGACATGGTGGGTAATTTTCTTGAAGTCTTCATGGATGATTTCTCAGTCTACGGGGATAGTTTTGACACATGTCTTGCTTATTTAGACCGAGTTCTTCAACGTTGTTGTGAGGTAACCCTAGTGCTCTCGTGGGAGAAGAGTCACTTTATGGTGACTAACGGGATTGTATTGGGACATGTCATCTCCAAACATGGTATGGAGGTTGACCCGGCTAAGATTGATGTGACTTCCAAATTAGAGCCACTGCAGAATTTTAAGCAGTTGAGGTCATTTTTAGGACACATAGGATTTTATAGGCGATTCATAAAGGACTTCAGCAAAATCGCCAGACCTTTGACTGAGCTTCTATGTAAGGAGACTGATTTTGTTGTCGATGAAAAAGTTCTCCTTGCATTCAATCAGATGAAAGAAATGGTTACTAGTGCTCCTGTCTTACAGCCACCTGATTGGTCTCTTCCCTTTGAGATCATGACGCATGCATCAGATTTCACAGTTGGAGCGGTTTTAGGATACAGAAGGGATGGGATACCATTTGCTATCCACTATGCTAGTAAGACTCTGGATGAAGCACAGTGGAATTATACAGTTACAGAGAAGGAGATGTTAGCAGTTGTGTTTGGGCTAGAAAAGTTCAGATTTTACCTTATCGGCTCACACGTTATTGTGTACACGGATCACACTGCCATACAATACTTACATGTAAAGAAGGATTCCAGACCACGCCTTATCAAATGGAACCTTCTTCTTCAGTAATTTGATTTAGATATTCGACATAAACTTGGAGTGAAAAATGATGTGGCTGATCACCTTTCCCGTATCACAGACACGGAGACCTCTGAGTAGAACATGATTCCTATTTCCGAAACCTTCCCAGATGATGCTATTTTATCTATGGACTCACTCCCATGGTATGCTGATATTGTGAACTATCTTGTCTCCAAGAAAGTTCCACAAGATTGGCCGAAGTACAAGGTAGACGGATTTCTGTCAGAGATTCATTATTACCAGTGGGAGGATCCGTACCTGTTTCGCGAGGGTGCGGGTTGTATCTGGAGAAGGTGCATTCTTCAGGAGGAACACACCAGTGTACTTGAGCACTGTCACAAACTAGAATCTGGTGGGCATCATTCGGGGAAACGCATGGCAGTAAAGGTTTTGTAGAGTGGCCTATGGTGTCCCACATTGTTTAAGGATGGTACAGAGTATGTTCGAGGTTGTACTAATTGTCAGAAAATGGGAGGAACTGTTGGTTCCAAAGATACCATGCCCCTAAGATATATACAGATTTCTGATGTTTTTGATGCTTGGGGTATAGACTTCATGGGCCCATTTCCTGTCAGTCAATGATTTCAGTACATCCTGCTCACCGTGGATTATGTTAGTCGATGGGTGGAAGCTATACCCACCTGAGCCGCAGATAGTCGTACAGTTTTTCTTTCTTAAGGACCATATTATTGCGTGGTTTGGTATTCCTAAAATACTGATTTCAGATGGGGGAAGCCATTTCATTAATAGAGAAGTAAAGAAGCTTGTGAAGGAGTATGCCATTGAGCACAGAGTTGCGTCTCCTTACCACCCTCAAACTAATGGCTTGGCAAAAATTTCAAATAGGGAGATCAAGACGATAATGCAGAAACTTGTACGTCCAGATAGGAAGAACTGGTCCCATATGCTTGATTCAGTTCTACGGGCTTATCGGACAGCGTACAAATATCCATTGGGTATGTCTCCCTATAGATTGGTATATGGAAAGCCTTGCCACCTGCCAGTGGAATTAATTCACAAACCTTTATGGGCACTCCGTGTATGCATTTAGATTATGAGAAGGCAGGAAAGAACATGAAGTTGGATTTGAACAAATTACTGGAATTCCGAGACTTTGCATATGATAACTCACTTATGTATAAGGAGAAAGTCAAGCGCTGGCATGATAAACACATTCGAAGAAAGACTTTCTCCCCTGATCAGAAAGTTTGGTTATTTGATGCTAAGTTGTAGTTGTTTCTAGGAAAATTGAAAAGCAAATGGTCAGAACCGTTCATCGTGAGAGCTGTGCGTAACAATGGGAGTATTGTCATATTTGGGTTGTCATCTGACGCACATCCATTTATTGTGAACGGACAGTTGCTGAAGCCATATGTAGATCATGATAAATTCATGTTCGTCGTCGATTCGATATATGTGGTATCAGATGATGATCTTTTAGTTCCATCGTCTGAGTCTGATACATGATCATCCACTTCTCTTGTATATCCTTTCGTTTCACTCTTTCTTCCCCCATTTTATCATTCACCCCTTTTTCGTGTGTGTGTGTGTGTTATACTTAGGATGTGCTTTATCCTAAGTATAGGGGGTGAATGATTTGTGTTGTTCATATTTATCCTGTTCATCACTCTTGTTGTTGTCTATACTTAGGGATACTCTACCCTAAGTATAGGGGGTGATGTTGTTCATATCGTGTCTTTTTATTTTTGAGTCTGTACATTCTCTTCATCGGTTTTCCCCTTTTGTACACTCTACTATACTTAGGATTACTTGATCCTAAGTATAGGGTGGATCACCAACTTCTCTTCTTTTTATCCTTTCTTTGAGTTGTTATAGCATAGGAGTCTTTTCACTTTTCTATACTTAGCATGAGTTATGTCTTCCTTTTTCGCTCTCTCATGACTATGAGGACATAGTTCAAGCTAAGTATAGGGGGTGTCGTATATATTGTATATATACTTTATACATAATTCGTACTTTTAAATATGTTTATGTCAGGGTTATATGTATAATTTGTCAAATCCACGTGTGTAAAATAGTAGAAAAACAAAATAAAAAAACAAACAAAAAAACACAAAAAAATCTTGTATATACTTGTACTTATATATTACTAACCCCTTTTTTCTTTTTTAAAAAACTACAAAGCCGAAAATCTATAAAAACTTGCATAATTAAAAAAAAAACCCTTCTTTTACAACTGCATTTTCCTCCAAAAACCCATAAAAAGTTTAAAATTAGAAAATTGTTATAAAAAATGTTCTTTTCACATGTGCATCATTTCTTTTAAAAAAAACTCTTTGCATTGTTCATATTTTGCATTTGCATGTGCATTTTTCAGGATAGTATTGACATTTAAACTATGTCTAGAATAAAATTGAAGAATGGAGCTTAGTTGGACCTTAATCCACCTAATTTTCAGAGGAACTTCACCGAGAAAAAGGATTTTAGAAGCTTCAGGTGTTTGACTTAATTCTTTGAGTTCCGCATGACAATGTGCAAAGTTTGACTCTTAGTGTCTAACCTAGTCTCTTTATTCTGGGTATAACTCTGGAATAGGGAATCAATTTGTACTCTCGCACTATGCACTTAGCTCAACTCAGACGGGATGTTGGAAGACTGTGTGAGTTTCTTTTCTGGTAACTGGAAATCTAAAGACCAGAGTGTGGGTTGAAATAAAGCTTCGGAAAAGGGATGGATGGTTGGGCACATTTTTTTTAAGACCCCAAAACATGTACGGAAATAAAAAGATTCTATATCTATAGGGGCACAACAAGATCCAAGCAGAACTACCAAAAATCCAAATACAAAGAAGCCACTACCAAATAAATATCTGACCAAAAAGGTCCAAGATTCAAGAAAACATGCAGGTCTTGGTGGAGACTCAGCTACAGTGGCCAGCTTCACAAGGAGAGGTGACTACACTGGCCAACCTCTAGTTCTTTTCTCCTTCTTCTAACTTCTCCCCCAATTCGATTGTGAACACAGCATGACAGACCTTAGAAGGAAATACCTGACTCCTCGAGGACGAGTTACTGGAGAGGAGATTTGCATGGTAGTCAGGCATTCTGGATGGGAAGAGCTAAAACCTTTCACACACATGAGTCGATTGTTCAATGTTCATAGGGTGTGCTTTGGGAAGAGGATTGATCTAAGATGACTTCTGAGCCGAAACTGTGACAATGATGTGTAGAACTTGAAGGTTGTCGATTTTAAAATTCTAAGTCTCATCGATGTTCCGACACACCAATAATCCAAAGGTCCGACAGAGCTCCAAACTACAATTTTATGAACATAAGTTTAATACTCAATATTGTCCTACTTTCTTTATTTTCCCTTTCTTTTTCTTTTTCTTCACTTATTCGTTCAAATAAGTTTTTGCTAAGGGACTAGCAAAGGTAAAGCATAGGGGGTTGATGAATCTACGATTCGTCATCTTTATTAATTTATTTTAGCTTAAAATCCCTTATAAAACACCTGCATATAACACTAACTCCATATTCCTACTAACTTGCAACTGTGTGTAAATATTGTACACTTCTTACTAATTTTAACCTAAAATAAATAAAGAAAGAAAGAAAGAAAGGAAAAATAAAGAAAAGAAAATAAAAAAAGAAAGACTGCATACAGGCTGACCCAAACCCCGAGAGAAGGTCAAGACTTGACCTGATCGACCAGGAATAAAGTAGGGGGAGATAAGGGTCCTTAAGCAGAAAATCAAAAAAAAATGTGTGTGTGTGTTGTTGTAAATACTTCTCACTTATTTTGTGTATATATGTATAAAACTAATATTAATTTATTTATGCCTTAACCTCAAATCAAATAACTTTCAAAACCAAAGTTGTAAATAAAAATGTGTTCTAATCGATAAAAATAATTGCACAATTAAATCATGTACAGAATAAAAGTAACCACACTTGAAAAAAGCCACTAAGCACTAATTGAAAGCCAATTCCGGCTCCATGTGAACTCAAATTGAACCAATCTCACTTCCATTGGATTCTAAATTAAATTATCTTTAAAATGTGATTTCATATTTTTTGGAGATACGGGTAAAAAGTTGGTTTTCCGAGGTGGTTTGTGCAATTTTCCCATGTATTTTGTGAATATTGTATTTGTATATATTTGTAAATTATTCTAACTAATTATTTAAAATAAAATAAAAATAAAAGAAAATAAAATTTTTTAAAACAAAACAAAAAAAATCTAATTTCCTCATTTACCGTTGTATATAATGTCATATATGTATACAATATATGTATATAGTTGCTATTTTTGATTAACCACCATAAAAAATATCTTTTTTAATTCAAATATATAAAGTGACGAAAATTCAAAAAAAATATAGATAATTTTGTAAATAGTTTTATTTCTTATGCTTTATCTCATTTCAAATTTTTTATCTTATCTCTTCCACCAAAAAAATTCAAAAATTCAAATTTCATCTCTATATTTTCTATTTATATGTCTCCTCCCTCATTCCAACTTGATCAATCTTTAGAGAGAGGAGCCCGATCTTCGAGAGAAAATTTCATCAAGAAAGTCACCTAGTCTCCAAGTCGTCCGGTGACGGCGAGTCGGCCTTGTCGAGGTGATCACGGTCCATTTCCGCCCTAAGGTGAGATCCACATTTTTCTTATTTTTATCTAGGTTAATCGTAGTTTATTTCATTGCAGTTTAATTCCATCATCATTTTGTTTTTTTAGATCTTTAAAAAAAATCCATCTCGATTTGATCCGTCTCCGATTCCGAATTTTCATCTCACCTTCTCGATCTCCACGAGTTCTATTCTATCTTCCACGACCTATCAACCCCGACCACATACGGTGGTGTGAGAATCGGATTCGATCCTTTCATTTTCGCCGGATCCCCGTTCATTTTCCAATTTGTAAATAAATAAAAATTAAAAAAAAATATTTGTTTCTTTTTCTCTAATGTTTGTTTTGCAGGATCATAAAAAAACAAAAAAAAATAAAAATAAAAAGAATTTCTATATCCTATCTTTTAATTTCTATTTTTCGGATTTACAAAAATATATAAATATATAAAAAGTTTACTGTTTGCATTCTGCTTTACAAAAAAATAAAATAAAAAATAATAAAACAAATAAAATTTGGGCGCGACTAACTGCCCGAGCTGCCCTGCCTTCACCGCCCTGCCGGCCGTCCCCCCCCCCCCACCGCTCGCCGACAACCCCAGCCACGACCTCCGCCCGCTATATCCCAACAGTGGTGGTCTTCAGCCGCCTGCCCGTGCCAACCGCGCCTCCGTACTAAAACCCTCCGTTCAGCCCAGACTCCAACCTCGAAGGCAGAGCACTGCCTCTTCTGCGAACGCGCGGTGGCGCCCCCTTCCGACCACCGCACCGGAGCTTGCCGCCCGATATCTCCCAGCAGCGGCGGTCTTCAACCGCCCACACGCACCACCCGCACCTTCTCCAGCAGTGCCTTCCGCCCGAAGTAGCCCCGTACGCCCCGCCTTCACCGACGTTCAGCCGCCCGCGCACATCACCCGCGGAGCCCTCCTCCGCCTACTACGCGAAGCACCTCGGCCGCCAGCAGCCCTGCCGATGCCGCCTTGACACTACGTGGAGAAGAAGCAAGGGGCGACACCCCTGCCCCCTTGGTGCCCCTTTACTTGTGATTGAAGAAACAAAGAACCCTAGATTCTACTAAAAAGGGGGAAATTACACTTACGCTCGTGAAGTTCTCACAAATTGCAAAGAAGCCCTGCCAGAGCCTCAAGCACGTGCCACGCACGTGACACAGTGGGTAAATTGCACATTTTCACTCTGTTTAATTTTATCATTTATTTAATGCAAGAACCTAAACTATTTACATTTCAGTCCCTGTGATTCCAGAACTTGAGTTTCTTGCTATTTTCATCAAAATATATGTTTTAATTATTCAAAAAATTCTCAAAAAAATTGTACATGTTCTTTCTGTAGTTTTCATCCTTGTATAAATTTTTCATCAATTTTTGTTAACGTTTGATATATTTAAAAAATAAAAAACAATGTCTTTTCTTTATTAGAACTTTGAAAATTCATAAAAATTCAAAAAATTGCTTAAAAATTCCAAAAACATTTCTGAAGGTGTCTTTTGGTGTTTTTAATTTCTGGCCAATTTTTGTGCATTAACTCTTTATAAAACCCAAAAAAATTGAATAATACCTAAAATCTTAAAAAATCATAAAAAATTCTACAAAAATCTAAAAATTGTGATTTCAGTTTCTGATTGTAGAAATTTGCTTGTAGTTTGCCATAAAAATAATTGTCAGGAGTTTTGGGCATTAAAATATTTTTAAGTTGCAAATTACTCCAAGCTGTGCACATATTCCTATTTTCTCATTGTCTGATTTTTAGAAAAAAATACAAAAACATCTGAAAATTCCACAAACATTCTCAAAAACATTTCAAAACTTTTAAAACCCAAAAACATTTTCTCTGATTTTTGTAAGCATTTTTGATAAAGTGAAAAATTACAAAAAGAGTTGGTGTGCGTATTTTTGATCTTGTGAATATTGCTTAGTGTTATTTTTTAAAACAAAAAAAATTGCAAAATCAAAATCACTAAAAATTTGAAAATCAAAAAATAAAAAATTATTAAAAATTATTAAAAAATAAAAAGATAAAAAAGTCACAAAAACCAAGGATAGTTGTCCTTTGAGATTCCTGTTTTTTTCTTAATTGATTTTTGATTAATTGAATAACCCTCGGGAATTATAGCCTCCATGCATTCGACCATGTCCGCTATACAGGTTAATAAGTAGCAAAAATTAAAAAAAATATTTGTCACAGGTTTGGGGAAAGCAACGACAATATTTATTCATCAATTTTCGATCCACCAAGATCTTGTGTGAACAATTGTTAAGAAATTCATTGTTGCAAACTTTATTATGATGAATGGAATATGATCATTTATTAAAAAAAGATGATTGAGGTCTACTAAACATGGGGAGAATGATGTCAGTCATGGCAGATGGTAGTTGGGGCTATATGGATTAATAAGAAAAGAATATGAAGAGTTGTGAATCCAACCCTACCACCATTCAGTGGATATTGAGAAATGGGTGTGGATCAAGATTAATCACTAAAATAAAAATGTTTGATAGATCTAAAGATTGGACGAACATTGTTGATTCCCATATTCATCTACTCAATAATCCTAATTTAACTCCTTTCCTCGGTAAATACCCTTAAAAAATCTTAAAATTACCATTTTTTACTTTGTACCTACATGAATAAAATCTTTTAGTTTATATTAATAATTAATATAAAAATCAAGCAAAAGTACAAAATCAAGAAAATCAAATAGAAAAATGTACTTGTATAAACTATAAAAAATAAAGAAAATATAAGGTGGCATCCCAATTTATTCCATCAAACACCCGCGACTCTGGAAGTAATATCGATAAACAAAATATACGGCCATACTTGCAGGTATTCACTTTTTTATATGACTCACAAAATTCGTTTATTTTAAATAAATTCATGTTAACTCCAAATAGCTGAAACTATCTTGATTATGTACATGATACTAACCTTAATCCAAGAAAAATAAAAAAATACTAACTTGTATGTATGGAAAATAAACACAGACCTTGTTTTTAAGTCAGCAATTATAAATTGAATTTCTCAAACATACCGATATTTATTATACATTGATCATCTTCAAAGTGACACGCATTCAACTATCTACAAAATGAGATCACTTTCAAGCTTGAGTTTGGGGCAATTATCACTATACTTTTGCTTGCCTTCGTCGACAGTTCAATGTCGTTGCCAAAACCCGAAAATTGTCACAATAATATTATAAGAACTATGGATAAAAATTCTATCGATAACACTATTGTTAGTTGTTTTTTTCCAGTTACGTCAACACATATTTAAACCATTGAGATTGGGCATTATTATTGGTGGTTCAATAACCACTTACCCTCCGTGAATTTAAGCTCTGTCGGCAAAGATAACATCGTCTACGGTTGAAATTACTATCAAGGATGCCTATTTTTGTTGGTGATACTTACAACTGCGGATTTAAGGCTATTTACCAGCACCCCTTAGTCGACCTAAGAACCATGTTAATAAGGTGATCTTCCATGGAGGTCAAAATAATAAATGTGATGGTTGTAAAGCCATCGAGAATAATACATATAATTATAAAATAAAATAAAAAACATATATCTAAGATATGATCTTTACTTTGTATATATATATATATATTTATCAATAAATACAATTTTCAAATTACAAAAGATAAATTTTACATTTTTAAAATTATTTCAAAAATTACATCTAAAAAATAAAAAAATAATTATAATTACAATTTAAAAATTTAAAATTTCAACTAAGGTACAAAATCAATGACATTGTCAAAAAGAGGAGGATCATCCAAAGGAGTGAAGGGGACCATGAAAGAACCGGTAGGTGATTACCTACTCATATGACTAGAAAGTAATTGGGCCATTAGTGTATTACTTTTGGCAATCAATTCATTTTTCTTGAAGGTTGGCATCATATTAAATTAGTTATTCACGAGACGCCACTACCTAGACATGGAAACCATCATTTTTTTTCTTGTACTAGATCCTATCCTTTTTTACCCACGTACAAATTGGTGATGTTCAACAGCCACAATGAACTAACAAGGATTCTCTTTGGGTTAAATCAATTAGAATACATCATCAGTTGTCATCGATGGAGTTAGGGTAGCAGTATCATAAGGTATTTCCATAAAAGTTATTGAATCACCATAAAAGTTTTGTACTTTTTTGTGTTAATAAGGTAATTGATTAATGTGACCATTACAATATGTTTTCCTATTTCTAGAACCACGACCTACATTTCGTTCACTTTCCTCTTTGCCTCCTATACCGAGACCCTCCTCCTCCTCATGATCACCGATAGAGCCCCATCTTTGTTGCTAGATTGAGCCTGCCACCCAGCTCCATCATCGAGCCCTTGTCCTCCTCCCTTCTCCATTACTGAGCCCATCGCCCAACTCCCTATTCGACCCTACTGGCCAGCCACCTCCCTCCTCCTCCTCTCTTAGAAGACCCTGCTACCCAACAAGGTATAAACCCTAGGTTCGTTTTTTTGTTCTTTCTTGTATACAATGATGAATAACATGATAGAAACCTCTGGCCTATCTAGTTATTCTATATTTTTTGTATATAATGATGCATAACAATGTGTTTTGTCATTGTCTGCTATTTTTATTTTTCTATGAAGAAGTACGTAGTGGCTTTGATCTTAATATATCGGTCACAAGCCTACAATATCATTGTTTCTTATATATAGAATGTCATTTATCTTAATTTTGATTTAATGATTGTTGTGTAAAAATATAAAAGGCTCCTGATAATATTGTGAATATTGTAGCATGAAAAATGATCGAAGCTATATGTGTTTGCATGTGAGGAAATGATGCTTGTATGAGAGGAATGAAGTCCTTAGGTGACACGTTCGAATGAGAGTGCAACAAGAGTTGTTCTCGTAGGGGGACATGAAAATAGTAGAGGATATGATTGCCAATGTTTATGGGAGGTTGAATGGTAGGTCGGTGAAATGGGGATGATGTATTTAGGTAGAGAAAGTTAAAGAAGGTGGAATCGATAGATTTGTGGGATATATGCAATTGGGAAAACTTGTAATTGGTACGATAGCTCAATGTATATGTATCTCTATCTGTGTAGGTATATATGTATATAGGTATGTATGTCTATATGTAACTATGTATATGTTTGTAACTACCTATCAATGTACATAGTTATGTATTTATGTACGTACCAAAGTGGGTATGCGTGTTTCTATGTATGTATGTATGTATGCATGCATGTATGTATGTATGTATGTATGTATGTATGTATGCATGTATGTATGCATGCATGCATGCATGTATGTATGTATGTATGTATGTATGTATGTGTCCATGTACGTAGCTATGTATATATGTAGATATCTATGATTTCTTTGAATGTAGGTAGGTTTCTTTGTATGTGTGTAGTTAAATATGTATGTATGTATCTATGTGCATAGTTATGTAGGTATCTATATACATTCCCAATGAAGGTCCAGCCTCTGTTGAGTGATGAATCTACGATTCTCATTCTTTATTCTTTTATTTTAGCTTTATCTTTTAGTAAAGCTACTTGTAATTACGTGTTATTTTTAGTATCTCATAATTAACACATGTTTTCTTAAAATAAAAGAATAAAGAGATAAAAAAGAAGAATGTATTTAGAATAAATACATAGTGACCCAAACCCCAAGAGAAGGTCAAAATTTGACATGATCGCAAAGAAAATAAGTAGAGAGAAATAGGGTACATTGTGTATTGTACATACAACCTATACTTGTACAAATAATTATTTATACTTATTTTTTATAAAATATAAAAATATTATTATTTTACACTTGTATATAGTCCTAGTAATACTATAAAAAAATAAAAAGCAGAAAACATAAAATTAAAATAAAATCCAAAATTCTTTGTACAAAGGCCACATGTATATAATATAATACCAATTTATTTTATAACTTTAATTAATTAATAAAATCAGATAAAAATAATTTTGTATTCCTTATTTTAGTTTGTAAATAAATAAAATATAAAATAAAATATTATTGTAAAAATAATTTAATAAAAATACTTGTACATAATACATTGGTATATTATACATGTATATAACACATTGTATTGTATATACCCTATTAAATTTTTTCATAAAACTAATTAAAAATCACAAAAAAGTAGTTTATAAAATAATAAACATTTTTCACTTTATACACTTTTGATTTTAAAATGATTTACTATTTTATATTTCATATTATTTTATTTTTGTAAATACTGCAATCTGATTGGTCCACGTCAGAAGGTTGACCTCGGTCAACCTTCTCCCCCAGCTGACTGATGAAGCTGTGATCCATAACTCTTAAAGTTGAAAATAGAGCCTTGTTCCTGAGTATTTAGCAGCATATTTCCCTTTATCTTGCATAAATAGCATTGAGGCATGCATTCACAATCCATGCATTTTAGCACCCATATTTGCATTAAAATAAGAAGCCAATTCGTTTGTAAAATTTGCTTGTAAACTACACTCAATAATTCATCTAATATTCTGTATTTTATCCCCTCGAAAGTCAATAACACCTTCTTTATACTGTGTATAATACTAGTTAATAATATAAGGAAGAAGGCCAAAAATTCCTAGCCTATGAATTACACAATAAAACCCCAAACCCTCTTTGAAACCCCAGACCTTAGAATGCACATATCTCCCTCATACAACATCCTAATTAGGTCTACTCACCTTAAAATTAATACACATCCAGAGACCTTTAAAATGAGACCAATTTCATTCAATTCGGAGCTCGTATGCAAAACTTGGGTTTTTGGGCCCCTTTGTACACTATATGTTTGTATATTTGTACTCTTGTATTTTTGAATCATAATTGACCTCATCACCATTTTTGGTGAACATGAAACTTGTAGAACTCATCGAAATCTACAACTTTCATGTTTTGAGGTTTTCCAAATTCGGCCTCCTTCTCTCTCTAAATTCATATTATTTTCCAGCCATTCAGAGAAGGCCACGTGGCGCCCTATGATTGTGCCACGTGGCCCGCTCCTTTGCGTGCCACGCACCCTTCCATCTCCGCCATCCGATCGCTCGCCCTCTCTCTTGATCTGGGTCGTTCATCATCGCAACACTTCCCAGCTGCCCGATCGAACCTTGGATCTAATATAGACCGCTCGCCAGCGCCGCGCCCTCCTTGTGCCACATGGCGACGCCTACACCCTCCGATCTTCGCCATAAACTTCTTATCCTGGCCATTCATCCCACTTTGCATCTCCACCATTTGATCAAACCCAAGCCATCATCCCGATCGCACGTGTGCACCTTGACCCACGCCCGCCATGTGGTGGGCCCTACGCCCTTGATCTCACCCCGTCGATCTAATCATAACCATCCTCTTCCGCCCTTCTCCTGAAAGATGGATCGCTCGATCCAACGGTCGATACATCGTCTCCTACCTCCCGCAAGCCCCGCACCCCACGTCGCCCACCTTGTGCGAGGGCCGCCCCTTTTCTATTTTGGGAGCCACTCCGGCCACCCTCTCCGCCTCCTATCACCGCCATATCGCACCCCACTCTTCCCTCATCCTCGCCGACCCCCTCGAACACCATGAACTCCCTCCACCTCACTCCACGACACCCACCAACTCCACCACTTCGCCACCTACGCCGTCACCTTCCACCTATAAATACACCCCCACCGGCGACTGTCAACCCCATCCACCATCACGGAGAGAATCCCTGAGCTCCGACCTTCATCTTGGTGACAGCGATTTGAGGAGACGTTGAACGACAACCGAGATCCACCTCCGGTGAGATCCACGGCCACCCCCCTCCATGCCGCAGCCTCCTCTGTGAGCTGCACGAGCTCAGGACTGCCTATCGTTCTTCGAGCGACGACCAGGAGCACTCCTTCGAGCTCTGTTCCCCAAGTAGAAGCCTTCATCTCCCTCCTGATCTTCGTCTTCTTTTTCTTGCTTTTTCTCCTATTTTATTCGCCACCCATGATCCACTTCACGCTCCTCTGACCATCCTCCGAGCTTCGCCTCAGAGCAGGCATCTTCGCGCACACCTTCATACTCTCCGACGACACACTACACTTCCCGCCGACGCAAGCTCTGCCACCTTAGCGGAGCACCATCACTGAAACACTTCATCACCCCTTAGGCCTCACTCCGCTCGTACGGTCACCCCACGAACACGTTCGCATACCTCAGCTATTCCATTAACCCCTGCAGGTACTCCAACTTCGACTGGATGGAAGCATCATCGAAGCTCCTTCGAGCTTCTTCGCCTCCACTCTCTAGAGCAGTCCAGCCGCTCCTGAGACCTCCAGTGGATCCCTGACGCCTCCACGATTCGTTCCAGCTATTTGGGAGCCACCGGTGACCTTCATCGACGATTAGAGGAGGAGGCGGAGCCAGAGCCCCTTTGACGGAGCGCAACCATCTCCGCCGCAAGACGCGGCGGGCCCTTTTAGCACGACGGCCAGCAGTCGTCAGATCCCCTTGAGCGGACAGTCTGGAGGACACCACGTCGCCTTCGTTCTGCAGCCGTAGGATCAGGAGGATCCTACGCATCTGATCGCGCCATGTCGCCACTTGCCAGAGCTTTAGGGGTCGTTGGATTCATCCTTATCCAACAACTCATGATCGTCCACGACACCATCTTCATCGAGCTGTAGAGACCGTTGGATTCATCTTGATCCAACGGGTTGCTTCGCGCCACGCATCATCTTCCAGCAGCCGTTGGATCATCACTTAATCCACGGTCCCTAGCGCGTCACGTAGCTGCCTCTGCGCCTCCGCCCCAACCTTTAGGCTCGGAGCCCCTGAAGCTTCCCTGAGCCGAGTCCGAACCTCTAGAGTCCCCGAGCCTCAGTCCGAGCCTCTGAAGTCACCCGAGCCTGGGCCTCCACATGGTTTTCACGTACAGCCTGGAAATTTTGCAGCGAGGCCCTTGAAGGTTTTGGAAATTGCATTCGAGTCCCTGCCAGGAGACCCTACGTGAGGCGCACGTGTTCTGTGGGTATTTTGCATACATACCCCCTCATTATAGGTAATTGCATATTAGTCCCTGTCAGCATGTTTAATTTTTATCAATTTTATTTCCTGTAATTGTAGTCAGGCCCTTATCTTTGCACACATCTTTAGGCATCCATTTTAAATCATTTTTCAAGTTTGAAAAGTGCATTGTGTAGCTTAATTTGTCCTCTTTCATATGTGACATTTGTCATATTTTTGTGATAACATTAGATTTTATTATTAATTAATTGGTGGAATTTTGTCATATTTTGCCCATTTATGCCTTTTAATTTGTTATAAATTCTTTGTTGCTCCAAAATTCTCATAAAATCACATTAGACTTATGATAATAAGTTTACATTGTGTCCAAAAATAATCTCATTTGCACGCAACTCAAGGCCTGAATAAATCATTTTGTGATTTTCTTAATTAATTTTTCATAGGTCCATTTCACATAGAAATTTAGGGTTATTAATTTTCCTGGATTCTTCACACTTAGATCTATCTAGGATAATTTTGATATCTGAAAATAATGTGTTTTGGCATTTATGAAAATTAATTTAATTAAAATTACCTTGCATTCATTTTTCATTCACAGTAATTCATATAGTGTTAGAATATTCTAAAAAAATTAGGGTAGCTTAATTTCATTGCATTTCACCATCTGGCCAAGTTTCACAATTTTTGGACTTGATTTGATCACTTATCTGAATTAAGTTGTAAACTGGCTTGATTGTGCATGTGTCTTTTCTTTCTTGCATAAAATATATTGAAAAAGACCAAAAATATATTACCTGAAAATTCAACCTTGGAAATTTTCTTAAAATATACCTAAGGAGACAGCTGCCTCCCTGATTTGACTTTGGGCTTGCCCAAGTAAAAAAATTACCGCTCGTGATTAAATAATATTTAATTAAAAGTGGTTTTTGATTATCTCTTATTACCTGACTACAACGAACGACACAACAATTAATTTGACCATTAATTTGATTAAATTAACAAGGGTAGTAAGACGCTCGTCAAAATGGCATCGTTGCTGGGGAGGCACGGCTTAGGTTAATTTATAGTTAATTTCTGAATGTTTGATTTTCCACCCCTGGGTAGTCTGACCCCCGGTTTTCTTGTGAATATTTTTCTGTCCTTTAATTTTGTATTTTTGTTTTGATCTCAATCTGACCTCAATTTTTTTGTGCGAAGAATGCGAGGAGTCGAAGACGCTTCGAGGAACCTGCATTTTAATTTTTGAGTGATTTGAGAGGACTTGTATTTTTCATTTCTTTATTTTTTGCATCATTTCCAATGGTTTCCGTTTGGGTTCTTGCATGTGTAAACATAGTGGAACCGTGTCCCCGTGTGCTGTGTGGATTGAACTTTTAGAATAGGCTTGCACTAGCGGCTCCTCGAGCCTCTCTAGGATTTGCTTATGCTCGTAATTCTTTAGGACCACACATTACACTTAAAAGACGCACCTAGACCGCGGATCTAGTCAAATCAACTTGTGCTTCATTCGCTAATAGAACTGCTTGTCTAGGAGCAGATTTTTATCGTCTGCATTTGCATGTAGTATAAAAGTTCGCAATTCTATTTTGCATCCTGCATAAAAGCGAAGGGATCACTGTAAGTATTCTTCACTCAGCATATGCATCATTGATTTTCGTGCATCTGCTTTTCTCAGTTTCTCTCTCTTGGTTTTCAAACTTAAGTAAAAGGAAATTGGGACTGGATGATAGGCGTGTTTTGTGGATTGGACTTAACAAGCAAAAATATAACTTAAAACCGGGACTACTAACATTATTGACTAAAAAAATTAATAAAATCGGAAATTCTGCTTGTGGGAGATTAATCCCCGACATTGTTTTCAGGCTGAGTGAGGGTACTTGAGTGTGTGTGAACACCATAAGGCAGAGTCTAAATCCCTGCCTTCTATATCACGTTCCAACTAATCCTAGTAAATATCACAAGTTGAATTATTCAGGTTCACTGACTAGTACCAAGTAGCCTCCGCCTGTCTCAGGTAGATAGGAGCGAAATTGCGGTACTTCGCGACAAGTTGCCAGTAACCCCCCGGGGTGAAGTTTTGACCTTGTCAGCCTCCGCCTACTTGCAGGTATATAGGGACAGGTCCTTGAATCCATCAACTTGGGATAGGAGCGAAAAAAGGAAGGACTGGCAGTATCTTAGGCGATAGGTTAAACAAGGAAGACGCATCCAGCTCTGAGCCGACTTCCCTATAGGCCGCGTAACTCCTTGCTATTTTGCTTGAAAATCACACTTAAAATCAACAAGATTAACTAGACTCGGTTTTGGGTCCTTTACCATGTTGAGTGTGAATATAGGGTTTTGGATTGAATTGCTTGCTTCAGGTAGGAGTACAATCCTATATTCACTTAAAACTCCCGATTCTTATTGCCAATCCAAGATGAATGATTGGGGGGATATCGACTCCTTATTCGCACATCTCTCTTTGAGCCCCCCACAAAACTTATCTTCACCGGCCCAAGCGCAACTTGGACCACCCAGAACTCATGAACCTCTTGAGTTCTGGATCCCTCACACCCAGGGTGGTTACTCTCAAACCAACCCTTTCCTCTCCTCCAAGCTTACCGAGGAAGACCATCGCCTCGGTAAGAACCCCGTCCTTGATTTGTCCTCTAACCCAGACCATGTTTCATCCCCAGGACCAGAGGACACAATGCCAAAAAAGAACCCTGAAGAGTAGGAGAACAGAGAGGACCCGATGATTCAAGTCTTAGCCCGGCTGGCTAAAGCCGAACAACTTAATACAGAATTAACGGCTAGACTGGGACAAGTGATCGAAGCTGAAGGAATATACAGATTGATGGTGGACGCCTGTAATCCAGCAGAGAATGAGATACAAAGTTGGCTAGCACCCGAGGTTCCCCCTGAAGCATTCGAATTGAAATCCTACTTCCTGAGCTTGCTGCCGAAGGTCAATGGAAATGCGAACGAAGAACCATATACCTTCCTCAGAGACTTTGAGCTGGTTTGCAACAACCTTAGTCACCTAGGGTTGGGCATGATTATATCAGACTGAAGGCCACCTCTTTTGCTTTAGGAGATAAGGCAGCACATTGGCTGAAGAACCTAGGGTGATGTGTACAACCTGGATGCAGTTTAAAGACCTTTTCCTGAGAAAGTTCTACCCACTTAGTAGAACTATTCAAATGAGAACAAAGATCGCAAGCTTTTCCCAGGGACCTAGCGAGCCATTCCATGAAGCATGGGATAGGTTTAATGATCTCATTCAGAAATGCCCGTGCCATGGCATTTCAAAGGCGATCTTGGTCCAGACCTTGTTCTATGGCATGACCCTGAAGATGCAGGTGTTCGAGATCAACGGGTTGTGATACATCCATGTCCCCATCGGTAGACAGTCGGGGATAGGGAACGATCATCCTCACTGACCTTCCCTAGCTTACCAGGAAAACGGCTCCGTCCCTGCACCGTGCTTTGTTCAGTCCAGGCCCAAACGAGGGTACCACCCTCAGCAGCACCAGCAGCAGCAGCTGCGCATGTTCCACTTGGGCCAACAGTGCCCGTCACCGTCCCATCAGCAGCAGCAGTATCGGCATGGCCAGCAGGGCCAGTGTAGGACCTCATCCTCAAGTCAACATCAACCAGCCCAGCCCATCGAATTGGAGTCCCTCACCTTGGCGATCTAGACTCTGACTGATAGGGTCCAACAGATCCAGAATGACTATCTGGATATGAGAACCAATCTTAATCGTGTTTCTCGTACCCAGGACCAACGGTTGGCGCCAAAGACCCAATTCCCTCCCAAGTTCAGGCCAACCCCAATAGCTTAACTCAAGGCCAGAACCGACCTAGAGATCAGGTATACTATTCAGATAATTCTTTATCTTAACATGAGATCTTTTCGTACGATAATGTAAATCATATGTCCCTCAGGAGCGAAAGGACCATGATCGTACCTGATCGGGCACGGGCACCGGAAGAAGAAGCCGTCAAGTCTCTACCTAAGGAGAACATGGAGGCAGAGGAGGAGCAGCACCACCATCACCACCACCGGCAGAAGAAGAGGACTTCTGAGTCCTCGAAGAAGCAAGGGAACCGCACCAGCAGGGAGTCCACAGAACTCGATGAAGAGCCCGCACCTCCATCTGAGGAGGACATTCCAACAGTTGTGGAGGATGCATCACCGGTTTCTCACCAGCAGTTTTCTTTTCATAGTCCGAGTCAGAGTCAGTTTCAGAGTCCAAGTCCTGTATAGAACTCAGTTCCCGTTTTGAATGAAAATATTTCAGTTTCAGAATCTGAGTTGGAGTCAATAATCCCTTTCCCCCGAGATCTCAATGGTTGAAAGAAGAAAACTAAAAAAATCCAAAAAGATGACCCTGAGATGGCAGAGTTTTGTAACAAACATATCAAGGTCACAATCCCCTTTGACAAGTATGTGGAGATGACACCTGCGTTTCAGAAATACCTTAAGGTGAGATGCACACCTACTAGGGTTAGCAGGAAGACCAAAAGCCGTGTTGAGAAACACGTTCTGTCAGTAGCCATGACTTGCGCAATAAAGAACTGATTTCCAAGGAAACGAAGAGACATGGGTGCACATTATGTAGTGAGTCATGTCGATGACATTGCGTTTGCACACACTTTCCTAGACAACGACTCCTCAATCAACTTAATGCCTACAACCCTCTATGAGCGGCTTAATCTCGGACCTCTTAGGAAATCTAGAGCCCTCCTTCAGTTTGCTGATAAATCAACCAATAGGTCCCACGGAGAAATGAGGAATGTTGTCATCAAAGTCGAGGGTCAAGAATACATGGTGGACTTTACTATCCTAGATATGGAAACCCCTCGTAATTGGAGAGATTCCCACATCATATTGGGCAGGCCCATCCTCAGAATAGCGGGGTCCTTGTTTGATTACAAGATCGGGAAAATCCAGTTCCAAACTCAAGGCGGAGACGAAGAACTTGAGATGAAGCAAACCAGATGGCAGGCCTAATTCCGAATCCAGCACCAAGTACTCTTCATCCGAAGCAGACTGCGACTATGTAGACAAAGTTGGGACATGGAGATAGAACCCAGCCATCACCGATGAGTCCATCCCCTCCGGAAATGATCTTGTACATGAGTCAGTTTGTGAGGTCCTTAGAAACGAGTACAGCTCAGAACCTGCATCCCCCTACATCTTTGATAACTTAGAGGACCAGCTGGGCCTGTCAGTCCTTCCCTCTTTAGGACAATCAGAAGATGAGGATGACGAGTCGAACGTGGCTTTTGCCGATTGCATGGAAACCTTTGACGATCCGACTCCAGAGCCGAATGACTTGGTGGTAGTAATTGCAAAGACAGATCCAACCACTTTGAACACTAAACCAAATTCAATTGAGCTAGACTTCCCAGACGATAACACATTACCTGAGCTCAAACCTTTACCCACAACACTCAAGTATGCCTTCCTTGCAGGTCAAGAGAAGAAATATCTGGTCATCATCAGTTCATGATTGACCGAGGAGCAGGAATCTCGCTTGCTAGAGATTATGGAGAAAAATTGGAAGGCGATAGGCTGGAGCATTTTCGATCTCCACGGGATAAATCCCGCTCTGTGTTCGCACCATTTCTACTTGGAGAATGAAGCTAAACCCTCTCGTGAATTCCAACGTCGTTTGAATCCAAATTTACAAGAGGTAGTGAAGAAGGAGATAGATAAATGGTGCAACACGGGTTTCATTTATCCCATCTCCGACTCTAAATGGGTGGCCCCGATCCATGTTGTCACGAAAAAGTCAGGAATTCAGACGACCACCAACGAGGATGGAGAGGACATCGTGATGCGAGTACCCACGTCGTGGCTTGTCTGTGTGGATTACAGACGTCTGAATGCTGCGACGAAGAAGGATCATTTCCCCCTACCATTAATTGATCAGATCCTAGAGAGACTAGCGGGGAAATAATTTTTCTGCTTCTTGGATGGGTTCTCGGGCTACAATCAAGTAGCCATAGCTCCGGAGGACCAGGAAAATCACGTTTACATGCCCCTTTGGTACCTATGCTTTCAAGTGCATGCCCTTTGGGTTATGCAATGCTCCCGGTACTTTTCAAAGGTGCATGATTGTTGTATTCGCCGAAATGGTAGGCGAATTACTGGAAGTCTTCATGGATGACTTCTCGGTCCACCGCGATTCCTTCGATTCCTGTCTTAGGAATCTGAACCGAGTCCTCAAATGCTGTTGTGAGGTTAATCTGGTGATCTCCTGGGAGAAAAGTCACTTCATGGTGATGGAGGGCATTGTATTGGGGAACGTCATCTCCAAGAGAGGAATGGAGGTTGACCCTGACAAGGTGGATGTGATCAGACGACTCTAGCCACCAACCAACGTTAAGTAGTTGCGGTCATTCCTCGGGCATGTCGGATTCTATCGGAGATTCATCAAGGATTTTTCTAAGATTTCCCGACCGCTAACTGAGCTTTGAAGCAAGGACATGGAGTTTATTATTGATCACAAATGTCTTAATAACTTTAATATATTGCAAGGAATGATCATGGACACCCCGATCCTACAGGCCCCATATTGGTCTCTACCTTTTGAGATCATGACGGACGCATCGGATTTTGATGTTGGGGCTGTGTTAGGACAGAGGAGGGATGGCATCCCATTTGCAATCTACTACGCAAGAAAAGTGCTTGATACCGCTCAGCGTAACTATACAATTATGTAAAAGGACATGCATGCAGTAGTATTTGCCTTGGACAAGTTTAGATCTCATTTAATCGGATCCAAGGTAATTGTGTTCACTGACCATACAACACTACGATTCTTGATGGAAAAGAAGGACATGAAGGCACGTCTTCTTAGGTGGATTCTACTTATCCATGAGTTTGATTTGGATATTCGTGATAAACCTGGAAAGAAGAACGTAGTAGCTGATCATCTCTCCCATCTCAAAGATCTCAATACTTCCGAGGATTCACTGATTCGAGACTCCTTCCCTGATGAGTCGATTTTTATTGTTGACTCACTCCCATGGTATGCCAATATCGTGAACTATCTTGTCTCCAAGAAGGTTCCCGAAGATTGGCCCAAGAGCCACATTGACTGACTCAAGTCGGATGCTAGACACTACCATTGGGAGCATCCGATCCTTTTCTTTGAAGGATCAGATTGTGTCTGGAGACGGTGTATTCCTCAGGAGGAATACCATAGTGTCCTTTCTTTATGCCACATCTTGGAGGCAGAAGGACACCACTCCGAGAAGAGGACAGCATGGAAGGTGTTTCAGTGTGGCTTTTACTGGCCGACTCTGTTTCGCGATGCCATCAACTTCGCGAAGTCGTGCCCGGTATGCTAGAGAATGGGAGGAACCGTTGGTTCCAAGGATTAGATGCTGATGCAGCATGTCATCATTTGTGATGTATTTTACGCCTGGGGCATCGACTTCATGGGCCCATTCCCTGTTAGCCACGGATTCGAGTACATCCTTCTTGCGGTAGACTACCTGTCTAGGTGGGTGGAGGCTATCCCAACCCGAGCTGCAGACAGCAGGACTATCTGTAAATTCATCAAAGATCATATCATCTCTAGGTTCGGGATCCCCAAGATGTTGATATCAGATGGGGGTGGACACTTTGTAAACAGTGATGTGAAGAAACTTCTGAAGGACTATGGCATCGAACACCGTGTCGCTAGCCCTTACCACCCTCAAACTAATGGTATGGCTGAGGCATCGAATAGGGAGGTGAAATCTATATTGCAAAAGCTTATCCGCACAGACAGGAAGGTATGGTCTCAGATCTTGGATCAAGTCCTATGGGCTTATAGGACAGCTTACAAGACACCGTTAGGAACCTCCCCATTCCAGATGGTATTCGGAAACCTGCACCATTTGCCCGCAGAGTTAGTGCATAAATCAGAATGGGCAATCAAGAAGGTCAATTGGAACACACACCTAGGAGAGAAGCAGAGAGAAATGGATCTGAATGAGCTTGTGGAAGTCAGAAATTGCGCATACGACAACAGTTTGGTGTGCAAGGACAAGGTGAAGCGTTGGCACGATAGATATATCAGACGAAAGACCTTTGTTCCTGGATAGAATGTATGGTTGTTCAATGCAAGGCTAAAAGTCTTCCAAGGCATGTTGAAGTCCAAGTGGACGGATCCATTCATTGTCCGTGCGGTGCATGATAGTGGATGTGTTGAGATCTCAGATCTCGCAGACGATGCACCGACATTCTTAGTGAATGGACAACTGTTGAAGCATTTCGTCGAAACCAATGAGCAGTTAGTCCATGTTGAGGAGATAGTATCCATGCGCAAGACAGATTCAACAGATACACATAAAGCCACGCATGAGACCTTGCAACAGTAAGCTCCAGCCATCAGCAGCATATGGAAAGATTCAGCCCGCGATCCTTGTACATATCCATCATTCCTGTACATTCTACCCCTCTCTTCCGCGATTCTAATCACTCATCTCAACTACACCTATCTCCATTTACGACTATACTTAGGATGACCAGATCCTAAGTATAGGGGGGTGAGTCACCTGGGTCTGTTCATTGTACATCCTCCAGATCACATCGGTCCTGATACTCACTTCAGTCCTATACTTAGGCTGACCTGAGCCTAGGTATAGGGGGGACCGATGCCCACCTTGTATATATTCATCCACTTCTACTCTTGACCTCGTCCGCCCCATTTTTTATCTTCTTCTACACTTAGGATGCCAGAGCCTAGGTATAGGGGGGTGGGACGACTTCTTTACATTTTTACTTCTTTGGCTCTCTTACACTTAGCACGAGCTATGTCTTTTTCCTCTCTTTACGTGCTCTGAGGACATAGAACACGCTAAGTATAGGGTGGCATGTATATATTACATATATACTTTACCCATAGCTCGTACTTCCACGTATTTTTGTATATATTACGTAATAACTATGGGATGGGTAAAAATTGGAGAAATTTTTTTGTAAAATACACTTGTATAATCTGTATAATACTCATAAAACCCTTGAGGTATACCAAATTCTTGAAAAAAATGAAAAAAATGAAAAAAAAATTAAAATGCTTCTTAACTTTACTCTTGCATATCATCTTTGCATCAGAAAAGAAAGAAAAAAATCTTGCATTTTCATTCATCTACATAGCATGTCATCTACATCTCATCTACATATCTTGCATATACAAGGTGAAAAGCTAGTGGGTTCTGAACCAAGTTATGAATAGATGTTGAGGAAGGACTTGATTTGACCTTAATCCACCTAATTTCAGAGGAACCTTATAGGAACTGGAGTTAAGATTTCTCAGGTCAAGTGACTTAATTCTTTGAGTCTGCAAGTCTATGTTCACATGTCATCTTAATCAGTCTAAGTAGAATATCTCGTGCACACGCATGATTCTTTTAGATAATGACCTAACTTGGACAAGCACAATGCACGTAGCTCTTCATTGATTAGGTGGTGAGGAGGTAGAATCCTAGATTGGAGTACCACACGGGTGGAAACATCCGTCCTCCTCTAGGGAGGGTAGTGCATCTCAACCTAGTCTGGTGGTGTTGACGTCTAAAGACGGGACACTGTGGGTTGCAATAATGCTTCAAAAGAGGGATAGTCTACTGGCTCAAGAGGAAATACTCCTGTTGTACATGTTGCACCTTGTATACGAAAAAATGCAAAAACTCCAAAAAATCAGACAGGTCCAAGTGAAAATAAAATACCTGTCAGAGTATGTATATTAGCAAAGAAAATGCAGCTGGATGACTTGGCTACACTGGTCAGGCATCCTGGGATAGGTAGCTACACTGGCTACCGTCCATTCTTTTCTCTACCCCCTCCTCTTGAGCCGGTCGTACTTGAACTTAGAAGGGAATACCCCGCTCCTCGAGGAAAGAGTTACTGGACCGGGTAACTAGAGTTACCTTGTTAGAGGAGGATGTTTCTGAGCCATTTCTGATGTGGAGAGTTACATTTCACTTACACAGTACAAGTAAGAATCATAGTCATCAGAAATTTGCGTATGAGGATTTGTTCTGACCTGACTATTGAGGAGTCTTGAATAGAAGACTAGTGGAACTTGAAGTCTGTTAGGTCTTAGTTCAGGTCCCAATGAGGTCCTGCCACACAAATAATCCAAAGGTTGAGTCAAGCCCCATTTTCAACTTTTGTTCATGACCTTGGTATGGAACCCAAAATCATTTCACTCTTGCATTTAATTTAGTTGCTCGGGGACGAGCAAGGTTTAAGTATAGGGGGTTGATGAATCTGTGATTCATCACTCTTAAAGTTGAAAATAGAGCCTTGTTCCCGAGTATTTAGTAGCATATTTCCCTTTATCTTGCATAAATAGCATTCAGGCATGCATTCACAATACATGCATTTTAGCACCCGTATTTGCATTAAAATAAGAAGCCAATTCATTTGTAAAATTCACTTGTAAAATACTCCCAATAATTCAACTAATATTCTGTATTTTATCCCCTCTGAAGTCAATAACACCTTCCTTATACTGTGTATAATACTAGTTAATAATATAAGGAAGAAGGCCAAAAATTCCTAGCCTATGAATTACCCAATAAAACCCCAAACCCTGTTAGAAACCCCAGACCTTAGAATGCACATATCTTCCTCATACAACCTCCGAATTAGGTCTACTCACTTCAGATTAATACACATCCAGAGAACTTTAAAATGAACCAATTTCATTCAATTCGGAGCTCATATGTAAAACTTGGGTTTTTAGGCCCCTTTGTACACTATATGTTTGTATATTTGTACTCTTGTATTTTTGAATCATTTTTGACCTCATCACCGTTTTTGGTCAACATGAAACTTTTAGATCTCATCGAGATCTACAACTTTCATGTTTTGAGCTTTTCCAAATTCAGCATCCTTCTCTCTCTAATTTCATATTCTTTTCCAGCCATTCAGAGCAGGCCACGTGGTGCCCTCTGATTGCGCCACGCGGCCCGCTCCTTTGCGTGCCACGCGCCCTTCCATCTCTGCCGTCCGATCGCTTGCCCTCTCTCTTGATCTGGCCCGTTCATCATCGCAGTGCTTCCCAGCTGCCCGATCGAACCTTGGATCTAATCTAGATCGCTCGCCAGCGCCGCGCCCTCCTTGTGCCACGTGGCGACGCCTACACCCTCCGATCTTCACCAGAAACTTCTTATCTTGGCCATTCATCCTACTTTGCATCTCCACCGTTTGATTAAACACAAGCCATCATCCCAACCGCACGTGCGCGCCTTGACCCACGCCCGCCACATGGTGCTCCCTACGCGCTTGATCTCGCCCCGCCGATCTAATCCTAACCATCCTCTTCCGCTCTTCTCCTGACAGTTGGATCGCTCGATCCAACGGTCGATACATCGTCTCCTACCTCCTGCAAACCCCGCACCCCATGTCACCCACCTTGCACGAGGGCCGCCCCCTTTCTATTTTGGGAGCCACTCTGGCCACCCTCTCCACCTCCTGTCACCGCTACATCGCACCCCACTCTTCCCTCATCCTCGCCGACCCCCTCGAATACCATGAACTCCCTCCACCTCGCTCCACGACACCCACCAACTCCACCACTTCGCCACCTACGTCGTCACCTTCCACCTATAAATACGCCTCCACTACGACTGTCAGCCCCATCCGCCATCACGGAGAGAATCCCCAAGCTCCGACCTTCATCTTGGTGACAGCGATTTGAGGAGATGTTGAGCGACGACCAAGATCCACCTCCGGAGAGATCCACGGCCATCCTCTACCGTGCCGTAGCCTCCTCCGTGAGCTGCACGAGCTCAAGACCGCCTACCATCCTTCGAGCGACAACCAGGAGCACTCCTTCGAGCTCCATTCCCTAGGTAGAAGCCTCCATCTCCCTCCCGATCTTCTTCTTCTTTTGCTTTTTCTATCATTTTATCTGCTGCCTACGATCCACTTCACGCTCCTCTGACCATCCTCTGAGCTTCGCCTTGAAGCTGGCATCTTCGCGCACACCTTCATCCTCTCCGACGGCACACTACACTTCTCGTCGACGCATGCTCCGCCACCTTGGCGGTGCACGATCACTGAAACACTTCATCACCCCTCAAGCCTCACTCCGCATGCAAGGTCACCCCACGAACACGTTCGCACACCTCGGCTATTCCATTAACCCTTGCAGGTACTCCAACTTCAACTGGCCGGAAGCATCATCGGAGCTCCTTCGAGCTTTTTCGCCTCCGCTCTCCAGAGCAGTCCAACTGCTCTTGAGACCTCCGGTGGATCCCCGACGCCTCCACAATTCGTTCCAGCTATTTGGGAGCCACAGACGACCTTCATCGACAACCAGAGGAGGAGGCGGAGCCAGAGCCCCTTCGCCGGAGCGCAACCATCTCCACCGTAAGAGGCGGTGGACCCTTTGAGCACGACGGCTAGCAGCCGTCTGATCCCCTTGATCGGGCAGTCTGGAGGACGCCATGTCACCTTCGTTATGCAGCCATAGGATCAGGAGGATCTTACGCATCTGATCGCGCCACGTCGCCACTCGCCAGAGCTTCAGGGGTCGTTGGATTCATCCTTATCCAACGGCTCTTGATCGTCCACGACACCATCTTCATCGAGCTGCAGAGACCGTTGGATTCATCTTGATCCAACGGGTTGCTTTGCGCCACGCATCATCTTCCAGCAGCTATTGGATCGTCATTTGATCCACGGTCCCTAGCGCGCCACGTAGCCGCCTCCGAGCCTCCGCCCCAACCTTTAAGCTCAGAGCCCCCGAAGCTTCCTCGAGCTGAGTCCGAACCTCTAGAGACCTCGAGCCTCAGTTCGAGCCTCTGAAGTCACCCGAGCTTGGGCCCCCACGTGGTTTTTACGTGCAGTATGGGTATTTTGCAGCGAGGCCCCTGATGGTTTTTGAAATTGCATTCCAATCCCTGCCAGGAGAACCTACGTGAGGCGCACGTGTTCTGTGGGTATTTTACATACATACCCCCTCATTATAGGTAATTGCATATTAGTCCATGTTGGCATGTTTTATTTTTATCAATTTTATTTCCTGTAATTGCAGTTAGGCCCCTGTCTTTGCACGCATCTTTAGGCATTCATTTTAAATCATTTTTCAAGTTTGAAAATTGCATTATGTAGCTTAATTTGTCATCTTTCATTTGTGACACTTGTCATATTTTTGTGATAAAAGTGGATTTTATTATTAATTAATTGGTGGAATTTTGTCATATTTTACCCATTTATGCCTTTTAATTTGTAGTAAATTATCTGTTGCTCCAAAATCCTCATAAAATCACATTAGACTTAGGATAATAAAGTTTAAATTGTATCCATAAATCATCTCATTTGCACACAACTCGAGGCCTGAATAAATCATTTTGTGATTTTCTTAATTAATTTTTCATAGGTCCATTTCACACAGAAATTTAGGGTTATTAATTTTCCTGGATTCTTCACACTTAGATATATCTAGGATAATTTTTATATCTGAAAATAATGTGTTTTGGTATTTATTAAAATTAATTTAGTCAAAATCACCTTGCATTCATTTTTATTTCACAGTAAATTCATATCGTTTCAGAAAATTCTAAAAAAATTAGGATCGCTTATTTCATTGCATTTCACCATGTGGCCAAGTTTCACAATTTTTGGACTTGATTTAATCACTTATCTGAATTAAGTTGTAAACTGGCTTGATTGTGCATGTGTCTTTTCTTTCTTGCATAAAATATATTGAAAAAGGCCAAAAAAGATTTCCTGAAAATCTGACCTTGCAAATTTGCTTGAAATATACCTAAGGAGACAGCTGCCTCCCTGAGTTCGACCTTGGGCTTGCCCAAGTAAAAAAATTTGCCGCTCGTGATTAAATAATCTTTAATTAAAAGTGGTTTTTGATTAGCTCTTATTACCTGACTATAACAAATGACACAACAATTAATTTGACCACTAATTTGATTAAATTAACAAGGGTAGTAAGACGCTCGTCACTGACCCGACCCAATAGGACCTTCGCCGGACCCGATTTCTCTGATTTATCTAGACCGGGTCTGGCATCCATTCGCCTTGATTCTACCACCCGACTATGCTCTTAGGATCCGTGACATTCACAGGTCCCTAGGCGTAGCCGGATCTGCTTAGGGTTTCATGTCCCTCCTCGATCCTTCTAGACCCTTGAGCATGCCTATATAAACTCTCCTCTACGTCCAGCGTATGTCATCTCATTCCATGCACCATCTTCCTTCCCTTAGCGCCTTTAGCATCGTAATAGGACCGTTAAGGTGCCTTTTGGGAGTTCAATCGGTGACCAGGAGCATTTTCTCAACTCGTCGCCGATGTGTGCCGCCGTGATTAGCCTCCCTAGCCCGTCGCAACCCGGTTGAGGCTACAACTCTACCATTCACCTCACCTGTCGATCCCGATTCCATTAGCGCCTTCAGGTAACGCTTCTATCACGCGCACTCATCATTTCGCTTCGATTTATTCACATTCTCCATTGTTGGTTCATCAACTTCGACCATCTGGTCGGAGCCCCAATACATACACCTCCATGTACCAATCGACTTCACACCTCACCACCTACTTCCTCTCGCGACATGACCACCTTAGATTCACTCATCGGAGTGAGATTAAGGGCGAGACCTCCTTCCTCCATTTCTGTCGGACATAGCACCTCATTCCCCGTCACTTCCTTCATATCTGCATGCAATACAATGATCGGAGCACAGCCCCCGAGTCCCCCTTTCATTTGCAAGTACCCACGCGTGCGAGGAGGCACAGATTGAGCCTCGTTCTAAGTGGTGGAGTAGCTCTAGGCAGAGCGCTACTGTTCCACTAATCTGACCGTCCACAACCGCATCAGCATCGTCTAATCGATGAGGAGTACTTCAACGATTGTGCCGAACCCCTCAGAGTCTTCACCGGAGCACTAGATCTCTATCCATGCTCAGTTGAAGTCCACCTGGGTCGAGTTTGTCCAGGACCTTCTTCTGTCGTCTGATCAAGAACTGCACCCCAGATCTGATCAGGACCGTACAACCACGCCTAATTTCTAATGGTCTGATCAGATCCCTAGGAGAATCTAACACGCACATCCAACCACTTTTCAGAGCCGTCAGATACCTTTCAAGAGCATATTAGAGCTGTCAGCGTCCGCCTCCTCATGTGTGTGCCACGTGCCCACCCCCACTGAGTATATTTCGCTTTTTCCCTGCATGTTATCTTATTTAGCTTTAGTCCAGTAAATAAATATGTAGTTAAGAACATTTGCAATTAGACTCTTATGCTTTATCTATTTGCATTTTAATAAAATTTGGTTGAGTCTAAATGTGTCCCCGTGCTACTTTGAGTTATTTGCAATTCCTATCCTAAACTCTTTATCTATCATGGAATGAACTTTATGTTTTGATATTTGCATTTATACCCCCATGAGTCTGGATCACATGTTGCGCACGTTTCGATTGGATAAATTGCATCATCGGCCCTCGAGCTTTTATAGTATGTTATGCTTTGTCCTTGAAACTTAAAATATTTATAGTTGGGTCCTATAAACTGTTTTAAACTTTTCATCTTTTTATTGGATGAAATAAATAGCAAATTGGCGTTAAAAATTCTATAAAAATACTTGTTAGCTCCTGCTTGCTTGTTATTTATGTGGTAATTTTACTTTGCCATTTTGGTTTTCTTTTATAATATTAAAAATCAAAAACTCATGAAAATTGTCCTGTTTGTGTTATAAAAATTATAATAATTTTAAAAATTGCTTAAAAATTCCACAAAAATTTCTTTAGTTGTATTTTGTTGTGTTTTATCTCCAGTGCCATTTTTACGAGAAAATACCTCATAAATCCTAAAAATTACAAAACATTTCAAAACTTATAAAAAAATGTATAAAATTGTAGATAAATCCAAAAATCGTGTTTTCAATCTTTGTTTGTAGATTTTTTTATATCTTATCATAAAAATACCATCCAGGAGTAGTGGGGCATATTAAGTATTTTTAAATTTGGAAATTATTCCTGTTTGTGCACTATTTACCAACTTTGCTACTATTTGATTTTTAGAAAATTACAAAAGCATTTTAAAATTGCCAAAAATTAGCAAAAGTAATTTAAAACCTATAAAACCCAAAAATATTTTTATTACAATTTTTTGAGCATTTTTGACAATTTTGAAAAATACAAAAAATATGTAGTGTGTGCGTTTTATTCCTTGTGTTTATTCTTTTTATCTTAATTGGAAATAAAAAATTTGCAAAATTAAAAACCACTAAAAAACTTTTGTTTCCTTTACTACTTGATTTTTAAATCGTGCTCCTTGTGTTCGACACTGGTCGTTATACCAGGTAAATAAAATAGCGAAGCCGCTTACATTGATTGATTGATTTTATGAGTGGTTGATTTTTCTCGCTGATTACGTTGATTATTTGGGTGACAAAGACATTTGATTATTTTCGTACTTAACCCAAGTTGATTTGTTGGTCATAACTGAGTTAGCTGGTCGAATTGAGTAGTTGACTAAGATAAATAAATGATAAAAATAGATAAAAATAAAATAAAACTCCTTTTATTTAGAAAAACCTATACCAGTTAACGAATTTTATTCTCTACAAGATACGATAATTACATAATTTATTTGAGTTAAAAATGAATGAATTATGATCTAAATTAAGATAAACAAAATTATGTTATATATGTATAATTTATGTAGATATTTTTATTTGATATTTTAAAGCTTGTATTATTTATTTTTATATATTATACTTTTGAAACATAATTTTTAAGAATAAATATATTTTGTTAGATTTTTATGTGTGTATTTACATACATAAATAAATACATTATTATACCATATACGTATGTTATACCTATATACTATATGCAATGATTTATTTTTTTATGATTTTTTACTTTTGTGATTTTTATTTAAATTATTTATATATATGTTATAAAATAAGTAGAACACAATAAAAATATAATAAAGGAATAAACAAGGAATAAAATATTATGTACATAATATATAATGGTGCAAATACAAAAGTACTCCAAAAAGCCGACTTTCACATCATAACTCTAATTTTATTGAAACTATTTTACAGAATTCAATGCTTAGTATATGAAAGTGAGTTTGGTGAATTTTGGGTTCATATAGAGAAGATGCGAAGCTTTTTGCTTTATGGCTTTCTGGATCGTTGTACTGTATTGCATATTGTTTAATCTGTGATTCATCATATTATTTATCATTCATTATCCTCTTTATTTAAACTATTCAATAAAATTTGTACATAATTAAATAATATTAACTTCTGACTTTATATAGTTAATTAACCCTAATGAGTGTATATATTTGTATATATTTGCTTAAAAGAGAAATTAAAAATATCATAAAAAATTATAACTTGTAAAAATTGACCAATAAAACCTAAACCCTAGTTTGAGACTAAAAACCTTTAAACATGAATATCTCTCTCATACAGTCTCGTATGGATTCCTAATCACTTTTAAATTAATGCACGTTCGACTACCTTCAGAACAAAACCAAATTAAAGGAATCAGAATTTGTATGTGAAACTTGGGTTTTGGGCCCCTATTGTATATTGTACATATGACCTATATTTATCTTTTTATTTTCTTAATTATTAAACATCCAAAAAATAAATTACGTTATAAATATTTATTTCATATTTTTTATTTTGTTTTGTTTTTTATCTTATTTAAAAATTCCAAAATATGCAAAAGACAAAAATTTGATATTTTATACCCATAAGATACCATCAAAAATACTTTTTGTACAGATGATTTATTTTGATTTTAGGACCTTCATAAAAGTTGTAGATCTCATTGAGACAAGCAACTTTCATGTTGACCACTTTTTGTTTTGACCCCTTTTAATATTTCTTTTTTATTTATATTTATATTCAAAGTTTTATTTTTCTGGGAGCGACATGTGGCTGCTCTTGGAGCCGCCACGTGTCACCCTATTTTGTTTACGTAAATTATTTATTTTATTTATATCATTTATTTTATTTATATTTATTTTATTTTATTTTTAATTTTTATTTATTATTGATTATTATTATTAGTTTAATTTTATTTTTATTTTTTTATTTTTAACTACCATGTGGCTGCTCCTGTGCATGCACATGGTGCCCCCCTTCTCTCTCCTTGTGCCTGCTCAACCCTAATCACAGCTCCGTACCTTGTGGAGCACGGTTGTAGCCACACCACTCGCACGATGGCCACCCCACACACAATCTTTACGAGCAACTCCTTTCACTCCATAGGACCCGGCACCCTCCCTCTATCTTCACACATGACATGCACAATCGCTACCACCATCTCCCCTCTCCCCATCTTCCTCGACCACTTCTCACACCTCCTCCAACCGCACATAAATACATAATCACTGCCCCCGTCGCACACCATCTGCCATTTCGAGCGCGATGAACAAAGCTCCGCCTCTTTCTTTGTGACAACAATGGAGAGAGTACACTATTGAGTGACGACCGTGCTCCCTAACGGCGTGATCCAATGAGATCCTTTCCTCGCTACAGCAATAGCGACCATGGTTTTCGAGCTTCGAGTTGTACATTGACAACATGCCAGGCAACTCTGGTTAAGTAAACAGATAATTGCAGGTCGTTGTGACCCGAATCGCCAAGCTCAGTCAATCAAGAAAAAGATAGAGACACACAATCAAAAGAGATCAAACAAATAAATTAATCAATGCACATTGGAAATGTTAGCGGTCCCCGCTATTTATTTTAACCCGGTATAACAACCAGCGTCAAACTCAGGAGCACGAGAAATTCTTCGACGTAGTCGGCTTTTAGGAAATAAAATGCATATTTTTATTTATTTCTAATTTTTCAATTTTTTAGGATTTTAATTAAGGAATGAAAACAAGCAAGTAAGGAGGCAATGCACACAATCAAGCCTTCTCAATTTTTATTCAAAACTAAAATGCTCAAAAATCATGAATAAAAATATTTTGTGTTTTTCAAATATCAAAGTTATTTTTGGTGATTTTCTGATATTTTTATGATGTTTTGTGATTTTATAAAAATAAGGCAAAGGCTAAAAGGAAAACACTGTACAGCCTGGACGAAATGGCAAATTTAAAATATTTAAAGTGCTCTAATGTCCTGGTTATGATTTTTATGAAAAAACTAAATAAAAGAGCTACAAATAGAAGCATAAAATGCATTTTTTTGTTTTTTAGAATTATTTATGATTTTTTAAGTTTTGAGTTTTTTGTAATTTTTAGGGTTTTATGAAGTCTTTTGGAACAAAAATGCTACAGAAGGTAGAGCACACAAAATCATACACACACTCAAATTTTTTTGGAATTTTCAAAGAGTTTTTTTCTAATTTTTATGTATTTTATAGAAAAGACAGAGAGCTTTTTATGGGTTTTTTATTTTTAGAAAATAAAATACTCAACAAAATAAATCCCAAAAATCATAATAAATATTACATGTCAACAGGAGCTAACAGTAGTATTTATAAAATTTTTGGAATAAATTTGGTAATTTTTAATTTAAAATAAGGCACACAGATTGTAGGGACCTCGTTGCAATTAAAATAAAGTTCACAGGCCAAAAAATAACAAAGTTTAAAAGCTTAGGGTGAAAGGTGAAAAAAACCAGTGAATGAACGCACATGCTGAATAAACCACGCACAAGGTATAAATGCAAACATCAGGAAACTTTCATTCAAAACATAACAGTAACAAGCTCATGATATATCATGCAAATACACCAGATATGCACGTAAGACAGCATGTGAGTTCACACACAAAGGACTAAAGTCCACATACTAAAAGAAATAGGGGTCCACTTGCAAAATAACCAAACTATTTTAAACTATGACAAATATTTACATGACTAAATAATAAAAGCAAAAATAAAAAGGGCCTAAGTACAAATTACCATTTATTAAACGCGATCCAACGGTCGATGGCGCTCCACTTATGGATGGACGATTGTGATGCAAGGATACCCCTTCGACGATGGAGGGCAGAGATGAGATCCTCAGATGGATCTGACGATGGAGACCCTCTTGTAGATGAATAGTCATGATTAGAACTGGAGCTAGCCTCGATCAGACAGTGGAGGAAACATCTGGATGAACGGGGAAGTACTCACTAGAGGCGAGCTTCGATCGGCGATGGAGAGTGGCTCCAATGTCCTTATGATCTGCTGGGATGTGGAATAGGTTGGTGAAGATGCTCCGCAGCTACAAGATGGCTCAGAAGGGCCCAGGACCAAGTAGAGGGTCCTGGGGACTAACGGTCGACCTGGAGCTTCCTGGAACTCCTCAAGACCTCCAGATGAGGTCTGGATGTGCCTCTACCCTGCAGGAGAAAGGTTCTTGCTCAGAGAAGTGGCTATGGTGAAGGTTAGAGCGCATCGCGATCATAAACAAAGGCAGAGGGTCGATGGGTCAGGTCGTGCGTGAGTGAAGGAAAGGACTTGCAGCTCTACGGTAATCTGAGGATTGGAATAGAGAGAGAGGTGTGGATCATGATGTAGAAACGAGGGGAGATCGATGCGGGTGTACGGAAGTCAGGGAACAATAGAGATATGGAAAACAGGGGATGGTCGAGGTTACTCTGTTCAGCGAAAAAACGATGGATTCAATGGAAGATGAACGGGAAATGAAGTATCTGAAGATGGTTGAAGTGCGCCAGGGGGTGCAGACGGAGGTTTACGGTGGTCTTGGCCTTGATGGCCGGCGCAGCCAGAGGCTCTACTCCTCACGGCGGAGCTGAGGTTTACCTCGCCGGACCTGAGGCTTCACGCTCTAAAAGGGTGCCCTCGCCCTCCCTAACGCTCGTTGTCACTCTGGGAAAGGTGGACGGGTACGTAGGAGGTGGTGGTGCAGCCAAAAGATCGAGGAAAAGGACGAGGGGGTGCAGGTTATATAGGCGTGAAAGTCCAGGAAGAAGGTGGTGTGGCCCGTAAACCGAGGCACGGATCCCAGGATTTGGCATCGGGCGTGGATTAGGAATCCACCCTTTTGATTTGGAGCAAGAGTTTGGATGAAAAGGAGATCAGATCAAGTCTGGGGAAATGGGAGAAATCTGGGCGAAACCCAACTTGGCGAGAAAAGGGGATCGGGGGGACCAGTTGACCTCGGTCAACGATCCAAGGTAGCCCAATCAGAAAGGGCATGGAATAAGACAAAAGTCGCTACATGACAAAATTGGGAAGAAAATAAAGAAAGTTAGTTTAAAAATAATAAAAGAATTTAAATGAAAAAATGAATAAAATAAAAACATGTTTATTAGTTTTCAAAGAATTTTTCAGTGATTTTTATTTATTTTTATGAAAAATAAATTAGTGTGTATACAATATATATAGGTATAATATACCTATGTATTATGTACAAGTATTTTTATTTTTTTATTTTCACATAAATACCCCAATTTTATATTTTATTTATTTTCAACATATTTTTAGGGATACAAAATAATTTTTATTTTATTTTTATGGATTATTTACAGGTATAGAATAAATAGATGGTGTGATATATATACATGTGTTTTGTACAAAGAAAGGGGGATTTTATTTTTTATTTAATTTTTCTGATTTTTATTTTATTTTAATTTTATTCCTAGAAATATATACAAGGAGGTAAAAATAGTAATTTAGTTTTTTTTATCAAAAATAATTATTTATATACATAGGTACTATGTACAACACAAAGTAGACCATATCTCTTTCTACTTATCTTATTTTGCGATCAGGTCAAGGCTTGACCTTCTCTTCGGGTTCGGGTCACTATGTATTTATTATAAATACCTCCTTCTTTTTTCTTTTCCTTTATTCTTTTATTTTTGCACAAATACATGCTTATTATGCAATATTAACGAGTACATGTTGAATGCTATGTTATTGTTTTTACCGGTAATTACATGCTTATTTGCTAAGATAAATAGCTAAAATAAAAGAATAAAGAGTGAGAATTAGGGAATCATCATACATCTTCGCAGCTCTTGAGGCGACAATAGGATCTCCTTCGAGCTCTAACCTCAGGAGAATTCTCCTATCCCTCTTCTTATCCTCCTCCTACTATAGTTATTCTTCTTTCTTCTGCTATTTTCCTTCTTGCAATTCCCTCTTCTTGCAACCACACCCCCAAATCGATCAAATCTTAGCATCATGGTCACATTCGTGCCCTTACTGCTTTTGATCTATCTCCCATATCTTCCATCTTTGTTCGAGTTCTCGACCAAAGATTTGATCTGATCCTTCATCGCAGCGGAGCTTTCATTCTGCATCTCCTTCCTCCTATTCACCCATAACCTGCAGTCGAGCATTAGCTCGAGCTTCTTCGACCATTTGCAGGTCAAGGAGGGTCCATCTCTTCAGCAGCAGGTGTTGCGCCTCTGCTCTGCCTCCCTCCACGCCAGAACCAAGGAACATCTCGACCCACTTCGTGCCACTGCCCTCCTTCGCGCCAGCTCACCATAAGCTACCATATTCTTCCACGCCGAGCTCCACCAGTACGAGGTTGTCCACTCGCCCTCGACGTTTTCACCACCTTTGCATAGCCGCATACACCATCTTCAGTCATCTTGTGCCCCCTTCACCGGTCGTGATGTACTTCGCCCGCTTCACCTGACCACCTAGAGTACCATCTGCGACGCACCGCTCTGTCTCGCGCATGTCCCTCGCCCGCCACGTGCTCCGCTAGAGCTCCAACGGAGCCCTTGACCTCGACTCCACTGACATTGCCACCCAATTGCAGAGCCTTCGATGCGGGTCTTCGCTCCTCTACCGTCTCCACCACGTGCTCCGACCGAGCACAACAGCCTTCAATGACCACTCGTCGCCCAGCACCACTGCCTCGACCTCTACTGACTACCTCGCCTTTGCCTCACAGCCAAACCGCCTCGAAACACATATTGTCGTCCCAACTTTATCCCCCCCCAGGAGCACGTGGGGCGGGGTTTATTTGCAGGATGAGCCCCCACAACTTCCAGATTAATATCAAAAGGATCTTTATATCCAGAGGCACATGCGCACCACATGCTGGGGGGCAAATTGTGCCAACAATCTCCAATTCTCCGCAAATATCAAGAACAACCCTGCCTTTTGAGGAGCACTTATGCATCATTCGCTCATTGGAAAATTTGCATAAGCATCCTCCAGAGTCTTGGTAATGGCATAATAGTCTTGTCAGCATATATATTTTTAATAATTTTATTTCTGTATTGCATTCAAAACCTTGTGTTTGCATATTTGTTTGACCTTCATTTTGCATCATCTTTTAACTCCAAAAATTTGCACCCATGAGATCTCATTATCCCATGAGATCTCATTATCTCATGATATCTCTAAGATTTACAACAATAATAGTTGTAGATATTTTTCACAAAAATAATTCACAATTATCGTGTGAAAAACTTCAATCAAGCCATTAAAATTATGTGAATCCCATTCACAATCCAAATTTAAATGTAATTATATTTTCAATTAATCATTCAATGTGAATCCAATTTACATTAACAATTATTTAACAAATATAAATCACAATATGCTCTCTTTAATATATTATAAATCACATTTGTAATTTACCTGGATAATATGGATAGTGCTATCTACATTATTCATATCCATGATAACTAAATAATATTGAATTATCTTGGATCTCAATTCTTATGTGCCCAAAAAATAATAATCATATTCACATTATTCACATCTTTGATAAATAAATCACATTTAATTATCTCAGATAACTCTCATTATAATATGAATCAAATTCATATTATTCATGATAATTAAATAACATTTAATTATACATTTTATCAATGCTTGGATACAAATATCAACAATGAAATTAACCATGAACTCTTTCAAGGATAATGCGCATTCTCCACGGATACTTGGGGTAAGGACATGGCGATTGTATTGTTCCACGTATAGTGACTTGGATATTGAGATCACATCTCCAATCCAGATCTTGTGGACCTCCCATAGATGCTTGATTAAATCAAGATCGCAAATCTAATCTTTTCATTACATCCAAATCACATTCAGATCAATGTCCAACATTTGGACTAAGATCAGATTACTTCCCTGTGAGAGGAGTCACTAAAATCCAGACCTGTTTCATCACTCCCTCGGAATGGAACGTCATGGTTAGACAATCGTTTATGATCACATCACCCTCAGGCATTCGTAATACCTATGCATCCTGCATACTGGAAGACCCAGAATAAACCCGAAGTATTAGATCAATTTTACACTGTCTACTTCAGAGTTTTATCATCAAGTTTCCTCATTTGACTATTGGGAGTTGGTATCGATAATATACTTTCCAAAAGCATATGTCATACCCAGCTGTTGATCATATACTTTCCAAAAGTATATATATCAAACCTACAAATTCAGTCAAGCTTCCAAAGCGAGATGACCGTGTACGGAATTTGATTCTTCCAATATCTCATGAGTGAGCTCATGTCTTCCGGTTCAGTAATGAACATGTATGATCCCTTTGAGAGATTGTACTACTCATATGCCCTAATATGCACACCAACATGCCGGTGTATAGATCTTGATTATGTAATCAACCTATTGGTCTGCCAAATGTACATACTCAGACATATAGTAACACATCTGTCTCTGGTCAGAGGATGTGTACCTATATCGTGACAGCATACGACATAGGTCTTTGGTTATGTCGATCTCGTTAAGCCAACTCTTTGACCTAACTAATCTGACACCTCTGAATCTCTATTCTCATGCAGAGGACATGCATCAGTAGGTCGGTCAGATATCAACCAAGTGAGAAAGGATTGCCATCTCCTACTCAGGTTGGAGATCCTCTCTTAACAATCATTTGACGATACTTGATGAGTCATCAATGTAACTCTTTAGATATTCATCCAAGCACCAGCCTCTATGATTCAATAATTGAATCAACAGTTGTGGGATCATTAAGATGGCCATGGTACATAACCATAATTATACCAAGGGACCTATTATGCAAATTAGTTATTCTTCATTTCAGATCAACGAGTGATATTTGTAATAACATTTATTGCATAATGGCTCGTCGTGGGCTCGCATGTCCAACAATCTCCCACTTGCCCAAAGTGACATTAATGGGCTAATCATTTAAACCCTCACTCATGTGACAATCATAGGCTTATTTAGAAAAATAGCTAGATAAGCTGATCAGTCACTCTGTTGCCAAGAGAGTACGCCAAGTCCTTTTACAGCACTTGCATATCCCCAGTAACAGTGCTCGCATCCAATGCGAATGTTGCATGTTATGCAACTAATACTCAATATTATCAGTGAAAGTGTCCTTGACACTACAACTTAATAATTATTATAACCAGTATGTCCATAATCCTTATCAGAATACCCTTATTTCTTGAGATCTCTATCTCCTAAGGTATCCGCAGTTAAGACCTTTTAGATCACCATCTATAAAGTCTTAATCTCTTGAAGATAAGACGTAGAGATCACTATCTCTAAAGTCTTATCATCTATGAAGATATTATTATTACTGCAATCAAGTATTTTATTTCCGTAGTAGGATTAGTAACAGTTTACTACTCCCACTGCATGGAAGACGTATGGCTTTTGTACACATCCAGCATACATGTGGCTTCTCATAACTTGCACAAGGGCAAGCAATTCTAGCATTCACTTCCTCAACTCTTTGACGTGCTATCCCTTTAGATAGGTCAGTACCATATCTTAAGGGAAGGAATCCTTTCTTGGAATTTTCTAGAAAATGGAACATATCCAAGGTGTACTTCTAATTTGACGGTCCCAATACCCTCTTCTCTTTGCTTCTGAACACTTTCAGAACTAAGATCTAAGAGGTATCCTTGAGATCATATCTCAAGGTATGGAACAACCAGAATATAAAACACTTATTATTATCCTTACATCATTCCAAATAATTAGCGTATCATCTACATTTAGCACGATGAATACAATGGCACTCTCACTAAGCTTTACATGGTACATCAAGATTCTATCTGAAATCATAACATTTATAATTTCATCAAATCTTATGTTCCAACTATAAGAAGCTTATTCGAGTCCACAGATGGAGCTATTTAGATTGCACAGCTTGCGTTCCTCAACTATGAAGCCCTGGGGCTACTTCATGTAGATATCCTTGGAGAGATATTCGTGGAGGAATACAATCTTGACTTCCATCTTGAAGATGTCAAAGTCAAGTTGTGTAGCTATAGTTAGCAATAATCTGATGAGTTTAAGCATGGTCACTGGAGAGCAAGTCTCATCGCAAGCAATGTCTTCTATTTAGTGTGTAGCTCATGGTTACGAGCCGTGCTTTGAAGGTATGTACCTTCTCATCAAGTTCCTTTTTCCTCTTGAAGAACCAGTTAGACCTTAACGGGTCTTACCCATATAGGTGGATCCTCGAGGGTCCATATACACCACTTGTATATGAAGTCTACTTTAGTCTTGATTGCTAACATCTATCTTTCCATGACATGATCTTCAGAAGCTTCATTGCATGAAGTTCGATCATTGTCAGTTTTCTCTGACACATGGAATCCATCCTCAAACTCATTTGAAGAGGTATTAGTGTTTCATCTTTAATTATCCATTCAGTTTTTGATTTTAGGAGCCTCATTATCTTCTCAAGATTAAATCAGTTCCTAAACTTCATCTTCATCTTGATTCTCAAGAGAATCATACTCTAAGAATCATATCCTCAGAGATGAGATCTCTTAAGAATCTCAAGGTCATAAAGTAGGTATATAATACCATCCTTTATTTTCCTAATGAAGTATCACTCTCTTGTGCTAGATTCTAGTTTACCAGCATGGAACCTTTTAAGGATATATATATATTGTAGTCTCTACTATATATATACTTTGGAAACTAAAAGGTAATTATGCTAATATTCATCATTTATCAAATCATGTCAAACATGATCCAATTGTATCTCCCTACATCTCTCTTGAGTTTAGGTATATTAGGAGGAGCGATATAGGAATGATATTCATATCTTCATATGGTATTCTTTGAATTCATCTAATAGGTACTTGCTACCTAAGTTAGATCAAATTCATTTCATCTTCCTTCAAACTTTGGTTCTAAACCAAAATTGTGAAATCTTTGAACATTTCAAAGCTTTCTCAGGTGAAGGGAAGAAATCCCATATCACTAATAATCATCGAATGATATCACATATCATCAATGTTCATTATGATATAGATGATCCACATGCATCAATATGTATGAGATCATGAATACCTTGACATCTTACACCATTCACAAAGAAGGGTGAATTGGATAATTTTTACTTTGAATACAATATTTAAAAGGTATGTAAGATTTGAGATTTCAGACATTCTGAAGTTCATCTCTTACTAGTCTATTGATCTCATCAACAGACATATGTCCAAGGTTTGATGCTAGATCATTGTCAAATGATCTTCATTCTCCTACTGATCTTTTAAGGTTTAATTTTTAGTATTAGAAATGCTAACTAACCATTCATTAATTTCTAATTTCGTAGAGTCCTCCAGATATCAAAATACTATCTGAAATATATCCATCATAACTCTTTATGTTAGGTCTATTCCAGAAAATCATGTCTATTTCCAACATTTAGAAATAACCAATGAATGTATTCTAATATTTAGGTCATAGAGACATTCTCTAAGACTAAGGGCTCTCCCACCAAAAATATGAAGTCTATCTATCCAATAGATATTGTTGCAACATTTGCATCAATACCCATGTGGATGACTATTAAACCTTAAGATCCAGATTTCTAGTCTTCTAAAACATATGCAATCAATTGCAATTGTTATTAGAAGAATGAGATGTTTGCCATATGAGCCCGAGGCGAACCATTACTACAATAAATGTTATTGTAATAAATATTTTATCAATAAAAGTTATTGATTGTTTTCCACTCCCTTGCTAAGATTGAATGAATGAATGCACTATAAGGTCCCTCTGTATAATAAGGGTTATGTACCATGGCCAACTTGATAATCATACAGTTGTTGATTCATTGATTGAATCATAGAAGCTAATGCTTGGATGAATATCTAAGGAGTTAGATAGAGGACTCATCAAGCACCATCAAATGATTATTATGATGATCTCCAGCCAGGATAGGAGATGACAATCCTTTCTCAATTGGCTGATATCTAACCGACCTCTTGATGCAGGTCCTCTGCATGGGAATAGTGATTCTAAAGTGTCAGATTAGTTGAGTCAAAGAGTTTACTTAACGAGATCGAGATAACCAAAGACCTATGTTGAATATTGTCACAGCATAGACATGCATCCTCTGACTAGAGGCATATGTGTTACTATATGTCTGAATGTGTACATTTGGCAGACCAATAGGCTGATGACCTACTCAAGGTCTATACACCGGCGAGATGGTATGCATGTAAAGACGTATGAGTAATACGATCTCTAAAAGGGATCATACAGGTTCACTTATGAACTGGAAGACATGAGCTCGCTCATGAGGTATTGGGATCGATCAAATTCCATGCATGGTCGTCGTGCTTTGGAAGCATTACAAGAATTTGAAGGTATGATATATGCTTTGGAAAAGCATATGATCAATACCAAATCCCAATGACCAAGATTGAAAATCTAGATTATTAAACCCTAAAGAAGACAGTATAAAATTGATCTATATCTTTGGGTTTCATCATAGGTCTTCCAGTAAGCAGGATGTACAGGTATTAGGAATACCTGAGGGTGATGTGATCATAAACGATTGTATAACCATGAAGCTTCCACTCCGAGGGAGTGATGAAACATGTCTGAATTTTTGTGACTCCTCACAGTAGAGAAGTAACCTGATCTTACTCCAAGTATTGGACATTGGTCTGAATGAGATTCAGATGCAATGAGAAGATTAGGTCTACGGACTTGATTTAATAAAGCATCTGTGGGAGGACCATGAGATCTGGATTTGAGATATGATCTCAATATCCAAGTCACTATACGTGGAACAATACAATCGCCCAGTCCTTATCTCCAAGTATCTGCGGAGAAAGCGCATTATTCTTGAAAGGGTTCAAGAATGATTCCATAGTTGAATTATATCTAAGCATTGAGAGATTGATAATTAAATGTGATTTAATTATCTTGATGCATGTGAATATTTATCCAATATAATTAAATATGATTTAATTATTGTGGATAAGAATAATGTGTATAGCAATATCCAATTATTCATAATATACTATAAATATAATTTATAATGTATAGAGAGAGCTTATTATGATTTATATTTGTTGATTAATTATTGGTGTGAATTGGATTCACATTGTATAATTAATTGAAAATGTAAATCACATTTTGTTTTGGGTTGTGAATGTGATTCACAAACTTCCAATGGCAAGATTGCAATATTCTAAAAAATAAATGTGAATTTTTTTTTGTAGAATATTTTTACATCAATTGTTGTTGTAATTGGAGATACATATAATTATGCAATCTTGAATTACATTGAAAATCTCCCATTTGATATTGGGGTGAGGACGGCTACCTATTACAACATGGAAAGGGTAGCCGTCCATGACCCCATATGGAATTGGAGATTTCCATCACCATTATCTCCAATTCTTGATGATTTGATTTAGGATTGAATTATAATTGATTTATCAAATATATTTAATCTAAATTAAATTATTAGTTGTTGTGTTTTTTACCAACAACAATCTTGACCATTGAAATAAAACAAATCAATCTCATCCATTGATTTTGTTTGTCCCATGGATTGTGATCCATGGACGCCCAAAACCCTATAAATAGAGAGGCACCTCATGATCTCTAGGGTTAAGAAAATAATAAACATCAAGCTCTCTCCTCTCTCTCTATTCACACACCCTCTCTTCTTCTCTCCCATTGGTGGTCGTCCACCTTAAGAGAAGAAAAGATCTTCGCCATCGCCTCGTCGGTGCGCCGCCGCCTCGACGACTCTCGGTTCTCCATCTTATTTGTTGAGCTTTGCTCACGAAGAAGGTGTTCGATCTCATGCGACGAGATCAGGAGTTCCCACGCTTGGATCGACATCTTGGATTGCGAGGATCACACGACTCATCCCCGCGCTCGCAAGCGTCTTCTTCGAAGATCGGACTTGAGACAGGAGGTCTCTTTTCGTAGAGACTCGATCAACCATGCTACAAGAGGTGTTCCTATATACTTGATGTGGTTTTAGATGAAACGATCCGAGAATCGTTCTTGGATCAAGTGCTCATCACATGAAATTGTTTTTTAAATTCCGATGCACAGAACAACTAGTACGACTAGTCGTTCTTCATTGTATATGATACGATGCTCACGCCTTCGTGATGCGCTTGAGGATTATCTAATATCCTTCAAGTGGTATCAGATCCTTTGGTCGAAGGTTTTGGATACGATCCGTAAACCTAGGACGACTTGGGTTCGTTAAGGTTGCGAATGTTTTCATCACATTTCATTTTCGCACTTCTGTTTAGTGAATAATTTCGGACCTGTTTCAAATTTTTAAACATGAATCCTTGGATTTTGTTCCCCAATAAATAAGGAAACCATAGAATCTGAGTTTACGTAATTTGGATTTTGTTAGCTCGAGATATGGTCTATTTAACGAACATGTATCCACAGTTACGGGAACTGTGAATCTTAACATGATTAAGGAGTTAATTATTGTTTTGATGCACATAGAAATGCGTGAAATATCACTTAGGTTCTGTCAAATTATCAATCTTTGAAAACTGGTTTTGCATAATTTGGATTTGATTTGATTGAGATATGTTAATTTTAGTAAGTAGGGGTCACTGTTGAAATTACATTCCTGATCAAGAACCATGTGATTGCCAATTAGTGAAATTAATTGTTAATTTCCTGAAATAATTATGGAAAATATTTGAGAAATATTTAGTAAGAATTATTTTCTTAATTGACATGGCCTCAATCAACAAATTGATTAGATTTGATCTAGATCAATTAGAGACACAATCAACAAACAAACTTGCTTGAATAGGATCAAGAATTTGTTTAGCAAATTTCCTTATAATCAAAATTGTTTTGATTATTACTATATGGTATAATTTCGGTTGAAAACCGATGTTCATCTCAAGTACACAATGATCTATTGAGCATTATCCTTTCCTGAGGTGAATATGGTGTCTAGTCGGAGAGCGTTGGGGAGCAGGTTGCATCGTGTGCGGTCTGTCCCACTCCCGTCGGTACTGACCATGACAGCGGGTAGGGACTCGATAATGCTGAAGAAATCAAGGTGTATTTTTTTTAACTATTAAAATTCGAATTAATATATACTTTGAGATAATTCCATATATATTCAAGTAAAAACAATCAAGTTTGTTGATTGAATTGGATTGATAATTTATTTAATGTGATTAAATTAATTATGTCCAATTAAAAACACTCTTTTATGAATAGATGTGTATTTCTCTTAGAAAATAATTATATGAATGTGATTCATGATAATTAATTAAAATTTGAATATGAGGTGGAGGATCACATAAGTGACATGCATGGTCTCCCGTCAAGGCGAAGGGTTCCATCGCCGGGGATTGTATGTAGGAGACGTCTTTCAGAAGTGGCAGCTCCTGTATGCAAGCGCATCTGGATCGGGCTCTTTGCTTCTTGAAAGAGTAAGGTCGTATGTGTGGTGACCCCAATATTGGGTCCTTATATTATTGGGGCAATATTGAATTGCACATAGCGAGTACTAATCCTATTGACGGTTGGTTCAATTAACGACAGGTCAACATCGCCTTAGGGGTGGTAGGCTCAAGTGTTAAAGATCGAATTGGGAAATGCAAGTTGGACTTGCAAGGCGGAATGTGTTCCCGCTTCTCTTTATCGGAGTCACAGGTTTTCATATTATTGTGATGTGACAAAGGTAAAGAGGAGAACCCAATTCTTGCTAGAGATATAGAGGACATGCATCAATAGGTCGGTCAGATATCAACCATGTGAGAAAGGATTGCCATCTCCTACTCAGGCTGGAGATCCTCTCTTAACAATCATTTGACGATACTTGATGAGTCATCAATGTAACTCTTTAGATATTCATCCAAGCACCAGCCTCTATGATTCAATAATTGAATCAACAGCTGTGGGATCATTAAGATGGCCATGGTACATAACCATAATTATACCAAGGGACCTATTATGCAAATTAGTTATTCTTTATTTCAGATCAGCGAGTGATATTTGTAATAACATTTATTGCATAATGGCTCGTCGTGGGCTCGCATGTCCAACAATCTCCCACTTGCCCAAAGTGACATTAATGGGCTAATCATTTAAACTCTCACTCATGTGACAATCATAGGCTTATTTAGAAAAATATGTAGGTAAGCTGATCAGTCACTCTGTTGCCAAGAGTACGCCAAGTCCTTTTACAACACTTGCATATCCCCAGTAACAGTGCTCGCATCCAATGCGAATGTTGCATGTTATGCAACTAATACTCAATATTATCAGTGACAGTGTCCTTGACACTACAACTTAATATTTATTATAACCAATATGTCGATAATCCTTATCAGAATACCCTTATTCCTTGAGATCTCTATCTCCTAAGGTATCTGCAGTTAAGATCTTTTAGATCACCATCTATAAAGTCTTAATCTCTTGAAGATAAGACTTAGAGATCACTATCTCTAAAGTCTTATCATCTATGAAGATATTATTATTACTGCAATCAAGTATTTTATTTCCATGGTAGGATTAGTAACAGTTTACTACTCCCACTACATGGCAGACGTCTGGCTTTTGTACACATCCAGCATACATGTGGCTTCTCATAAGTGATGCACAAGGGCAAGTAATTCTAGCATTCACTTCCTCAACTCTTTGAGGTGCTATCCCTTTAGATAGGTCAGTACCATATCTTAAGGGAAGGAATTCCTTCTTGGAATTTCTAGAAAATAGAACATATCCAAGGTGTTCTACTAATGTGACGGTCCCAATACCCTTTTCTGTTTGCTTCTGAACACTTTCGAAACTAAGATCTAAGAGGTATCCTTGAGATCATATCTCAAGGTATGGAACAACCAGTCTATAAAACACTTATTATTATCCTTATATCATTCCAAATAATTAGCGTATCATCTACATTTAGCATGATGAACACAATGGCATTCCCAGTAAGCTTCACATGGTACATCAAGATTCTATCTGAAATCATAACATTTATAATTTCATCAAATCATATGTTCCAACTACAAGAAGCTTATTCGAGTCCACAGATGGAGCTATTTAGCTTGCACAGCTTGTGTTCCTCAACTATGAAGCCCTGGGGCTACTGCATGTGGATATCCTTGGAGAGATATTCGTGGAGGAATACAATCTTGACTTCCATCTTGAAGATGTCAAAGTTAAGTTGTGTAGCTATAGTTAGCAATAATCTGATGAGTTTAAGCATGGTCACTGGAGAACAAGTCTCATCGCAAGCAATGTCTTCTATTTAGTGTGTAGCTCATGGTTACGAGTCGTGCTTTGAAGGTATGTACCTTCTCATCAAGTTCCTTTTTCCTCTTGAAGAACTAGTTACACCTTAACGGGTCTTACCCATATAGGTGCATCCTCGAGGGTCCATATACAACACTTGTATATGAAGTCTACTTTAGTCTTGATTGCTAACATCTATCTTTCCATGACATGATCTTCAGAAGCTTCATTGCATGAAGTTCGATCATTGTCGGTTTTCTCTGACACATGGAATCCATCCTCAAACTCATTTGAAGAGGTATTAGTGTTTCATCTTTAATTATCCTTTCAGTTTTCAATTTCAGGAGCCTCATTATCTTCTCAAGATTAAATCAGTTCCTAAACTTCATCTTCATCTTGATTCTCAAGAGAATCATACTCTAAGAATCATATCCTTATATCTCAAGGTCATAAAGTAGGTATCCAATTCCATCCTTTATTTTCCTAATGAAGTATCACTCTTTTGAGCTAGATTCTAGTTTACCAGCATGGAACCTTTTAAGGATATATATATATTGTAGTCTCTACTACATATATACTTTGGAAACTAAGAGGTAATTATGCTAATATTCATCATTTATCAAATCATGTCAAACATGATCCAATTGTATCTCCCTACAACTCTCTTGAGTTTAGGTATATTACGAGGAGCGAGATAGGAATGATATTCATATCTCCAAAAGGTATTCTTTGAATTCATCTAATAGGTACTTGCTACCTAAGTTAGATCAAATTCATTTCATCTTCCATCAAACTTTGGTTCTAAACAAAAATTGTGAAATCTTTGAACATTTCAAAGCTTTCTCAAGTGAAGGGAAGAAATCCCATATCACAAATAATCATTGAATGATATCACATATCATCAATGTTCATTATGATATAGATGATCCACATGCATCAATATGTATGAGATCATGAATACCTTGACATCTTACACCATTCCCAGAGGAGGGTGAATTGGATAATTTTTACTTTGAATACAATATTTAAAAGTTATGTAAGATTTGAGATTTCAGACATTCTAAAGTTCATCTCTCACTAGTCTATTGATCTCATCAACAGACATATGTCCAAGGTTTGATGCCAGATCATTGTCAAATAATCTTCATCCTCCTACTTATCTTTTAAGGTTTACTTTTCAGTATTAGAAATGCTAACGAACCATTCATTAATTTCTAATTTCATAGAGTCCTCCAGATATCAAAATACTATCTGAAATATATCCATCATAACTCTTTACGTTAGGTCTATTCCAGAAATCATGTCTATTTCCAACATTTAGAAATAACCAATGAATGTATTCTAATATTTAGGTCATAGAGACATTCTCTAAGACTAAGGGCTCTCCCACCAAAAATATGAAGTCTATCTATCCAATAGAGATTGTTGCAACATTTGCATCAATACCCATGTGGACGACTATTAAACCTTAAGATCAAGATTTCTAGTCTTCTAAAACATATGCAATCAATTGCAATTGTTATTAGAAGAATGAGATGTTAGCCATGTGAGCCCGAGGTGAACCATTCCTACAATAAATGTTATTGTAATAAATATTTTATCAATAAAAGTTATTGATTGTTTTCCACTCCCTTACTGAGATTGAATGAATGAATGCACTATAAGGTCCCTCTGTATAATAAGGGTTATGTACCATGGCCAACTTGATAATCATACAGCTGTTGATTCATTGATCGAATCATAGAAGCTAATGCTTGGATGAATATCTAAGGAGTTAGATAGAGGACTCATCAAGCACCATCAAATGATTATTAAGTGATGATCTCCGGCCAGGATAGGAGATGGCAATCCATTCTCATTTGGCCGATATCTAACCGACCTCTTGATGCAGGTCCTCTACATGGGAATAGTGATTCTGAAGTGTCAGATTAGTTGAGTCAAAGAGTTGACTTAACGAGATCGAGATAACCAAAGACTTATGTTGAATATTGTCACAACATAGACATGCATCCTCTGACCAGAGACAGATGTGTTACTATATGTCTGAATGTGTACATTTGGCAGACCAATAGGTTGATGACCTAATCAATGTCTATACACCGGTGAGCTGGTGTGCATGTAAAGACATATGAGTAATACGATCTCTAAAAGGGATCATACAGGTTCACTTATGAACTGGAAGACATGAGCTCGCTCATGAGGTATTGGGATCGATCAAATTCCATGCATGGTCGTCGTGCTTTGGAAGCATGACAAGAATTTGAAGGTATGATATATGCTTTGGAAAAGCATATGATCAATACCAAATCCCAATGACCAAGATTGAAAATCTAGATGATTAAACCCTAAAGAAGACAGTATAAAATTGATCTATATCTTTGGGTTTCATCATAGGTCTTCCAGTATGCAGGATGTACAGGTATTAGGAATACCTGAGGGTGATGTGATCATAAACGATTGTATAACCATGAAGCTTCCACTCCGAGGGAGTGATGAAACAGGTCTAAATTTTAGTGGCTCCTCTCAGTAGAGAAGTAACCTGATCTTAGTCCAAGTATTGGACATTGGTCTGAATGGGATTCAGATGCAATGAGAAGATTAGGTCTACGGCCTTGATTTAATAAAGCATCTGTGGGAGGTCCATGAGATCTGGATTTGAGATATGATCTCAATATCCAAGTCACTATACGGAACAATACAATCGCCCAGTCCTTATCTCCAAGTATCTGCGGAGAAAGCGCATTATTCTTGAAAGGGTTCAAGAATGATTCCATAGTTGAATTATATCTAAGCATTGAGATATTGATAATTAAATGTGATTTAATTATCTTGATGCATGTGAATATTTATCCAATATAATTAAATATGATTTAATTATTGTGGATAAGAATAATGTGGATAGCAATATCCAATTATTCATAATATACTATAAATATAATTTATAATGTATTAGAGAGAGCTTATTATGATTTATATTTGTTGATTAATTATTGGTGTGAATTGGATTCACATTGTATAATTAATTGAAAATGTAAATCACATTTTGTTTTGGATTGTGAATGTGATTCACAAACTTCCAATGGCAAGATTGCAATATTCTAAAAAATAATTGTGAATTTTGTAGAATATTTTTACAGCAATTATTGTGGTAATTGGAGATACATATAATCATGCAATCTTGGATTACATTGAAAATTTCCCATTTCATATTGGGATGAGGACGGCTACCTATTCCAACATGGAAAGGGTAGCCGTCCATGACCCCATATGGAATTGGAGATTTCCATCTCCATTATCTCCAATTCTTGATGATTTGATTTAGGATTGAATTATATTTGATTTATCAAATATATTTAATCTAAATTAAATTATTAGTTGTTGTTTTTTTTACCAACAACAATTTTGACCATTGAAATAAAACAAATCAATCTCATCCATTGATTTTGTGAGTCCCATGGATTGTGATCCCCGGACTCACAAAACCCTATAAATAGAGAGGCACCCCATGATCTCTAGGGTTAAGAAAATAAGAAACATCAAGCTCTCTCCTCTCTCTCTCTCTATTCACACGCCCTCTCTTCTTCTCTCCCATTGGTGGTCGTCCACCTTAAGAGAAGGAAAGATCTTCGTCATCGCCTCGCCGGTGCGTCGCCTCCTCTACGACTCTCTGTCCTCCATCTTATTTGGTGTGCTTTGCTCACGAAGAAGGTGTTCGATCTGATGCGACGAGATCAGGAGTTCCCACGCTTGGATCGACATCTTGGATTGCAATGATCACACGACTCATCCCCGCGCTCGCAAGCGTCTTCTTCAAAGATCGGACTTGAGACAGGAGGTCTCTTTTTGTAGAGACTCGATCAACCATGCTACAAGAGGTATTCCTATATACTTGATGTGGTTTTAGATGAAAAGATCCGAGAATCATTCTTGGATCATGTGCTCATCACATGAAATTGTTTTTTAATTTCCGCTGCACAGAACAACTAGTACGACTAGTCATTCTTCATTGTATATGATACGATGCTCACGCTTCTGTGATGCGCCTGAGGATTATCTAATATCCTTCAAGTGGTATCAGATCCTTTGGTCGAAGGTTTTGGATACGATCCGTAAACCTAGGACGACTTGGGTTCGTTAAGGTTGCGAATGTTTTCATCGCATTTCATTTTCGCACTTCTGTTTAGTGAATAATTTCGGACCTGTTTCAAATTTTTAAACACGAATCCTTGAATTTTGTTCCCCAATAAATAAGGAAACCATAGAATCTGAGTTTACATAATTTGGATTTTGTTTGCTCGAGATATGGTCTTTTTAATGAACATGTATCCACAGTTATGGGAACTGTGAATCTTAACATGATTAAGGAGTTAATTATTGCTTTGATGCACATAGAAATGCATGAAATATCACTTAGTCTCTGTCATAAATTAAATTGTCAATCTTTGAAAACTGGTTTTGCGTAATTTGGATTTGATTTGATTGAGATATGTTAATTTTAGTAAGTAGGGGTCACTGCTGGAATTACATTCCTGATCAAGAACCATGTGATTGTCAATTAGTGAAATTAATTGTTAATTTCCTGAAATATTTATGGGAAATATTTGAGAAATATTTAGTGAGATATATTTTCTTAATTGACATGGCCTCAATCAACAAATTGATTAGATTTGATCTAAATCAATTAGAGACACAATCAACAAACAAACTTGCTTAAATAGGATCAAGAATTTGTTTAGCAAATTTCCTTATAATCAAAATTGTTTTGATTATTACTATATGGTATCATTTCGGTTGAAAACCGATGATCATCTCAAGTACACAATGATCTATTGTGCATTATCCTTTCCTGAGGTGGATATGGTGTCTAGTCGGAGAGCGTTGGGGGAGCAGGTTGCATCGTGTACGGTCTGTTCCACTCCCGTTGGTACTGACCATGACAGCGGGTAGGGACTCGATAATGCTGAAGAAATCAAGGTCTATTTTTTACTTATTAAAATTCGAATTAATATATATTTTGATATAATACCATATATATTCAAGTAAAAAAATCAAGTTTGTTGATTGAATTCGATTGATAATTGATTTAATGTGATTAAATTAATTATGTCCAACTAAAAACACTCTTTTATGAATAGATGTGTATTTCCCATGGAAGAATTAATTATATGAATGTGATTCATGATAATTAATTAAAATTTGAATATGAGGTGGAGGATCACATAAGTGACATCCATGGTCTCCCGTCAAGGCGAAGGGTTCCATCGCCAGGGATTGTATGTAGGAGACGTCTTTCTGAAGTGGCAGCTCCTGTATGCAAGCGCATCTGGATCGGGCTCTTTGCTTCTCGAAAGTGTAAGGTCGTATGCGTGGTGACACCAATATCGGGTCCTCATATTATTGGGGCCATATTGAATTGTGCATAGCGAGTACTAATCCTATTGACGGTTGGTTCAATTAACGACAGGTCAACATCGCCTTAGGGGTGGTGGGCTCAGGTGTTAAAGACCGAATTGGGAAATGCAAGTTGGACTTGCAAGGCGGAATGTGTTCCCGCTTTTCTTTATTGGAGTCACAGGTTCTCATATTATTGTGATGTGACAAAGGTAAAGAGGAGAACCCAATTCTTGCTAGAGATATAGAGGTAAGTATATCTCTTGCTTTGAAAGTGATTAAGGGAATGAACTTTTAAAGTTGACAAAGCAAGACTAATTTGATTTAAAATACCTTAATCAAATGTCTTAAAAATGAATATATAATTGTTTATATGATCTAATATAGTACATTCTTAATTTTAGAAAATGAAGTCCATGAGCCCACTTAGCAGGCTTCTGGAGGTCAACCAGTTGATCAGACCAAATTATTCGGATTAGATCCGTAATTTGGAACTTGTTCTCTCGGCTAAGCGCATAAGTTATGTACTCACAGAGGACAAGCATGAAAGCCCTAAGATGAAGGAAGAAAAGCAATACAATGACAAGTATGATGAAGATCATGTCTTGGCTAGGTGCTACATCCTAGGTTCACTCTACAATGTTCTTCAAAAGCAATATGTTGAGATGAGCACATGCCAAGAGATAATGCAGAATCTGAAAGATATATTTGGTGGCAAAAATCGCAGCCAACATTACAATATTATGAAAGAACTCATTCGCTGCATGATGCAGAAAGGGACTTCAGTCCGAGAACATGTACTCAAAATGTTTGGGTACTTGTCTGAGCTGGAGACCCTTGGGGTAAATATGGATGCAGACATGCAAGCTGACTTCATACTGTTGTCTTTGCCCAAGTCTTTCAATAATTTTGTGGTTTCAATCTACATGAACAAGTTGGACTTGACTAACGATGGACTTCTTACTGCATTAAAGTATACGGAAGAAGTAATGAAAAAAGATGGTCCCTCTGGCAGTGCAATGGCCGCACAAGTCAAAGGGAAACGCGGTCGAAAGCAAGGTTCTCGGAAGGGCCCGGCCCAGAAGACAAAGAAGAAGAGTCAAGATGTTGGCTCATCTTCCAATATATCCACATTGATAGCGTCAAAGAAAATCGACGTTTGTCACCACTGTAAGAAGTCGGGGCACTGGAGGCGTAACTGCCCGGAATACCTAAAGTCGATCGACAAAGGTAAAGCCCCAGCAGGTATGAAATCTACTTTCATCATTGAACCTAGTTTTCTCGTTGGATGAGAAGGAAGTTGGGTTGTATATTCCGGTGCTTCTGTTCATGTGTGCAATTTGTTGCATTTGTTTCAGGAAACTATGAATCTCGAAGAAGGGGAGATAGTCATCCATATGGGATCTGATGCAAGTGTTGCAGCAGTCACCATCGGGACCTATCGACTATCGTTATCTAGTGGTAGAGTCCTAGTATTTAAAGAGTGTCTTTATGTACCTGAAGTCAGAAGGAATGTGATATCTGTATCTAAACTTGTTAGAAGTGGATATTCATTCCTTTCCTGTAATAAATTAGTCATAAATCGTTATGATGAATATATTCCGGATGGTATTTTAACTTCTGGTGGACTCTATGAATTATGCATTGATGAATGTATCCTGAATGTTATTATCACTAATAATAGAAACCCTAAAAGATACAGGGAGGATGCAAATCATTCGAATATGATTTGACATCAAAGGCTTGGTCATTTATCTATTGATAAGATCAATAGATTGATAAAGGATGGATCTTTGGATTTTCTACAAGTTCAATCTTTGCCTACCTGCGAACATTGCATTCGAGGTAAAATGACTAGGATGCCTTTCCGTAATAAGGTTATAAGATGCGAAGGTATTCTTGACCTAATACATACCGATGTATGTGGTCCCTTCAGTACCGCAACCCGAAATGGATATCGATATTATTTGACATTATTGATGACCATTCGCGATACGGGTTTATCTTCTTATTACGTCATAAATCTGAAACCTTTGAGAAGTTCAAAGAGTTCAAGGCTTTGGTTGAGAATAAAACCGATAGGAAGATTAAATAGATTCGATCTGATCGAGGTGGCGAGTACCTCTCAGATGAATTCAAGGAATACCTTAAAGAGAATGGAATTGTCTCCAATCTCACTCCTCCTGGAACTCCCCAACTTAATGGTTTTGCTGAAAGACGCAACAGAACCATCATGGATATGGTCCGTTCAATGATGAGCAAAGCACATTTACCACTTAGTTTCTGAGATATGCAGTAGAGACTGCAATATATATCCTGAAAAAGATTCTTATCAAATCTGTACCTAAGACTCCTCATGAGCTCTGGTATAGAAACATACCTATTGTTAATTACTGGAGGGTTTGGGGTTGCTTGCTCCATGCGAAGAACGTGGACATAAGTAAGCTAGAATATCGCTCTCGTGAGTGTTACTTCATTTGGTATGTAAAAGATGGTATTGGATACTAGATTTATGACCCTGAGACTCAAAAGGTTTTCGTCTCTAGAGATGTGAAATTTCTGGAGGATGATTTCCTTAAAGGTCGAGACAAAACTGAAGTAGAGGAACTCATTGAAGCCCCTAAGGATTCTGAGCTTCCTGAACCAGAAACTGAAGAGATAAATAATAGTGAAATACCCATACCTCTTCGAAGGAGTTCGAGGGTGGTTACACCACCTAAAAGGTATGGATTCCATGTGTCGGGTGAAACTAATAATGATCCCACTTCATTTGATGAAGCACTCGTGGAGCATGACATAGATAGATACTAGCAATGAAGTCAGAAATTGACTCCATGCATAAGAATGGTGTATGGACCCTAGAGGATCCACCTAAAGGAGTAAAACCCATTGGGTGTAAATGGATCTTCAAGAGAAAAGGGGACCTGATGGGAATGTAGAGACTTTCAAGGCACGGCTCGTAGCTGAAGGCTACACACAGAGAGAAGGCATTGATTACGATGAGACGTTCTCTCCTGTGGCTATGCTTAAATCTATTAGGACACTGCTAGCTATAGCTGCATCTCTTGACTACGACATCTGGCAGATGGACGTCAAGACGACTTTTCTCAATGGATACCTAGAGGAGGATATCTATATGATGCAGCCCCAGGGCTTCATAGTTGAGGATGGCAAAGTATGCAAGCTGAAGAAATCCATCTATGGGCTCAAACAAGCTTCTCATAGCTGGAACATCATATTTGATGAAACCATAAAGAGCTATGATTTTGTGCAGAATCCTGATGAACCTTGTATGTACGAGAAGCTTAGTGGGAGCGCCATTGTGTTCATCGTGCTTTACGTAGATGACATCCTTATCATTGGGAATGATACATGGATGATGATTAGTGTGAAAATTTGGCTATCCCATACCTTTGAGATGAAAGATCTTGGAGAAGACTCTTACATCTTAGGTCTGAAGTTGTTCAGAAACTGAGATAAGAGGATATTGGGATTGCCACAACATGGGTACATTAAAAAGATTCTTGAACGGTTTCGTATGGTTAGTTCCGAGAAAGGTTTCCTCCCCTTAAGACATGGTATCCACCTATCTAAAGGGATGACTCCTCAAACTGTTGAGGAAAAGAAATCCATAGCTGGATGCCCCTATGCATCAGTTGTAGGAAGCTTAATGTACGCCATGATGTGTACTAGGCCAGATATCTGCCATGCAGTGGGATTGGTAAGTCGTTACCAATCCTGCTATAGAGAACAACACTGGAATGTAGTAAAGAACATTTTCAAATATCTAAGGCGGACGCAAGATTACATCTTGGTCTATGGAGATGGTGATCTCCAAGTCTAGGGATATACAGATTCAGACTTCCAGTCAGATATTGATGATCAAAAGTCGATATCAGGGTTTGTATTCCTGTTGAACGGTGGTGCTGTGAGATGGAGAAGAAAGAAGCAGGACACTACAATAGATTCAACAACAAAAGCCGAGTACATTACCGCATCAGATGCTGCAAAGGAGGCTATGTGGTTGCGTAAGTTCATCCTGGAGCTTGGCATAGTTTCCTCTGATACTCCCATCCTATTACTCTGCGATAACATGGGAGTCATTGTCCAGGTGAAGGAACCCAGATGGCATCAAAAGAGCAAGCACGTGGAAAGGGAATCTCACATCATTCGGGAGATTCAAAAGCGTGGTGATGTCATCATCACCAAGGTGGCCTCTACCAACAACGTTGCTGATCCTCTTACTAAACCTTTGACACAGGAGGTTTTCGACCAGTATGTAATGAGTATGGGTTTAAGGATTGTTCATGAATTGTTCTGAGGGCTAGTGGGAGACTGTTAGCCATGTGAGCCTGAGGCGAACCATTCCTACAATAAATGTTATCGTAATATATGATTTATCAATAAAAGTAATTGATTGTTTTTTACTCCCCTTCTGAGATTGAATGAATGAATGCACTATAAGGTCCCTCTGTTCAATAAGGGTTATGTACCATGGCCAACTTGATAATCATACAGCTGTTGATTTATTGATTAAATCATAGAGGCTGGTGCTTGGATGAATATCTAAGGAGTTAGATAAGGAACTCATCAAGTACCATCAGATTATTATTAAGTGACGATCTCCAGCCAGAGTAGGAGATGGCAATATTTTCTCATTTGATTGATATCTGACCGACCTCTTGATGCAGGTCCTCTGCATGAAAATAGTATATCAGAGGTGTCAGATTAGTTGAGTCAAAGAGTTGACTTAACGATATCGAGATAACCAAAGACCTATGTTGAATACTTTCACAGCATAGGCATGCATCCTCTGACCAGAGACAGATATGTTACTATATGTATGAATGTGTACATTTGGCAGACCAATAGGTTGATGACCTAACCAAGGTCTATACACCAGCGAGCTGGTGTGCATGTAGAGACATATGAGTAATACGATCTCTAAAGGGGATCATACAGTTTCACTTATGAACCGGAAGATATGAGCTCGCTCATGAGTTATTGGGATCGATCAATATCCATGCATGGTCGTCGTGCTTTGGAAGCATGACAAGAATTTGAAGGTATGATGTATGCTTTGGAAAAGCATATGATCAATACCAAATCCCAATGACCAAGATTCAGAATCTTGATGATTAAACCCTAAAGAAGACAGTATAAAATTGATCTATATCTTTGGGTTTCATCATAGGTCTTCCAGTATGCAGGATGTATAGGTGTTAGGAATACCTGAGGGTGATGTGATCATAAACAATTGTATAACCATGACGCTTCCATTCTGAGAGAGTGATGAAACATGTCTGGATTTTAGTGACTCCTCTCAGTAGAGAAGTAATCTGATCCAAGTATTGGACATTGGTCTGAATGAGATTCAGATGCAATGAGAAGATTAGGTCTACGGCCTTGATTTAATAAAGCATCTGTGGGAGGTCCATGAGATCTGGATTTGAGATATGATCTCAATATCCAAGTCACTATACGTGGAACAATAAAATTGCTCTATCCTTATCACCAAGTATCTGCGGAGAAAGCGCATTATTCTTGAAAGGGTTCAAGAATGATTCCATAGTTGAATTATATCTAAGAATTGAGAGATTGATAATTAAATGTGATTTAATTATCTTGATGCATGTGAATATTTATCCAATATAATTAAATATGATTTAATTATTGTGGAAAGTAATATCCAATTATCCATAATATATTATAAATATGATTTATAATATATTAGAGAGATCTTATTATGATTTATATTTTTTGATTAATTATTGGTGTGAATTGGATTCACATTGTATAATTGATTGAAAATGTAAATCACAATTTGTTTTGGGTTGTGAATGTGATTCACAAACTTCCAATGGCAAGATTGCAATATTCTCAAAAATAATTGTAAATTATTTTTTGTAGAATATTTTTACAACAATTTTTGTTGTAATTGGAGATACATATAATCACATAATCTTGGATTACATTGAAAATCTCCCATTCCATAATGGGGTGGTTACAGCTACCTATTCCAACATGGAAAGGGTAGTTGTATATGACCCCGTATGGAATTGGATATTTCCATCTCCATTATCTCTAATTCTTGGTGATTTGATTTAGGATTGAATTATATTTGATTTATCAAATATATTTAATCTAAATTAAATTATTAGTTGTTGTGTTTTTTACCAACAACACTCTTGACCATTGAAATAAACACAAATCAATCTCATCCATTGATTTTCTGTGTCCCATGGATTGTGATCCATGGACTCCCAAAACCCTATAATTAGAAAGGTACCCCATGCTCTCTAGGGTTAAAAATATAAGAAACATCAAACATTCTCCTCTCTCTCTCTATTCAAACGCCCTCTCTTCTTCTCTCCTATTGGTGGTCGTCCACCTTAAGAGAAGAAAAGATCTTCGTCGTCACCTCACTGGTGCACCGCCGCCTCGACGACTCTCGGTTCTCCATCTTCTTCGGTGTGCTTCGCTCACGAAGAAGGTGTTTGATCTCGTGCAATGAGATTAGGAGTTCCCACACTTGGATCAACATCTTGGATTGCGAGGATCATGCGACTCATCCCAGCGCTCGCAAGCATCTTCTTCGAAGATCGGACTTAAGATAGGAGGTCTCTTTTCATAGAGACTCGATCAACTACGCTACAAGAGGTATTCATATTTACTTGATGTGGTTTAGATGAAACGATCCGAGAATCATTCTTGGATCATGTGGTTTCATCACATGAATTTTTTTAAATTCCACTGCACAGAACAACTAGTGTGACTACTCGTTCTTCATCGTATATGATACGATGCTCACGCTTCTGTGATCCGTTTGAGGATTATCTAATATCCTACATGAGATACTGTTATTAGACTTTTATCTTATCCAACAAGAAAGTCAATTTGAATGATTATATGCATATGTAGATTATTCTGATGCACTATCTGGGTCCTTCTCTAAGGATCCAAGATAGACTTGATAGTCATACTATCAATACATCGTCTTATTGCAGTATTGACATTTATCCAACTCTTTGGATGTGGTATGTGTAGAAACCATAGAAGTACAGTCAATCTTTGACTTTCCTTCTAACTTGGGTCCGACCTATGCTTCCACTATTCTCCTTTGATCTATAGACAACCATCGCTTAAGACAAAGGTTCTCTTATGTTGAATTCAAAAGATTTCAATATAAGAGAAATTTAACATTTATACATGCCTCATTCAATTCATACAATATGAATATTATGAAGCTTCATGAATGACTTGAGTATAGACATTAGAATGATGACATTCACCATATCTACATACACCTTAACTCTTAAAGACTTTGGTTCAGGTAGGTGATGAACCCCAATTTCATCATCTTAATTGTCCATTATTAACCCCCTTGCTTAACTTTTTGTCAATAAAACCAAGATAATATCCTGTAATTATCAAAGTCCTTAATAAATTAAAAACCACACAAAATTGGCAAAACAAAAATCCGCGGTATTTTTAGCCTTAAAAAAACCCTTAAAAATATTTTGTATCTACAGATGGCCTCGTCTCCACTTTTGATCAACATGAAACTTGTAGATTACATCGAGATCTACAACTTTCATGTTTTGAGTTTTCTCCAATTCGGCCATCTTGACCTTCATATTTCAATTTCATGTCCCAAATAATCTGATTAGGCCACGTGGCCCGTTCTGGGTGAGCCACGTGGCCCCGTTCCCCTTGCATTTTCCGCCCCTGTCCCTGACCGTTGGATCTCCCTCTGATCCAACGGTTCAACTTTCTCCACGTACGCCCATCTTCCCAGCCATCAGATCATCCTCAGGCATCATCTCCACCGCCCGTACCCGCTTGTCCCGCCTTTCGCCATGTGTCGCAGTCGCCACCATCCGATTAGCATCTGGAGATCCAATCCTCACCATCCAAATCCACGACAGACCTCAACCCTCCGATTGACCCCAGATGTAATCTGGATCGCCCGTTAGCGCCGCTCCTGCAGCTCGACACGTGGCATCTTTATCGCCCTTCGTTCACGTCGCATCCGATCACATCCTGACCGTCTCATCACGCCTCACTCGCCGCCGTTGGATCCCCAGATCCAACGGCCATTAGCTCATAGTCTACCTCCGGCCAGGCCTCTAGCCACGTTCTCCATATCGCGAACACACTTGCCCCTTCCCATTATCTCCACCTCCTCCGACTACCTCTCCACTCGCCAACCTTCCCACGACATTCACCCATCTTCCCCCTTCCACGCGGACATGACCACACTCCATGATCCCCATCCAGTCGTTCCACCTTTCCCTCGAAACCCACGTCCTCACCAGCGAAACCACCATTGTCGAACTTCAAATACCTGGCCCCCTCCTCTAGAAACGCCCGTCCACCTTTACACGGGAGGAGGCCCAGTCCTCCTCCGCCTCCCTGTAACAGGGGGAGGCGATTGGATTGAGCGATGACGACCTCCACTCCCCAGTGAGACCCACCTCCAATCACGGTGGTGTCGCGGCGCCATCGCGTCCGCTCAAGCTGCTCCGAGTCGCTGTCGGAGTCCAGCAAAGACCCGGGCATCATCCCCGATGCCCAGCCCAAGCCTCCGTTCGCCATATCCGATCAGGTAAGCTCCTAAACTTTCCTTGTAATTTTTCTTGATTTCTCTAAATTTATTAGGCCGCTTCAAATGCTCTCGACCTCCATAGTCACCCTCCCGAGCTCCGCCGCACATCCCCCTCCCACGTGCATCGCTCCGACCATCTTCTTCTTCCTCCAGACCCTATACCACCTCCGACCCATCTCCTCTGCCATTCACAGCGGAGGAGCTCCGAGCTACCACCGTCTCCGCTCGCATAGCCCCCAATTCCACTCCACTTCGCACGGACAATACACATGCTCGCTTCGGCTATGCATCACTAATATGCAGGTGAATCTCCTTCAATGGTCGGAAGACCATCGGAGCTAACTTCATTCGGACCACCTCCGACAAGCCAGCCCCGATGGTCACCCCCAGATGGTCAGGTGTCTTCCCCGGGTTCCCAGCTTCATCGACGTATTTTCAGGGAACTCAGGGACGGCCCACCGTGACCGAGATCGAGTGGCGGAGTTGGAGCTCCTTCGCCGGAGCTCGGTCTCCGCCTCCCGTCGCAGATGAAGATGGAGGTACAGCGGTTGTTGGATGGTCCTCTCTCAGCGACCATCCAACGGCCCAGATGAGGCCACGCCATCGACTTCAGCAACCGTTGGATCTTCAAAGATCTGACGGTGTACGAGGAGCCACGCATACGAATCCAGGAGCCACTTGATCTTTGTGATCGGATGGTCCACAGCTATCCACGTGGCGTCTCCAGAGCCTACACCGAGCCTCCAGGCTTGGAGTTCTCGAGCCGCATCTGAGCCAGCTGCCGAGCCTTCTGGAGATTCGACCACTACCGAGCCGACCCGAAGCACCCCGAGCCTCTCCGACCCTCAGCCTTCTTCCGAGCCTGGAGTAGCGCATGCCTGGCACATGCTTTCTGGAAAATTTACGTAGAGGCCCACCAAGTTCTTCAATTTGCATTCAGGTCCTCGTCACGTGCAGACCTCGTGTGCAGGGGGTATTTTGCATTGAAACCCTCACGGGTTTTCAAAATTGCAAAAATATCCATGTGCATGTGGAACTTTTACAAGGAAGGCCTCGATATTTATTTCAATTTCACTTTAGTCCTTCCCAGGGATTTGTTTGTATTTATCTTTTCATGTTTCTTTTCAGTTATGCCCTTGCTTTCTTTCTTGCATATCTTGAGCTTCGTATGTCTGATTGAGTTGATTTCAGTTTCATTTTGAAGCTTGTTTGACGTACTATTTAATGGCATAATGATTCTCCTATTTTGACACTATGATCACAATGTATTTCTTTAAACACCTCAAGTGTCTTTTGTGCCTTATTGACAAACCTTGCAGTAAATGTCAAATGAGTTATTGCTTGATTTAAGTTGGAAATTAACTAATGGTTTAAGTCGCTCATGATTTTTAATCAAGTGCCTGTTTGCTTGGCATTTTCATAGCATTCATTTGCATGATGAAAATAAAATTAAAAAAATGCATGTTTACTTTTATTTTAATGCATTGTTGTGTCTTCTTGCATACTTTGACCTATTGATCTTTAACTCAACACTTAATTAGATAGATAAAAATCTGAGTAATACGAGAGAGGCTCGTGTCCCTGAGTTCGACCTTGGTATCTTGCCAAGTAAAAAAAATACGACCTTCTCATTTTGATTGATATATCTAAATGAGATGGTCTTTTGATGACGCCGATTTCGCGGCTCATCAAATGGCGTCGTTGCCGGGGACGCGGCTCATTTCTTGTATTTTTGGATTTTTTGTTTATTTAATAAAGTGTATCTTGTATATAGGTCAACTTGTTCATTTATGTTGCATTATAAAATTTTCTTCTCTATCGATCTCTAACCATTGTTTTTTGTGGCAGGGCCCTTGATGGTTCAAGGAGGCGAGGAGTAGGATGCTACCCGCTGTGAGGAGCCGCAGAAGCAGGCTTGGAGCATGTCGAGAAGAAAGAAAAAATGCCATTTTTGCATGTCATGTAATAATTCATCTTTTACAGCGGTCTTCGATCGAAGGCTCGCGATTGTAATCGAACGATTATATGTGGTTGTGTGGGGATCGTCCCCACTTGAGTGTCGACCTAGGACCAGGCACGCAGCTCTTTGAGCATATTTCATTTTTTATCTTTTACGTGTTTGCTCGTAGGTAGGACACACATTAATCAAAGACGCACCTAGCCTCGCTTCACTTAGCCAAATTTAGAAGACATTCCTCCTCGCTAATAGAAGCATGATAGGTGCGGCTTTTTTCGACTTGCATACATATTAATTTTTGGTTTTCAAAATAGCCCCAAAGTTTTTACGTATTCTCACCAAGTCACTGCATGATTTCTCGCTTAGCCTAGATCGCAGTTTTTATCGAATACGCGGCTTTTTCTCGGTTTCTTTTCCCTAGCTTGATCACCTAGGATTAATGGAAAATGGGAATGAACGGTAGATGATGATTGCTTGATTTTGTGCTTCAGTGACAACATTTAATAATAACCGGGATTGTTAATTGCAAGTCAACCTAGAATGGAGTAAAATTTGGTTTTGGGAGAGCAACACCCTCGTTTACGCTTGATTTTCGCTTAACATTTTTCTCTGCGTAAAGTCTAATGTTTTATCACCAATAAAACCGACAAGATAATAAACCAACCTCGGTTGGTTTCATGTGTGAGTTGGTGAAACTAAAGGGTGTTGCTTGCTTGATTGAGCCATGATTGCTTCGATACACTCCCCAGAGCCTTAGTCACTCCATCCATCCCTGTATATTCAGTCGCTCACTTGTAAGTCCATTCATCTTCTTCATTCACCTTGGGTCCCTCCCAACATCAATTCTTATCTTTATACTTAGGCTAATCTCAGCCTAAGTATAGGGGGGACCTGAGTCCCCGTCATTTTCTCTACTCTCCTTTCCTTGCCTTTATACTTAGGTTATCTCTAACCTAAGTATAGGGGGAGCCCCTCTTAGCTCCCGTATATTCCTTTATATTTAAATGGACCTATGGACTTGTAACATCTAGTGCTATGAGGACATAGCAAAGTTCAAGCATAGGGGGTATACCGTATATACCGTACACTGACTTTAGCTATAATCTGAAAAATTTGAAAATTTTAAAACTTTTTGGCTAAAGTAAATTTCCTTGGCATAAGAGGACTCAAATATTTTTCACAGCTTTTCCAATACTATGTTACACTATTTTGATAAAAATATTTTTGAAAATGATTTTTCCTTGTTTTGAACAAATCTTTTGAAAATGTTTTGAAAACTTTCTATTTGTGTGACATGGTTTTGAAAATTTTCTATCTCTTTTCAAGGAAAGTTGAGTCTAACCTGTGTTTTAACCTTCTATTAAAATCCATAAAAATGAGAAAAATCCAAAACCCTTTAGGAGCCATTAGTGACTACTAAGCCCAATTAAGTAAGCCGCATTCAGTGAGGGTTCACCCTTAGCAGATTGGATGGTTTAGAGGACATCGCGTAAGGCCCCATCCTCAAGCAACGGGCCTCGGCCTGTACTTACATCCATGCTGGCTGAATGCAGATGCTCAATTGAGTTTAGGGAGTCCTAAGATCTCTTAAAGTCTAAAAAAATCTTGTTTTTTGAATGAAGGAGTTGGATTAATCCTCTACACTTACACTTCCACCCAGGATCTGAAATGATAAAGGAGACTTAGTTTTATGAGGTCTTTGAGATTTTAGGTTAACCAGCCTTAGCCATCAGGGGCATAGACTTAATCATCCACATTTCCCTAGATTTCTAGATTTGCATGCTATATTTCATGCTTAGTCTCAGACAAAAAGAATATGATCAGCACATCACATGCACGACTGCGGTTTTGATGAGATGAGTTGACTTTTCACCTGAGGGATTGGGATGAGGAATTCAAGTTTGGATTTGATCTATTGATGAGGATGGGATAAAATCTTTGGAGGCTTCATGAAACCTGAGTGTCAGCAATATTAGACAGTATGAGAACGTGGTTCTTATACTAATCTCTTGATATTGACCTAAGTGCCAGGGTGTGATATTATAAAAAAAATTGTTGATCAGTGTGTGCCAACTCTTGGTAAAAGTAGTGGAGCTAGCCAAAAATTATACAAGTCAATAAAATTCCAAAGAAAAGCTCATTCCACAAAGTCAAATATCAAAGAGCTTCCACCAAAGGCGAGCGCTCCCAAACATTCCAAAGTGTCCACTTGGACCACCGCTATTAGGACCAGGAGTCGGGCTAGCACCAAAAAAGGGCTCTGCATCGTAAATGCTACAAGTCTGGGTGTAGAAGGTACGATAGGTACTCAAAAAAGGCACACCCCGATGTACTCCCAGGAAAACAAGTGCAGACGGCTCCATCTTCTCTTGACGGACGCACTGATCAACACCAAAAAAATGTGTTGCGTAAAAGGCACTAGAGAGAATCCTTGTTCCAATGAGAGGGAGAGAAGAAATGACACAATCCCATGCCCTCCATTACTGGCTTTCCATCTACATTTGCTATGTCTGACAACTAAAGAGACGGTGGATTGGATGCATGATTTGATTTATTCCCAAGTGTTGAGGATGGGGTCCTTAGGAGAATTTCTCGGACCAAGACTTTGGGTGATGATTTGACTCTACTCTCAGAATCGCAGTCAACACTAAATTTCATATCCTTTAGATTATACGTACATCAGAGAGAGTCTGGGAAATTAGAGGAATTGGGTGCCTCTTGGTTAAGGCTGGGTTGAACTCTAGGATTTTGGACCTCTAAAGTTGAGTAGACTTGACTGGATCGGATCCTGTATTCACATGCACAAGGGGGTTAATCCAGCTAATTCATTTTTCTTTGATGCTCGAGGACAAGCATAATTTAAGTATAGGGGGTGATGAAACCCAATTTCATCATCTTAATTGTCCATTATTAACCCCCTTGCTTAACTTTTTGTCAATAAAACCCAGATAATGTCTTGTAATTATCAGAGTCCTTAATAAATTAAAAACCACAAAAAATTGGCAAAACAAAAATCTGTGGTATTTTTTGCCTTAAAAATATCCTTAAAAATATTTTGTATCTACAGATGACCTCATCTCCACTTTTGATCAACATAAAACTTGTAGATCTCATCGAGATCTACAACTTTCATGTTTTGAGTTTTTTCAAATTCGGCCATCTTGACCTTCATATTTGAATTTCTTATCCCAAATAATCTGATTGGGCCATGTGGCCCGTTCTGGGTGAGCCACGTGGCCCCGTTCCCCTTGCATTTTCCGCCCCTATCCCTGACCGTTGGATCTCCCTCTGATCCAACAGTTCAACTTTCTCTATGTACGCCCATATTCCCAGCCATCAGATCATCCTCAGGCGTCATCTCCATTGCCCGTACCCGCTTATCCCGCCTTTCACCACGTGTCGCAGTCGCCACCATCCGATTAGCATATGGAGATCCAATCCTCACCATCCAAATCCACGACAGACCTCAACCCTTCGATTGACCCCAGATGTAATCTGGATCGCCCGTTAGCGCCGCTCTTGCAGCTCGACACGTGGCATCTTTATCGCCCTTCGTTAACGTCGCATCAGATCACATCCTGACCGTCTCATCGTGCCTCACTCGCCGCCGTTGGATCCCCAGATCCAACGGCCATTAGCTCATCGTCTACCTCCGGTCAGGCCTCTAGCCACATTCTCCATATCGCGAACACACTTGCCCCTTCCCATTATCTCCACCTCCTCCGACTACCTCTCCACTCACCAACCTTCCCACGACATTCACCCATCTTCCCCCTTCCACGCGGACACGACCACACTCCATGATCCCCATCCAGTCGTTCCACCTTTCCCTCAAAACCCACGTCCTCACCAGCGAAACCACCGTCGTCGAACTTCAAATACCTCGCCCCCTCCTCCAGAAACGCCCGTCCACCTTTACGCGGGAGGAGGCCCAACCCTTCTCCGCCTCCCTGTGACAGGGGGAGGCGATTGGATTGAGCGATGATGACCTCCACTCCCCGGTGAGACCCACCTCCGATCACGACGGTGTCGCGGTGCCATCGTGTCCTCTCGAGCTGCTCCGAGTCACTGCCGGAGTCCAGCGAAGACCCGGGCATCATCCCCGATGCCCAGCCCAAGCCTCCGTTCGCCATATCCGATCAGGTAAGATCCTAAACTTTCCTTGTAATTTTTCTTGATTTCTCTAAATTTATTAGACCGCTTCAAATGCTCTCGACCTCCATAGTCACCCTCCCGAGCTCCGCCGCACATCCCCCTTCCACGTGCATCGCTCCGACCATCTTCTTCTTCCTCCAAACCCTATACCACCTCCGACCCATCTCCTCCGCCATTCACGGCGGAGGAGCTCCGAGCTACCACCGTCTCCGCTCGCATAGCCCCCCATTCCACTCCACTTCGCATGCACAAGACACTTGCTCGCTTCGGCTATGCGTCACTAATATGCAAGTGAATCTCCTTCAATGGTCGGAAGACCATCGGAGCTAACTTTATTCGCTCCGCCTCCGACAAGCCAGACCCGATGGTCACCCCCAGATGGTCAGGTGTCTTCCTCGGGTTCCCAGCTTCATCTACGTAATTTCAGGGAACTTAGGGATGGCCCACCATGACCGAGATCGAGTGGCGGAGTTGGAGCTCCTTCGCCGGAGCTCGGTCTCCGTTGCCCATCGCAGATGAAGACGGAGGTACAGCGGTCGTTGGATGGTCCTCTCTCAGCGACCATCCAATGGCCCAGATGAGGCCACGCCATCGACTTCTGCAACCGTTGGATCTTCGAAGATCTGACGGTGTACGAGCAGCCACGCATACGAATCGAGGAGCCACTTGATCTTTGTGATCGGATGGTCCACAACTATCCACGTGGCGTCTCTAGAGCCTACACCGAGCCTCCAGGCTTGGAGTTCTCGAGCCGCATCCGAGCCAGCTGCCGAGCCTTCTGGAGCTTCGACCACTACCGAGCCGACCCGAAGCACCTCGAGCCTCTGCCGACCCTCAGCTTTCTTCCGAGCATGGAGTAGCGCATGCCTGTCACATGCTTTCTGGAAAATTTACGTAGAGGCCCCACCAAGTTCTTCAATTTGCATTATGGTCCTCGTCACGTGCAGACGTCGTGCGCAGGGGGTATTTTGCATTGAAACCCTCGCGTGTTTTTTAAATTGCAAAAATACCCCTGTGCGTATGGAACTTTTACAGGGAAGGCCTCGATATTTATTTTAATTTCGCTTTAGTCCTTCCCAGGGATTTGTTTGTATTTATCTTTTCATCTTTCTTTTCAGTTATGCCCTTGCTTTCTTTCTTGCATATTTTGAGCTCCGTATGTCCGATTGAGTTGATTTCAGTTTCATTTTGAAGCTTGTTTGAATTACTTTTTAATGGCATATTGGTTCTTCGGTTTTGACACTATAATCACAATGTATTTCTTTAAACACCTCAAGTGTCTTTTATGCCTTATTGACAAACCTTGCAGTAAATGTCTAATGAGTTATTGCTTGATTTAAGTTGAAAATTAACTAATGGTTTAAGTCGCTCATGATTTTTAATCAAGGGCCTGTTTGCTTGGCATTTTCATATCATTCATTTGCATGATGAAAATAAAATTAAAAAAATGCATGTTTACTTTTATTTTAATGCATTGTTGTGTCTTCTTGCATACTTTGACATATTGATCTTTAACTCAACACTTAATTAGATAGATAAAAATCTGACTAATACGAGAGAGGCTCGTGTCCCTGAGTTCGACCTTGGTATCTTGCCAAGTAGAAAAATATGACCTTCTCATTTTGATTGATATATCTAAATGAGATGGTCTTTTGATGACCCATCTCGGCCCGACTGCGATGACAACTTCAAGTGCTAATTCAACACTATTAAAGGGCCGATTTCGCGGCTCATCAAATGGCGCCGTTGCCGGGGACGTGGTTCATTTCTTGTATTTTTGGATTTTTTGTTTATTTAATTAAGTGTATCTTTTATATTGGTCAACTTGTTCATTTATGTTGCATTATAAAATTTTCTTCTCTATCGATCTCTAACCATTGTTTTTGTGGCAGGGCCCTTGATGGTTCAAGGAGGCGAGGAGTAGGATGCTACCCGCTGTGAGGAGACGCAGAAACACGCTTGGAGCACGTCAAGAAGAAAGAAAAAAAATGCCATTTTTGCATGTCATGTAATAATTCATCTTTTACCGCGGTCTTCGATCGAAGGCTCGCGATTGTAATTGAACGATTATATGTAGTTGTGTGGGGATCGTCCCCACTTGAGTGTCGACCTAGGATCAGGCACGCGGCTCTTTGAGCATATTTCATTTTTTATCTTTTACGTGTTTGCTCGTAGGTAGGACACACATTAATCAAAGACGCACCTAGCCTCGCTTCACTTAGCCAAATTTAAAAGATATTCCTCCTCGCTAATAGAAGCATGATAGGTGTGGCTTTTATCGACTTGCATACATATTAATTTTTGGTTTTCAAAACAGCCCCAAAGTTTTTACGTATTCTCGCCAAGTCACTGCATGATTTCTCGCTTAGCCTAGATCGCGGTTTTTATCAAATACGTGGCTTTTTCTCGGTTTCTTTTTTCTATCTAGATCACCTAGGATTAATGGAAAATGGGAATGAACGGTAGACGATAATTGCTTGATTTTGTGCTAACCTTAATTCAGTGACAACATTTAATAATAACTGGGACTGTTAATTGCAAGTCAACCTAAAATGGAGTAAAATTTGGTTTTGGGAGAGCAACACCCTCGTTTACGCTTGATTTTCACTTAACATTTTTTCTCTGCGTAAAGTCTAATGTTTTATCACCAATAAAACCGACAAGATAATAAACCAACCTCAGTTGGTTTCATGTGTGAGTTGGTGAAATTAAAGGGTGTTGCTTGCTTGATTGAGCCATGATTGCTTCGATACACTCCCCAGAGCCTTAGTCACTCCATCCATCTCCGTAGATTCTGTCGCTCACTTGTAAATCCATTCATCTTCTTCGTTCACCTTGGGTCCCTCCCAACATCAATTCTCATCTTTATACTTACGCTAATCTCAGCCTAAGTATAGGGGGGACCTGAGTCCCCGTCATTTTCTCTACTCTCCTTTCATTGCTTTTATACTTAGGTTATTTCTAACCTAAGTATAGGGGGAGCCCCTCTTAGCTCCCGTATATTCCTTTATATTAAAATGGACCTATGGACTTGTAACATCTAGTGCTATGAGACATAGCAAAGTTTAAGCATAGGGGGGTATACCGTACATACCGTATACTTACTTTAGCTATAATCTGAAAAATTTGAAAAATTTAAAACTTTTTGGCTAAAGTAAATTTCCTTGGAATAAGAGGATTCAAATATTTTTCACGGCTTTTCCTATACTATGTTACACTATTTTGATAAAAATATTTTCGAAAATGATTTTTCCTTGTTTTGAAAAAATCTTTTGAAAATATTTTGAAAACTTTTTATTTGTGTGACATGGTTTTGAAAATTTTCTATCTCTTTTCAAGGAAAGTTGAGTCTAACCTGTGTTTTAACTTTCTATTAAAATCCATAAAAATGAGAAAAACCCAAAATCCTTTAGGAGCCATTAGTGACTACTAAGCCCAATTAAGTAAGCCGCATTCAGTGAGGGTTCGCCCTTAGCAGATTGGATGGTTTAGAGGACATCGCGTAAGGCCTCGTCCTCAAGCAACGGGCTTCGGCCTGTACTTACATCCATACTGGCTGAATGCAGATGCTCAATTGAGTTTAGGGAGTCCTAAGATCTCTTAAAGTCTAAAAAAAATCATGTTTTTTTAATGAAGGAGTTGGATTAATCCTCTATACTTACACTTCCACCCAGGATCTGAAATGATCAAGGAGACTTAGTTTTATGAGGTCTTTGAGATTTTAGGTTACCAGCCTTAGCCATCAGGGTCATAGACTTAATCATCCACATTTCCCTAGATTTCTAGATTTGCATGCTATATTCCATGCTTAGTCTCAAACAAATAGAATATGATCAGCACATCACATGCACGACTGCGGTTTTGATGAGATGAGTTGACTTTTCACCTGAGGGATTGGGATGAGGAATTCAAGTTTGGATTTGATCTAATGATGCTCGAGGATGGGATAAAATCTTTGGAGGCTTCATGAAACCTGAGTGTCAGCAATATTAGACAGTATGAGAACTTGGTTCTTATACTAATCTCTTGATATTGACCTAAGTGCCACGGTGTGATATTATAAAAAAAATTGTTGATCAGTGTGCGCCAACTCTTGGTAAAAGCAGTGGAGCTAGCCAAAAAATATACAAGTCAATAAAATTCCAAAGAAAAGCTCATTCCACAAAGTCAAATATCAAAGATCTTCCACCAAAGGCGAGCGCTCCTAAACTTTCCAAAGTGTCCACTTGGACCACCGCTATTAGGACCAGGAGTCGGGCTTGCACCAAAAAAGGGCTCTGCATCGTAAATGCTACAAGTCTGGGTGTAGAAGGTACGATAGGTACTCAAAAAAGGCACACCCCGATGTACTCTTACAAAAACAAGTGCAGACGGCTCCATCTTCTCTTGACGGACGCACTGATCAACACCAACAAAATGTGCTGCATAAAAGGCACTAGAGAGAATCCTTGTTCCAATGAGAGGGAGAGAAGAAATGACACAATCCCATGCCCTCCATTACTGGCCTTCCATCTACATTTTCTAAGTCTGACAACTAAAGAGACGGTGGATTGGATGCATGATTTGATTTATTCCCTAGTGTTGAGGATTGGGTCCTTAGGAGAATTTCTCGGACCAAGACTTTGGGTGACGATTTGACTCTACTCTCAGAATCGCAGTCAACACTAAATTTCATATCCTTTAGATTACACGTACATCAGAGAGAGTCTGGGAAATTAGAGGAATTGGGTGCCTCTTGGTTAAGGCTGGGTTGAACTCTAGGATTTTGGACCTCTAAAGTTGAGTAGACTTGACCGGATCGGATCCTGTATTCACATGCACAAGGGGGTTAATCCAGCTAATTCATTTTTCTTTGATGCTCGAGGACAAGCATAGTTTAAGTATAGGCGTGATGAAACCCAATTTCATCATCTTAATTGTCCATTATTAACCCCCTTGCTTAACTTTTTGTCAATAAAACCCAGATAATATCATGTAATTATCAGAGTCCTTAATAAATTAAAAACCATAAAAAATTGGCATAACAAAAATCCGTGGTATTTTTAGCCTTAAAAATATCCTTAAAAATATTTTGTAGCTACAGATGACCTCATCTCCACTTTTGATCAACATGAAACTTGTAGATCTCAACGAGATCTACAACTTTCATGTTTTGAGTTATTCAAACTCGGCCATCTTGACCTTCATATTTCAATTTCTTGTCCCAAATAATCTGATTGGGCCACGTAATCTGATTGGGCCACGTGGCCCGTTCTGGGTGAGCCACGTGGCCCCGTTCCCCTTGCATTTTCTGCCCCTTTCCCTGACCGTTGGATCTCCCTCTAATCCAACGGTTCAACTTTCTCCACGTACGCCCATCTTCCCAGCCATCAGATCATCCTCAGGCGTCATCTCCACCGCCCGTACCCGCTTGTCCCGCCTTTCACCACGTGTCGCAGTCGCCACCATCCGATTAGCATCTGGAGATCCGATCCTCACCATCCAAATCCACGACAGACCTCAACCCTCCGATTGACCCCAGATGTAATCTGGATCGCCCGTTAGCGCTGCTCCTGCAGCTTGACACGTGGCATCTTTATCGCCCTTCGTTCACGTCGCATCAAATCACATCCTGACCATCTCATCGTGCATCTCTCGCCGCCGTTGGATCCCCAGATCCAACGACCATTAGCTCATCGTCTACCTCCGGTCAGGCCTCTAGCCATGTTCTCCATATCGCGAACACACTTGCCCCTTCCCATTATCTCCACCTCCTCCGACTACCTCTCCACTCACCAACCTTCCCACGACATTCACCCATCTTCCCCCTTCCACGCAGACACGACCACACTCCATGATCCCCATCCAGTCGTTCCACCTTTCCCTCGAAACCCACGTCCTAACCACCGAAACCACCGTCGTCGAACTTCAAATACCTCGCCCCCTCCTCCAGAAACGCCCGTCCACCTTTACGTGGGAGGAGGCCCAGCCCTCCTCCGCCTCCCTGTTACAGGGGGAGGCGATTGGATTGAACGATGACGACCTCCACTCCCCGGTGAGACCCACCTCCGATCACGACGGTGTCGCGGTGCCATCGCGTCCGCTCGAGCTGCTTCGAGTCACTGCCGGAGTCCAACGAAGACCCGGGCATCATCCCCGATGCCCAGCCCAAGCCTCCGTTCGCCATATCCGATCAGGTAAGCTCCTAAACTTTCCTTGTAATTTTTCTTGATTTCTCTAAATTTATTAGACCGCTTCAAATGCTCTTGACCTCCATAGTCACCCTCCCGAGCTCCGCCGCACATCCCCCTTCCACGCGCATCACTCCGACAGACCATCTTCTTCTTCCTCCAGACCCTATACCACCTCCGACCCATCTCCTCAGCCATTCACGACGGAGGAGCTCTGAGCTACCACCGTTTCCGCTCGCTTAGCTCCCCATTCCACTCCACTTCGCACGCACAAGACACTTGCTCGCTTCGGCTATGTGTCACTAATATGCAGGTGAATCTCCTTCAATGATCGGAAGACCATCAGAGCTAACTTCATTCACTCCGCCTCCGACAAGCCAGCCCCGATGGTCACCCCCAGATGGTCAGGTGTCTTCCCTGGGTTCCCAGCTTCATCGACGTACTTTCAGGGAACTCAGGGATGGCCCACCGTGACCGAGATCGAGTGGCGGAGCTGGAGCTTCTTCGTCGAAGCTCGGTCTCCGCCGCCCATCGCAGATGAAGACAGAGGAACAGTGACCGTTGGATGGTCCTCTCTCAGCGACCATCCAACGGCCCAGATGAGGCCACGCCATCGACTTCAGCAACCGTTGGATCTTCGAAGATCTGACAGTGTAAGAGCATCCACGCATACGAATCCAGGAGCCACTCGATCTTTATGATCGGATGGTCCACAGCTATCCACGTGGCATCTCCAGAGCCTACACCGAGCCTCCAGGCTTGGAGTTCCCGAGCCGCATCCGAGCCAGCTGCCGAGCCTTCTGGAGCTTCGACCACTACCGAGCCGACCCGAAGCACCTCGAGCCTCTGCCGACCCTCAGCCTTCTTCCGAGCCTGGAGTAGCGCGTGCCTGGCACGTGCTTTCTGGAAAATTTATGCAGAGGCCCCGCCAAGTTCTTCAGTTTGCATCCAGGTCCTCGTCACGTGCAGACCTCATGCGTAGGGGGTATTTTGCATTGAAACCCTCGCGGGTTTTCAAAATTGCAAAAATACCCATGTGCGTGTGGAACTTTTACAGGGAAGGCCTCGATATTTATTTTAATTTCACTTTAGTCCTTTCCAGGGATTTGTTTGTATTTATCTTTTCATGTTTCTTTTCATTTATGCCCTTGCTTTCTTTCTTGCATATCTTGAGCTTTGTATGTCCGATTGAGTTGATTTCAGTTTCATTTTGAAGCTTGTTTGACGTACTTTTTAATGGAATAATTGTTCTCCTGTTTTGACACTATGATCGCAATGTATTTCTTTAAACACCTAAAGTGTCTTTTATGCCTTATTGACAAACCTTGTAGTAAATGTCAAATGAGTTATTGCTTGATTTAAGTTGGAAATTAACTAATGGTTTAAGTCGCTCATGATTTTTAATCAAGGGTCTGTTTTCTTTGCATTTTCATAGCATTCATTTGTATGATGAAAATAAAATTAAAAAAAATGCATGTTTACTTTTATTTTAATGCATTGTTGTGTCTTCTTGCATACTTTGACCTATTGATCTTTAACTCAACACTAAATTAGATAGATAAAAATCTGACTAATATGAGAGATGCTCCTGTCCCTGAGTTCGACCTTGGTATCTTGCTAAGTAAAAAAAATACGACCTTCTCATTTTGATTGATATATCTAAATGAGATGGTCTTTTGACGACCCATCTCGGCCCGACTGCGATGACAACTTCAAGTGCTAATTCAGAACTATTAAAGGGCCGATTTCGCGGCTCATCAGTAGGTACTCAAACATTTTGAATACATCATCTCTAATAGAGCCACCATTCTGTATAATGCAGTGAACCATGTCATTCATGATTAAATGTCAAGAGCACATATGTATGTCAGAACATCTTCTTAGAATTTTATAAGGATTATTTGACAATTGCGATCATCATCGATATGTCACTTCCAACGTACATTCGATAAGAGATCAAGACTATGGAGACATGCAAGCCCTAGATTGTTGTCTTATTAATTGTCATTCCTCATTATTATGAGGAAACTTGCACATTGCAACCACATACAATATGTGTCCAACTGCAAGTACAATATTTTGATCATAGATCCAATCCATGATATTTTATTGGTTATTATTGAGTATAGTATTGAGTGGGTTTAATGAAAGATTATCTAAAATAAGAAATTTGCATATATATATATAACGTTTTACTTTGATTTAAGAATTTTTATATCAAAGTTGTTTTGCCTTGTCAACATTGAAAGTTCATTCCCTTAATCACTTTCAATGTAAGAGATATACTTACCATTATATCTCTAGCAAGATCTGGGATCTCCTTTCTTATCTTTGTCACATCCCAGTAATATGACAACCTGTAACTTGGATAAAAAGAAGCGGGAACACATTCCTCCTTGCAAGTCCAACTTGCATCTCCCAATTCGGTCTTTAACACTGGGGCCCACCACCCCTAAAGTGATGTTGACTCGTCATTAATTGAACCAACCGTCAACAAGAATAAAACTCGCTATGCACAATCCAATATTGTCCCAATAATATAAGGACCCGATATTGGGGTCACTACACATACGTCCTTACTCTTTCGAGAAGTGAAGAGCCCGATCCGATTGTATGCAGGAGCTGTCACATCGGACGGGCGTCTCCTACATACAATATCTGGTGATGGAACCCTTCGCCTTGACGGGAGACCATGGATGTCACTTATGTGATCCTCCATATCTTGTTAAAATTCTAATTAATTATTATGAATCATATTCAAATAATTAATCCTTCCAAGAGAAATGCACATCTATTCATAATAGAGTATTTTTAATTGAATATAATTAATATAATCATATTAAATCAATTATCAATCTAATTCAATCAACAAACTTGATTGTTACTTGAATATATGGTATTATCTCAAAGTACGTATTAATTCATATTTTAATAATTAGAAAATACACCATGATTTCTCCAGCATTATCGAGTCCCTACCCATTGTCATGGTCAGTACCGATGGGAGTGGGACAGACCGCACACGGTGTAACCTGATACCCCAATGCTCCCCGACTAGACACCATATGCACCTCAGGAAAGGATAATGCCAACTTGATCATTGTGTATTTGAGATGTTCATTGGTTTTTTAATCGAAATTATATCATATAGTCATAATCAAAACCATTTTGATTGTAAGGAAATTTGCTAGATAAATTCCCAAACCTATTCAAGTAACATGTTTGTTGAAAGTGTATCAAGTAACCAATTGGTGATCTAGATCAAATCTAATCATTTATTGGTTGAGGCAATATCACTTAAGGGAAAAATTATCATTCAAATATTTCCCGAATATTATCCATAATTATTTCAGGAAATTAACCATTAATTTCACAAGTTTCTTAAATGATTATCACAAGGTTCATGATTAGGATTGCAATTTTCAGCAGTGACCCTCACTTACTAAAATTAGCATATCTCATTCATTTTAAATCCAAATTAAGCAAAATTAGTTTCTAAAGTTTACTAACTTGATTCAAAACAGAACTTATGTGATTATCATCTATTTCCAGGTATTTTAAAATGGTTTTTAACTACTTAATTATGTCATCATTCGTCATCCCCGAAACAGTGGATATAGGTTCATTAAAATGATCATATCTTGAGTTATCGGATTCCAAATCACGCAAACTTAAATCTCACGATTTCCTTAATTAATGGAAAACATTATTAAATTTAAAATTTTGTATTTAAGCATTTTAACAAAGGCCAAAAATAATCATAAAACAGGCTGCGAAAATTGAAATGCGATAAAATTTTCACAATCCTTGTGAACCCATGTTTTCCTAGGTTTACGGATCACATCCAAAACCTCCAACATGGCTCTGATACTACTTCAAGGATATGGGGAGATCCTCAAGCGCATCACAGAAGCGTGATAATCGCATCAAATGCAATCAGGAGCGACTAGTTGCACTAGTTGCTCGATGCAGCGAAATTTTAAAAAAATATACATGAGATGAAACCACATGATCCAAGAACCTTTCTCGGATCGTTTCCTCTAAACCACAATAGGTATAAGGTTTACCTCTTGAAGCGTGGTTGCGATCGAGTCTCTAAATGAAGAGACCCCCTGTCTCAAGTCCGATCCAACGGAGGAGACACTTGCGAGCACGTTGATGAGACGCATCCTTCTCGCAATCCAAGTTGATGATCCAAGCGGTAGATCTCCTGATCTCGACACACGAGATCCAACATCTTCTTCATGAGTGAGGTGCACCGAAGGAGATGGAGATCCACGAGTAGATGATCCGGCATCATAACGACGATGTTGCAATGATGGTGACTCTCTCTATGGCTCCATGGTGGACGGCCATAAGAGAGACAGTGAGAGAGGCACATGACTGTAGCGAGAGAGAGGGAGAGAGAATTAGTTTACATTATAAACGTGTGTCTTGAAGAGCAAGGGATGCCTCTTCTTATATAGGGTTTTGGGAATCCATGGATCTGAATCCATGGACAACATACAATCAATGGTTGAAATTGATTTGTATTTCTTCCAATGGCTAAGATGTCGTTGTAAAAACACAACAACAAATGATTTAAGTTAATTTAAATTATATTGATAAATCAATATGATTAATTCCAAATTAAATCATCTTTGACTAGAGATGAGATAATGAGGAGACAAACCTATTTCCCTACAAAAAGGGGGACGACTACCAGTCATCTCATGAGATCTCATTATCTCATGAGATCTCATTATCCCATGAGATCTCATTATCCCATGAGATCTCATTATCTCATGAGATCTTATTATCTCATGATATCTCTATGGTTTACAACAACAATTGTTGTATATATTTTTTACAAAAATAATTCACAATTATCTTGTGAAAAACTTCAATCAAGCCATTGAAATTATGTGAATCTCATTCACAACCCAAAATTAAATGTAATTATATTTTCAATTAATCATTCAATGTGAATCCAATTCACATTAACAATTAATTAACAAATATAAATCACAATATGCTCTCTTTACTATATTATAAATCGTATTTATAATTTACCTAAATAATATGGATAGTGTTATCCACATTATTCATATCCATGATAATTAAATCATATTTAACCATCTTGGATCTCAATTCTCATGTGCCCAAATAATATGAATCACATTCACATTATTCACATCTTTGATAACTAAATCACATTTAATTATCTCAGATAACTCTCATAATAATATGAATCAAATTCATATTATTCATGATAATAAAATAACATTTAATTATCTATTTTCTCAATGCTTGGATGTATATATTAACAATGAAATTATCCATGAACTCTTTCAAAGATAATGTGCACTTTCTCCGCGGATACTTGGAGATAAGGACAGTGCAATTGTATTGTTCCATGTATAGTGACTTGGATATTGAGATCACATCTCAAATCCAAATCTTACGGACCTCCCATAGATGCTTGATTAAATCAAGACCGCAAATCTAATCTTCTCATTACATCTGAATCACATTCAGATCAATGTCCAACATTTGGACTAAGATCAGATTACTTCCCTATGAGAGGAGTCATTAAAATCCTGACCTATTTCATCACTCCCTCGGAATGGAAGCGTCATGGTTATACAATCATTTATGGTCACATCACCCTCAAGCATTCCTAATACATGTACATCCTGCATACTGGAAGACCCAGAATAAATCTGAAGTATAAGATCAATTTTACACTGTCTACTTCAGAGTTTTATCATCAAGTTTTTTCATTTGACTATTGGGAGTTGGTATCTATCATATACTTTCCAAAAGCAAATATCATACCCAGGTATTGATCATATACTTTCCAAAAGTATATACCAAACCTACAAATTCAGTCAAGCTTCCAAAGAGAGACGACCATGCACAGAGATTGATTCTTCCCAATATCTCATTAGTGAGCTCATGTCTTTCGGTTCAGCAATGAACCTGTATAATCCCTTTGAGAGAGCGTATTACTCGTATGCCCTTATATGCACACCAGCGCACCGGTGTATAGACCTTGATTAGGTCATCAACCTATTGGTCTTCCAAATGTACATACTCAGAGATATAGTAACACATCGGTCTCTGGTCAGAGGGTGCGAGCCTATATCGTGACAGCATACGACATAGGTCTTTGGTTATCTCGATCTCGTTAAGTCAACTCTTTGACCTAACTAATCTGACACCTCTGAATCTCTATTCCCATGCAGAGGACCTGCATCAAGAGGTCGGTTAGATATCATCCAAGTGAGAAAGGATTGCCATCTCCTACTCATGTTAGAGATCCTCTCTTAACATTCATTTGACAGTACTTGATGAGTCATCAATCTAACTCTTTAGATATTCATCCAAGTACCATCCTCTATGATCCAATAATTGAATAAACAGCTATATGATCATTAAGATGGCCATGGTAAATAATCCTAATTGTACTAAGGGACCTATTATGCAAATTAGTTATTCTTCATTTAAGATCAATGAGTGATATTTGCAATAACATTTATTGCATAATGGCTCGTCGTGGTCTCGCATGTCCAACATCCACTTGGACCAAGCGCTAATTAGGACCAAGGAGTTAGGCTATCACCAAAAAAGGGATCTGCATCGTAAGCGATACAAGTCTATGTGTCGAAGTTATCTTAGATACTCAAAAGAAACACACCCTGGTGTACTCCCAGAAAAACAAGTGCTGACGACTCCAAATTCTCTTGACGGATACACTGATTAACAAAATAAAAATATACAAGTGTTGAGTAATAAGAAACTCGAGAGGCCCCTTGCTCTAATGTGAGGGAGAGAAAATTATACACAATCCTAGGCCCCTCCATCATCTGATCATCCATCTACACTTTCAAGTCTGACAAACTAATGAGATGGTTGACTGAAGCAAGAATAGACTTATTCCCTAATGTTGAGGATTAGGTCTAGAGGAAAGTCTCCTGGACTGGAACTTTGGGTGATGTCTCGACTCACTTCTCATAATTGCAGTACACTAAAAGCCATATCCCTATATATTATGTACAAAAGAAAGTCTGGAAAAAACAGAGAAGTTGGATTCTTTGGATTAAAGCATGGTTGAGCCCATAATTTTAGGATCACTCAAATTAAGTGTCTTCTAGGAATCGAGCCTTGAAAATTCACATGCACCGTCATTGATTTATCCAACTAAGTCATTCATTTATTGATTCTCGGGGACGAGCATGGTTTAAGTATAGGGGTATGATGAATCTCATATCATCATGCTAAAATTGGTTAATTAGGCCATGTTCCCCATAATTCATTTGCATTTATTAATTAATAGAGCATCAGTAGCATACATACATTTATAAATAATATTTACATTTCATCATGCATAATTGCATTAAAAACCCATGGTGTAATTTGACCAAAAAGCATCTAACTTCAACAATTTTTAATTAATTCATCCTAACTCCAATTGACCCCAAACCACTATGTTGTGTATATATTACTAATAAAAATATTTAAATAATACAAAAATATATTAACTCAAATAACTGTCAAATAATCTCAGAGTCTAATTTCACATTCGACGGACTAAAATACACATATCTTCCACATACAGTGTCTGATTTTGGTTTATTGACTTGTAAAGTACCCCATTTTCAAATACCTTCAACACAAGATCAATTTCATAAAATTCGGAGCTCATATCTTGAAAGTTGGGTTTTGGGCCTCTTTTGCGCATTTTAACTTTTTGCTATTTTTGACCTGAGTTTTTATGTACATAATTAACCCTTTTAATTTTATTTCTTCTCCATTTGTGTTCCTTGATGAAAGATTTATTAAGCGATATAAAAATCTAAATCTATATGAAGACTGAAATCAAAGAAACTGATCATGTTCGAGTATCCATTGTGAGTCTGTACAAATTTCTCATATTTCGTGTTTTATTTTATTTTTCCAATATTTTTACTTTTTTAAAATTAAAAAATTATATTAGTGTGACATTTATTTTCTTGTATTTTATCATAATTATTCCATATTTCTTATCCTCTTTTAAACCACCAAAAATTGCAAAAATCTCAAAAAGCTAGTTTTCTATAGACATAGATATCACCGAAAATTCCACTTCACACATATGACCTCTTTTGCTCATGGGTCCTTCATGAAAGTTGTAGATCTCGTTGAGACGAACAACTTTTGTGAAGGAATTTCTTCGATACGATGTCTCCTTCTATTTTTTTTAATTTACTTCATCTTATAATTTTGAAAAAAAATTGGAGTGACACATGGCAGACCCTGGGCGTGCCATGTGAAGGATATGGAGAGATCCTCAAGCGCATCACGGAAGCATGAGCGTCGTATCGGATACGACGAAGAACGACTAGTCACACTAGTTGTTCGGTGCAACGGAATTTAAAAATTTTATTCGATGAAACCACATGATCCAAGAACCATTCTCGGATCGTTTCATCTAAAACCACAACAAGTATAATGCAATACCTCTTGAAGCGTGGTTGATCGAGTCTCTAAGAGAAGAGACCTCCTGTCTCAAGTTCGATCGTCGGAGAGATCGCTTGCGAGCGCGGGGATGAACCGCGGTGTCCTCGCAATCCAAGAAGTTGATCCAAGACCGGTTGCTCCTGATTTTGTCGCACAAGATCGAACGTCTCCTTCGCGGGCGAAGCACTCGAAGTAGACGGAGAACCGCAGAGCGTCGAAGCGGCAGCACGAAGGCGAGGGCGACGACGATTCTCTCTGAAGGATATGGTTAGATCCTCAAGCGCATCACGGAAGCGTGAGCGTCGTATCAAATACGACGAGGAGCGGCTAGTCGCACTAGTTGCTCGATGCGGCGGAATTTAAAAAAAAAATTATACGACGAAACCACATGATCCAAGAACACTTCTCGGATCGTTTCGTCTAAACCACAAACAAGTAATAGGATTACCTCTTGAAGCGTGGTTGCGATCAAGTCTCTAAACGAAGAGACCTCCTGTCTCAAGTCCGATCCGACGGAGGAGACGCTTGCGAGTGCGGGGATGAACCGCGTGCTTCTCGCAATCCATGTTGATGATCCAAGCGGCGGATCTCCTGATCTCGACACACGAGATCCGACATCTTCTTCACGAGCGAGCCGCACCGAAGGAGACGGAGATCCATGAGCAGAAGAACGGGCAGCATAACGACGATGCCGCGGCGATGGAGAACCTCTCCATGGCATCCATGGTGGACGGCCATGAGAGGGAGAGAGAGGGCTGACCTCTAGAGAGAAAGAGAGAGGGAGAGAGAGATGCTTCTCAAGCATTATGTGTAAAGAGAGAGCATGGGTATGCCTCTCTATTTATAGGGTTTTGGGATCCATGGATCGCAATCCATGTGTCATATAAAATCAATGGATGAGATTGATTTATGACAATCCAATGGTCAAGATTGTTGTTGGTAAAAGCCAACAACTTGTGATTTAATTTTGATTAAATATATTTGATAAATCAAATAAATATAATACCAAATTAAACCACACAAATAGAGAGAGAGAAAATAAGGGAGATACACCTTCCTCTTTGGAAGGGGGGACGGCCACCAATTCCCTCAAGGAATTGGTGTCGCCCCCTCCTTTCCAAAAGGGGAGGGCAATCTCCTTGATTTTCTCTCCATCCAATTTCCAACAACAATTTGTTGGTATTTTAATTCACCAAAATAATTCTCAATTAATTTTGGGAATATTGCAATCTTGACATTGAATTATTGTGAATCAAATTCACAACCCAAAACAAAATGTAATTTACATTTTCAATTAATTAAACAATGTGTATCCAATACACATTAATAATTAATCTACTAACATAAATTATATTCAACTCTCTCTAATACATTATAAATCACATTTATAATATATTATGAATAATTGGATATTATTATCCATATTATTATTATCCTTGATAATTAAATCATATTTAATCATCTTGGATCTCTTTATCTCATGTGTTCAAATAATATGAATCACATTCACATTATTCACATCTTTGATAATTAAATCACATTTAATTATCTAAGATAACTCTCCTTATAATATGAATCAAATTCATATTATTCATGATAATTAAATCACATTTAATTATCCATTTTCTCAATGCTCGGATACATATATCAACAATAGAATTATCCATGAACTCTTTCAAGGACAATGCGCTTTCTCCACGAATACTTGGAGATAAGGACAGGGCGATTGTATTGTTCCACGTATAGTGACATGGATATTGAGATCACATCTCAAATCCAGATCTCGGGCCTCCCATAGATGCTTGATTAAATCAAGACCGCAAATCTAATCTTCTCATTGCATCTGAATCACATTCAGATCAATGTCCAACATTTGGACTAAGATCAGATTACTTCTCTACTGAGAGGAGTCACTAAAATCCAGACCTGTTTCATCACTCCCTAGGAATGGAAGCGTCATGGTTATACAATCGTTTATGATCACATCACCCTCAGGTATTCCCAATACCTGTACATCCTGCATACTGGAAGACTCAGAGTAAACCTGAAGTATTAGATCAACTTTACACTGTCTACTTCAGGGTTCTATCAGTAAGTTTCTCATTCGATTATTGGAAGTCGGTATCGATCATATACTTTCCAAAAGCATATATCATACCTAGGTCTTGATCATATACTTTCCAAAAGTATATATCAAACCTACAAATTCACTCAAGCTTCCAAAGCGAGACGACCGTGCGCACGGAATTTGATTCTTCCCAATATCTCATGAGTGAGCTCATGTCTTCCGGTTCAGTAGTGAACCTGTATGATCCCTTTGAGAGATCGTATTACTCATATGCCCTTATATGCACACCAGCGCGCCGGTGTATAGACCTTGATTAGGTCATCAACCTATCGGTCTGCCAAATGTACATACTCAGACATGTAGTAACACATCTGTCTCCGGTCAGAGGATGTGTGCCTATATCATGACAGCATATGATATAGGACTTTGGTTATCTCGATCTCGTTAAGTCAACTCTTTGACCTAACTAATCTGACACCTCCGAATCTCTATTCCTATGCAGAGGACCTGCATCAAGAAGTCGGTCAGATATCAGCCTAACTGAGAAAGGATTGCCATCTCCTACTCAGGCTGGAGATCATCTCTTAACAATCATTTGACGGTGCTTGATGAGTCCTCAATCTAACTCATTAGATATTCATCTAAGCACCAGCCTCTATGATTCAATAATTGAATCAACAGCTGTATGATCATTAAGATGGCCATGGTACATAACCCTAATTGTACTAAGGGGCCTATTATGCAAACTATGTACTCTTTATTTCAGATTAAGGTGTGAATTGCAATAACATTTATTGCATAATGGCTCGCCGTGGGCTCGCATGTCCAACAATCTCCCACTAGCCCAAAGAGCCATTAATAGGCTAATCATTTAAACCCACACTCATGTGACAATCATAGGCTATTTAGAAAATAGCTAGGTAAGCTGATCTGTCACTCTGTTCCCAAGAGACTACGCCAAGTCCTTTTACGGCACTTGCATATCTCCTAGTAACAGTGCTCGCATCCAATGCGAATGTTGCATCTCATACAACCGATACTCAATTTTGTTGGTTATAGTGTCCTTGACACTACATCTTATTAATTATCATAACCAGTATTCCCATAATCCTTATTAGAATACCTTCATTCCTGGAGATCTCTATCTCCTAAGGTATCTACAGTCAAGACCATTATAGATCACTATCTACAAGATCTTAAACTTTTGAAGATAAGACTTTGAGATCACTATCTCTAAGTTTTATCATCTTTGAAGATATTGTTATTATTGCAACCAAGTGTTTTATTTCTAGAGTAGGATTAGTAACAGTTTACTATTCCCACTGCATGGCAGACATATGGTTTTGTACACATCTAGCATACACTTCAGCTTCGCGTAACTAATGCACAAGTGCAAGCAGTTATGGCTTTTACTTCCTCAACTCTTTGAGGTGCTATCCCTTTAGACAGGTCACTACCACATTATAAGGGAAGGAAGCCTCTCTTGGAATTTTCCAGAAAATGGAATAAGTCCAAGGTGTATTACTAATGTGACGGTCCCATATCCTCTTCTCTGTGCTTCTGAGCTACTTCAGAACTAAGATCTAAGAGGTATCCTCGAGATCGTATCTCAAGGTATGGAACAACCAAATTATCAAACACTTATTATTTATTCTTATATCATTCTAAATGATTAGAATAATATCTACATTAAGCATGATGAACACAATGGCACTCCCACTAATCTTCACATGGTTCATCAAGATTTTATCTGAAATAACAACATTTATAATTTCATCAAATCTTATGTTCCAACTACAAGAAACTTATTGGAGTCCAAAGATGGAGTTCTTCAGCTAGCACACCTTGCTTTCCTCAACCATGAAGCCCTGGGGCTACTTCATATGAATATCCTCAGAGAGGTATTCATAGAGGAATGCAATCTTGACTCACATCATGAAGATGTCATAGTCAAGTTGTGTAGCTATAGTTAGCAATATTCTGATGGGTTAAAGCAAGGTCACTGGAGAGCAAGTCTTATCGCAAGCGATGCCTTCTCTTCGATGTGTAGCTCATGGCTACGAACCATGCTTTGAAGGTCTATACCTTCTCATCAGGTTCCCTCTTTATCTTGAAGATCCATTTACACCTTAATGGGTCTGACCCATATAGGTGGATCCTCGAGGGTCCATATACAACACTTGTATATGAAGTCTACATTAGACTTTTATTGCTAACATCCATCTTTCCATGTCATGATCCTCATGAGCTTCATCACATGAAGTCCGATCATTTTCAGTTTTAACTGACACATGGAATCCATCCTCAAACTTATTTGAAGAGGTATTAATGTTTCATCTTTAATTATCTATTTTAGTTTCCGATTTCAGGAGCCTCATTATCTTTTCAAGATTAAATGAGTTCCTTTACTTCATTTTCATCTTGATTCTCAAGAGAGTCATCCTATAAGAATCATATTCTCAAAGATGAGATTTTTTAAGAATCTCAAGGTCATAAAGTAGGTATCCAATATCATCCTTTATTTTCCTAATGAAGTAGCACTCTCTAGTGCTAGATTCCAGCTTACTTGCATGGAACCTTATTAAGTATATAATGCAGTCTCTACTACATATATATCTTGGAAACTTAAGAGATAATTATGCTAGGATTAATCACTGATTAAATCATGTCACACATGATCAATTGTATCTCCCTACAACTCCTTTGAGTTAAGGTTCATTAGGAGGATTGAGATAGGAATGATATTCATATCTCCATAAGGTATTTCTTGAATTCATCTAATAGGTACGGGCTACCTTGGTTAGATCAAATTCATTTCATCTTCCTTCAAACTTTGGTTCTAAACCAAAATTACGAAATCTTTGAACATTTCAAAGGTTTCTCAGGTGAAGAGAAGAGATCTCATATCATACATAATCATTAACAGATATCACATATCCATAATGTTTACTATGATATAGATGATCTGCATACATCAATATGTATGAGATCCTTAATACCTAGGCATCTTACACCTTTCCCAAGGAAGGATGTATTAGACATTTTACTTTGAATACAATATTCACAAGTATGTGAGATTTGAATCTTCAGACAATCTAAAGTTTCATGTCTTACCAGTCCATTGATTTCATCAACAGACATATGTCCAAAATTTGATGCCAGATCATTGTCAAATGATCTTTATCCTCCTATTGATCTTTTAAAGGTTTAATTTTCAGTATTAGAAATCTTAATGAACCATTCAATAATTTTCTAATTTAATAGAGTCCACTAAATTTTAGATTACGATCTGAAATATTTCCATCATAACTCTTTATGATAGATTTATTACAGAATTCATGTTTATATCCAACAATTAGAAATAAACAATGAGTGTATTCTAATATCTAGGTCATAGAGACATTCTCTAAGACTAAGGGCTCCCACTGAAAATATGAAGTCTATTGATCTCATGGAAACTGTTGCAACACTTGCATCACTTTCAACATGGATGATCAATAAACCTTAAGATCAAATTTCTAATATTCTAATACATATGCAACCAATTGCAAGTGTTATTAGAAGATTGAGATACAATTATTAGACTTTACCTTATCAAATAAGTAAGTCAATTTCAATGATTATATGTAGATTATACTGATGCTCCATCCGAGTCCTTTTCTGAGGATTCTAGACAGACTTGATAGTCATACTATCAACACATCAACTTATTGCAGCATTGGCATTCATCCAAATCTTTGGATGTCATATGAAAGTCACAGAAGTACAGTCAACTATTTGATTATACTTCTTGTTTGAGTCCAACCCATGCTTCCACTGCGCTCCCTTTATATATAAACAACCATTGCTTAAGAATAAGGATCTCTTATGTTAAAATCAAAAATTTCAATATAAGAGTATTTCAACATTTATACAAGCTTCACCCAATTCATACAATATGAATATTATGAAGCTTCATGAATGATTAGAGTATAGACAGTAGAATGATGATACTCATCATCTACATCCATCTAAACTCTTAAAACATAGGTTCAGGTAGGTATTCAAATAATTTGAATACATCATCTCTTATAGAGCTACCATTCTGCATGATGTAGAGAACCACATCATTCATGATTAAATGTCGAGAGCACATATGTATGCCAGAATATCTTTATTGATTTTATAAGGATTAATTTGATAATTACGATCATCATCGACATGTCACTTCAAAAGTACATTCGATAAGATCAAGACTTATAGAGACATACAAACCCTAGGGTTTTAGTCCTATTGTCTTATTTAATATCACTTCTCATTATTATGAGGAAACTTGCACATTGCAACTACATACATTATGTGTCCAATCGCAAGTACAATATCTGGATCAAGGGTCCAATCCATGATATTCTACTGGTTATTAATGAGTATAACATTGAGTGGGTTTAATGAAAGATTATCTGAAATAAGTAATTTGCATAAGGGTATATATTTATATATATATATATATATATACATGTTTTACTTTGAATTAGGAATTTTATATCAAAGTTGTCTTGCCATGTCAACAATGAAAGTTCATTCCCTTAATCACTTTCAATGTAAGAGATATACTTACCATTATATCTCAAGCAAGATCTGGGATCTCCTTCCTTATCTTTGTTGCATCCCAATAATATGAGAACCTACAACTCGGATAAAAAGAAGCGGGAACACATTCCGCCTTGCAAGTCCAACTTGCATCTACCAATTCGGTCTTTAATACCCAGGCCCACCACCCCTAAGGTGATGTTGACCCGTCATTAATTGAACCAACCGTCAACAGGAATACAACTCGCTATGCGCAATCCAATATCGCCCCAATAATATGAGGACCCGATATTGGGGTCACTACGCATACGTCCTTACTCTTTCGAGAAGCGACGAGCCCGATCCAAATGGATCATATGCAGGAGCTGTCACTTCGGACAGGCGTCTCTCACATATAATATCTGGCGACGAAACCCTTCGCCTTGACGGGAGACCATGGATGTCACTTATGTGATCCTCCATCTCTTATTCAAATTTAATTAATTACTATGAATCACATTCATATAATTAATTCTTCCAAGGGAATTATGAACTCTAATCATAATAGAGTATTCTTAATTGGATATAATTAACTTAATTATATTAAATTAATTATCAATCCAATTTAATCAATCAAACTTAATTTTATGCTTGAATATATATATATGGTATTATTCTCAAAGTACGTATTAATTCGTATTTTAATAATTAGAAAAATACATCATAATCCCTCGGACATTATCCCGGCCCTACCCGCTGTCATGGCCAGTACCGGCGGGAGTGGGACGGACCGCATACGTTGCAACCCGCTACCCCAGCGATCCCCGACTAGACACCATATCCGCCTCGGGAAAGGATAATGCCAAATTGATTAATTTGTACTTGAGATGATCATCGGTTCTTTAATCGAAATTATACCATATAGTAATCAAAACAATTTTGATTATAAGGAAATTTGCTAGACAAATTCCCAATCTTATTCAAGCAAGAAGTTTGATGATTGTGATACCAATTAAGATTTAGATCAAATCTAATCAACTAATTGGTTGGGGCCAAGTCAATTAAGGAAATAATCATTCTCTAATATTTCACAAATTTTTTTCATAATTGTTTCTCGAAATTAACAATTAATTTCATTAATTGACAATCACATGGTTCTTGATTAGGAAAGCAATTTCAGCAGTGACTCCTACTTACTAAAATTGGCATATCTCAATCATATTAAATCCAAATTAAGCAAAGTCAATTTTTAAAGTTTGCTAATTTGATTTAGGACAGAACCTAAGTGATGTTTCACGCTTTTAGAGGCAAGTCTAAACAGTAATTAACATTTTAATCACGTTCAGATTCACAATTCCCGCAACAGTGCATACATGTTCATTAAAACGACCATATCTCGAGCACACAAAATCCGATTTACGCAAACTCAGATCCTATGGTTTCCTTATTTAATGGGGAACATAATCGAAGGATAAAATTCGTGTTTAAACAATTTAAACAGTGCCGAATTTATTTACTAAACAGATCTGCGAAATCAAATGCGATGAAAACTTTCGCGACCTTAGCGAACCCAAGTCGTCCTTGGTTAACGAATCACTATTCGAAACCGTCGACCTAAGGCTCTGATACCACTTGAAGGATATGGTTAGATTCTCAAGCGCATCACGGAAGCATGAGCGTTGTATCAAATACGACGAGGAGCGACTAGTCGCACTAGTTGCTCGATGCAGCGGAATTTAAAAAAAAATTATACGACGAAACCACATGATCCAAGAACACTTCTCGGATCGTTTCGTCTAAACCACAAACAAGTAATAGGATTACCTCTTGAAGCGTGGTTGCGATCAAGTCTCTAAACGGAGAGACCTCTTGTCTCAAGTCCGATCCGACGGAGGAGACGCTTGCGAGCGCGGGGATGAACCGCGTGCTTCTCGCAATCCATGTTGATGATCCAAGCGGCGGATCTCCTGATCTCGACACACGAGATCTGACATCTTCTTCACGAGCGAGGCGCACCGAAGGAGATGGAGATCCACGAGCAGAAGAAGGGCAGCATAATGACGATGCCGCGGCGATGGAGAACCTCTCCATGGCATCCATGGTGGACGGCCATGAGAGGGAGAGAGAGGGCTGACCTCTAGAGAGAAAGAGAGAGGGAGAGAGAGATACTTCTCAAGCATTATGTGTAAAGAGAGAGCATGGGTATGCCTCTCTATTTATAGGGTTTTGGGATCCATGGATCTCAATCCATGTGTCATATAAAATCAATGGATGAGATTGATTTATGACAATCCAATGGTCAAGATTGTTGTTGGTAAAAGCCAACAACTTGTGATTTAATTTTGATTAAATATATTTGATAAATCAAATAAATATAATACCAAATTAAACCACACAAATAGAGAGAGAGAAAATAAGGGAGATGCACCTTCCTCTTTGGAAGGGGGGGACGGCCACCAATTCCCTCAAGGAATTGGTGCCGCCCCCTCCTTTCCAAAAGGGGAGGGCAATCTCCTTGATTTTCTCTCCATCCAATTTCCAACAACAATTTGTTGGTATTTTAATTCACCAAAATAATTCTCAATTAATTTTGGGAATATTGCAATCTTGACATTGAATTATTGTGAATCAAATTCACAACCCAAAACAAAATGTAATTTACATTTTCAATTAATTAAACAATGTGTATCCAATACACATTTATAATTAATCTACTAATATAAATTATATTCAACTCTCTCTAATACATTATAAATCACATTTATAATATATTATGAATAATTGGATATTATTATCCATATTATTATTATCCTTGATAATTAAATCATATTTAATCATCTTGGATCTCTTTATCTCATGTGTTCAAATAATATGAATCACATTCACATTATTCACATCTTTGATAATTAAATCACATTTAATTATCTAAGATAACTCTCCTTATAATATGAATCAAATTCATATTATTCATGATAATTAAATCACATTTAATTATCCATTTTCTCAATGCTCGGATACATATATCAACAATAGAATTATCCATGAACTCTTTCAAGGACAATGCGCTTTCTCCGCAAATACTTGGAGATAAGGACAGGGCGATTGTATTGTTCCACGTATAGTGACATGGATATTGAGATCACATCTCAAATCCAGATCTCGGGCCTCCCATAGATGCCTGATTAAATCAAGACCGCAAATCTAATCTTCTCATTGCATCTGAATCACATTCAGATCAATGTCCAACATTTGGACTAAGATCAGATTACTTCTCTACTGAGAGGAGTCACTAAAATCCAGACCCGTTTCATCACTCCCTAGGAATGGAAGCGTCATGGTTATACAATCGTTTATGATCACATCACCCTCAGGTATTCCCAATACCTGTACATCCTGCATACTGGAAGACTCAGAGTAAACCCGAAGTATTAGATCAACTTTACACTGTCTACTTCAGGGTTCTATCAGTAAGTTTCTCATTCGATTATTGGAAGTCGGTATCGATCATATACTTTCCAAAAGCATATATCATACCTAGGTCTTGATCATATACTTTCCAAAAGTATATATCAAACCTACAAATTCACTCAAGCTTCCAAAGCGAGACGACCGTGCGCACGGAATTTGATTCTTCCCAATATCTCATGAGTGAGCTCATGTCTTCCGGTTCAGTAGTGAACCTGTATGATCCCTTTGAGAGATCGTATTACTCATATGCCCTTATATGCACACCAGCGCGCCGGTGTATAGACCTTGATTAGGTCATCAACCTATCGGTCTGCCAAATGTACATACTCAGACATATAGTAACACATCTGTCTCCGGTCAGAGGATGTGTGCCTATATCATGACAGCATATGATATAGGACTTTGGTTATCTCGATCTCGTTAAGTCAACTCTTTGACCTAATTAATCTGACACCTCCGAATCTCTATTCCTATGCAGAGGACCTGCATCAAGAAGTCGGTCAGATATCAGCCTAACTGAGAAAGGATTGCCATCTCCTACTCAGGCTGGAGATCATCTCTTAACAATCATTTGACGGTGCTTGATGAGTCCTCAATCTAACTCATTAGATATTCATCTAAGCACCAGCCTCTGTGATTCAATAATTGAATCAACAGCTGTATGATCATTAAGATGGCCATGGTACATAACCCTAATTGTACTAAGGGACCTATTATGCAAACTATGTACTCTTTATTTCAGATTAAGGAGTGAATTGCAATAACATTTATTGCATAATGGCTCGCCGTGGGCTCGCATGTCCAACACTCTCCACCAAGGTGGACGGCCACCAAGAGGAAGAGGGAGAGAGGGCTGTCGAGTATGAGAGAAAGAGAGAGAGAGTTTTGCTACAATTGCATGTGTAAAGAGAGAGCCAAGAATGCCTCTCTATTTATAGGGTTTTGGGATCCATGGATCTCAATCCATGTGTCATATAAAATCAATGGATGAGATTGATTTATGACAATCCAATGGTCAAGATTGTTGTTGGTAAAAGCCAACAACTTGTGATTTAATTTTGATTAAATATATTTGATAAATCAAATATATATTAATACCTAATTAAACCAACTAAATAAGAAGTGGAAAAACAAATGAGAGCCACCTTCCCTATTAGGAGAAGTGGACGGCCACCAATTCCATAAAGGAATTGGTGCCGCCACCTCTTCCCATATGGGGAGGGCAATCCCATGGATTCCCATGGGATTGCACATCTCCTTGTTTTTCTCTCAACTTATTTTCCAACAATTATTCACCAAAAATAATTCTCAATTAATTTTGAGAATATTGCAATCTTGACATTGGAATATTGTGAATCACATTCACAACCCAAAATAAAATGTAATTTACATTTTCAATTAATTAGACAATGTGTATCCAATACACATTAATAATTAATCTACTAATATAAATTATATTTAACTCTCTCTAATACATTATAAATCACATTTATAATATATTAGGAATAATTGGATATTACTATTCACATTATTCTTATCCATAATAATTAAATCACATTTAATTATATTGGATAATATCTCATACATCATGATAATTAAATCTCATTTAATTATCAACTTCTCTTTGCTTAGATCTCATGGAATTGTTCTTAAACCGTTTAAGAACAATGCTATTTCTCCTCAGATACTTGGAGATAAGGACAGGGCGATTGTATTGTTCCACGTATAGTGACTTGGATATTTAGATCACATCTCAAATCCAGATCCCATGGACCTCTCACAGATGCTTGATTAAATCAATACCGTATACCTAATCTTCTCATTGCATCTGAATCTCATTCAAATCAATGTCCAGTAAATGGACTAAGATTAGGTCACTTCTCTGATGAGAGGAGTCACTAAAATCCAGACCTGTTTCATCACTCCCTCGGAATGGAAGCGTCATGGTTATACAATCGTTTATGATCAAATCACCCTTCAGGTATTCCCAATACCTGCACATCCTGCATACTGGAAGACTCATGATCCTCATGAAGATAAAGATCACTTTTACACTGTCATCTTCATAGTCTGATCATTAAGTTTCTCAATCTTGGTCCTTGGGATATGGTACAGATCATATGCTTTCACAAAGCATATATCTTACATTCAAATTCATATCATGCTTTTAAAGCATGATGACCATGCATGGAATTTGGTCAATCCCAATACCTCATGAGTGAGCTCATGTCTCCCGGTTCACAAGTGAACCTGTATGATCCCTATGAGAGATCATATTACTCATATGCCCTTACATGCACACCAGCTCGTCGGTGTATAGACCTTGATTAGGTCATCAACCTATTGGTCTGCCAAATGTACATGCTCAGACATATAGTAATATGTATGTCTCTGGTCAGAGGATGTTTGCCTGTGAGTGTGACAGTATTCATCATCGGTCTTTGGTTATCTCGATCTCGTTAAGTCAACTCATTGACTCAACTAATATGATACCTCCGAATCAATATTCCTATGCAGAGGACATGCATCAAGAGGTCGATCAGATATCAGTCTATTGAGATGGGATTGCCATTTCCCACTCAGACTGGAGATCACTACTTGTCAATCATTGATGATGCTTGATGAGTCCTCTATCTAACTCCTTAGATATTCATCCAAGCATCAGCCTCTATGATTCAATCATTGAATCAACAGCTGTATGATTATCAAGTTGGCCATGGTACATAACCCTTATTGTACAGAGGGACCTTATAGTGCATTCATTCATTCAATATCAGAAAGGGAGTGAAACAAAACATCAATAACTTTTATTGATAAATCATTTATTACAATAACATTTATTGTAGGAATGGTTCGCCTCGGGCTCACATTGCTAACAATCTCCCACTAGCCCTCAGAACCATTCAGGAACAAGCCTTAAACCCATACTCATTACATGCTGGTCAAAAAACTTCTGTGTCTGAGGTTTGGTAAGAGGATCAGCAACGTTGTCGGCGGAGGCCACCTTGGTGATGATGATGTCACCACGCTTTTGAATCTCCCGAATGATGTGGTATTTCCTTTCTACATGCTTGCTCTTCTGATGCCATCTGGGTTCCTTTGCCTGGGCAATGGCTCCCGTGTTATCACAGAGTAGCAGGATGGGAGTATCAGAGGAAACTACGCCAAGCTCCTGGACGAACTTGCGCAACCACACCGCCTCCTTTGCAGCATCTGATGCGGCAATGTATTCAGCTTCTGTTGTTGAATCTGTTGTAGTGTCTTGCTTCTTGCTTCTCCAGCTCACAGCACCACCGTTCAACAAGAACACAAACCCTGATGTCGACTTTCGATCATCAATATCCGATTGGAAGTCAGAATCTGTATATCCCAAGACTTGGAGATCACCATCTCCATAGACCAAGATGTAATCTTGCGTCGGTCTTAGATATTTGAATATGTTCTTTACTGCATTCCAGTGTTGTTCTCCATAGCAGGATTGGTAACGACTTACCACTCCCACTGCATGGCAGATATCTGGCCTAGTACACATCATGGCATACATTAAGCTTCCTACTGCTGATGCATAAGGACATCCAGCCATGGCTTTCTTTTCCTCAACAGTTTGAGGATCCATTCCTTTAGACAGGTGGATACCATGTCTTAAGGGTAGGAATCCTTTCTTGGAACTATCCATACAGAATCGTTCAAGAATCTTCTTATCGTATCCATGTTGTGACAATCCCAATATCCTCTTCTCTCGGTTTCTGAACAGTTTCAGACCTAAGATGTAAGAGGCTTCTCCAAGATCTTTCATCTCAAAGGTATGGGACAGCCAAATCTTCACACTGGTCATCATCCCTGTATCATTCCCAACGATAAGGATATCATCTACATAAAGCACGATGAATACAATGGCGCTCCCACTAAGCTTCTTGTACACACAAGGTTCATCAGGATTTTGCACAAAATCATAACTCTTTATGGTTTCGTCAAATCTGATGTTCCAGCTACGAGAAGCTTGCTTGGTCCCATATATGGATTTCTTCAGCTTGCATACTTTGCCATCCTCAGTTATGAAGCCCTGGGGCTGCTCCATGTAGATATCCTCCTCGAGGTATCCATTGAGGAAAGCTGTCTTGACGTCCATCTGCCAGATGTCGTAGTCAAGATATGCAGCTATAGCTAGCAATGCCCTGATGGATTTAAGCATAGCCACAGGAGAGAATGTCTCATCGTAGTCGATGCCTTCTCTCTGTGTGTAGCCCTTGGCTACGAGCCGTGCCTTGAAAGTCTCTACTTTCCCATCAGGTCCCCCTTTTCTCTTGAAGATCCATTTGCACCCAATGGGTTTCACCCCCTTAGGTGGATCCTCTAGGGTCCATACACCATTCTTATGCATGGAGTCAATTTCTGACTTCATTGCTAGCATCCATCTATCCATGTCATGATCCACGAGTGCTTCATCAAATGAAGTAGGATCATTGTCAGTTTCACCTGACACATGGAATCCATACCTTTCAGATGGTGCAACCACCTTCGAACTCCTTCGAAGAGGTATGGGTGTATCATCTTTATTTACTTCTTCAGTTTCTGGTTCAGGAAGCTCAAAATCCTCAGGAGATTCAATGAGTTCCTTTACTTCATATTTATCTTGACCCTTAAGGAAATCATTCTCCAGAAATTTTACATCTCTAGAAACAAAAACCTTCTGAGTCTCAGGGTCATAGAGTTGGTATCCAATACCATCTCTAACATACCCAATGAAGTAACACTCACGAGAGCGAGATTCTAGCTTACTTGCATCCACATTCTTTGCATGGACCAAGCAACCCCAAACCCTCAAGTGATTAACACTAGGTTTGGTTCCATACCAGAGCTCATGAGGAGTCTTAGGTACAGATTTGCTAGGAATCTTATTCAGGATATATATTGCAGTCTCTACTGCATATCCCCGGAAACTAAGTGGTAAATGTGCTTTGCTCATCATTGAACAAACCATATCCATGATGGTTCTGTTGCGTGTTTCAGCAACACCATTAAGTTGGGGAGTTCCAGGAGGAGTGAGATTGGAAATAATTCCATTCTCTTTAAGGTATTCCTTAAAATCATCTGATAGGTACTCGCCACCTCGATCAGATCGAATTCGTTTAATCTTCCTATCGGTTTGGTTCTCAACCAAAACCTTAAACTCTTTGAACTTTTCAAAGGTTTCAGACTTATGACGTAATAGGAAGATAAACCCGTATCGCGAATGATTATCAATAAACGTCAAATAATATCGATATCCATTTCGGGTCGCGGTACTGAAGGGACCGCATACATCAGTATGTATTAGGTCAAAAATACCTTCACATCTTGTAACCTTGTTACGAAAAGGCACCCTGGTCATTTTTCCTTGAATGCAATTCTTACAAGTAGGCAAAGGTTGAGCCTGTAGAAAATCTAAAGGTCCATCCTTAATTAATCTATTGATCTTATCAACAGACAAATGACCAAGCCTTTGATGTCAAATCTCATTTGAGAGATTTTCATTCTCCCTGGATCTTTTAGGGTTTTTATTAGTGCTTGTAACATTCATAACACATTTATCAATGCACAATTCATAGAGTCCTCCAGAAGTCAAAATACCATCTGCAATATATTTATCATAACGGTTTATGACTAATTTATTACAGAACAGGAATGAATACCCACTTCTAACTAGCTTAGATACAGATATTAAATTCCTTCTGACTTCAAGTACATAAAGACACTCTTTAAGTACTAGGACTCTACCACTAGATAATGACAGTCGACAAGTCCCGACGGCGACTGCTGCAACACTTGCATCAGATCCCATCTGGATGACTATCTCCCCTTCTTCAAGCTTTCTAGTTTCCTGAAACAAATGCAACAAATTGCATACATGAACAGAAGCACCAGAATCAACAACCCAACTTCCTTCTCGCCCGACGAGAAAGCTGGTTTCAATGATAAATGTAGATTTTATACTTGTTGGGGCTTTACCTTTGTCGGTCGACTTCAGGTAATCCGGGCAATTACGCCTCCAGTGCCCCGGCTTCTTGCAGTGGTGACAGACGTCGGTTTTCTTTGACGCCATTAAAGTGGATGCATTGGAAGATGAGGCAACACTTTGTCCCTTCTTCTTTCTCTTCTGGGCTGGGTCCTTCCGAGAACCTTGCTTCCGACCGTGCTTCCCCTTGACTTGTGCAACCATTGCAGTGCCAGTGGGACCATCTTTCTTCATTACGTCTTCTGCAGACTTTAATGCAGCAAGAAGCCCAGCATTTGTCAGTTCCAGCTTATTCATGTGGAATGACACCACAAATTTATTGAAAGATTTGGGCAATGACAGCAGAATGAAATCGGATTGCATGTCTGCATCCATCGTCGCCCCCAGAGTCTCTAACTCCGACAAGTACCCAAACATTTTGAGTACATTCTCGCGGACCGAGGTCCCTTCCTGCATCTTGCAGCGAACGAGTTCTTTCATAACATTGTACCGCTGGGTGCGGTTAATGTCACCAAACATATCCTTTAGATTCTGCATGATATCCTGGCAAGTACTCATCTCCACATGTTGCTTCTGAAGAACATTGGAGAGAGAACCCAAGATATAGCACCTAGCCAAGACATGATCTTCATCATACTTGTCATTATATGCTTTGTCTTCCTTAGATTTAGGGTTTTCAAGTTTGCTTTCAGAGAGCACATAGCTAATGCGCTCTGCCGAAAGCACAAGCTCCAAATTACGGATCCAATCCAAGTAATTCGGTTCGGTCAATTGGTTGACCTCCAGAAGCCTGCTCAGTGGGTTCATGGACTTCATTTTCTGAAATTGAGAATGCACTATATTAGACCATATAATCATATATTCAATTTATTTTTATTTGATTAAGGCATTTTTAAATCAAATTAGTCTTGCTATGTGAACTATGAAAGTTTATTCCCTTATTCACTTTCAAAGTAGGAGATATACTTACCGATATATCTCAAGCAAGAACTGGGATCTCCTCTTTATCTTTGTTACATCCCAATAATATGAGAAACTGCAACTTCTATAAAGAGAAGCGGGAACACATTCCGCCTTGCAAGTCCAACTTGCATTTCCCAATTCGATCTTTAATACCCAGGCCCACCACCCCTAAGGTGATGTTGACCTGTCATTAATTGAACCAACCGTCAACAGGATTAGAACTCGCTATACGCAATCCAATATTGCCCCAATAATATGAGGATCCGATATTGGGGTCACTACGCATACGGCCTTACTATTTCGAGAAGCAAAGAGTCCGATCCAGATGCGCTTGTATATAGGAGCTGTCACTTCGTACAGGCGTCTCCTATATACAATCGCTGGCGACGGAAACCCTTCGCCTTGACGGGAGACCATGGATGTCACTTATGTGATCCTCCACTTCTTATTCAAATTTAATTAATTACTATGAATCACATTCATATAATTAATTCTTCCAAGGGAATTATTAACTCTAATCATATTAGAGTATTCTCAATTGGATATAATTAACTTAATCATATTAAATTAATTATCAATCCAATTTAATCAATCAAACTTAATTTTATGCTTGAATATACATATATGATATTATTCTCAAAGTACGTATTAATTCGTATTTTAATAATTAGAAAAATACATCATAATCCCTCGGACATTATCCCGGCCCTACCCGCTGTCATGGCCAGTACCGACGGGAGTGGGGCGGACCACATACGTTGCAACCCGCTGACCCAGCGATCCCCGACTAGACACCATATCCGCCTCGGGAAAGGATAATGCCAAATTGATTATTTTGTACTTGAGATGATCATAGGTTCTTCAACCGAAATTATACCATATAGTAATCAAAACAATTTTGATTTTAAGGAAATTTTCTAGGCAAATTCCCAAGTCCTATTCAAGCAAGAAGTTTGATGATTGTAATTCCAATTATGGTTTAGATCAAATCTAATCAACTAATTGGTTGGGGCCAAGTCAATTAAGGAAATAATCATTCTCTAATATTTCACAAATATTTTTCATAATTATTTCTCGAAATTAACAATTAATTTCATTAATTGACAATCACATGGTTCTTGATTAGGAAGGCAATTTCAGCAGTGACCCCTACTTACTAAAATTGGCATATCTCAATCATATTAAATCTAAATTAAGCAAAGTCAATTTCTAAAGTTTGCTAATTTGATTTAGGACAGAACCTAAGTGATGTTTCACGCATTTTAAGGCAAGTCTAAACAGTAATTAACGTTTTAATCACGTTCAGATTCACAGTTCCCGCAACAGTGCATACATGTTCATTAAAACGACCATATCTCGAGCATACGAAATCCGATTTACGCAAACTCAGATCCTATGGTTTTCTTATTTAATGGGGAACATAATCCAAGTATAAAATTTGTGTTTAAACAATTTAAACAGTGCCGAATTTATTTACTAAACAGATCTGCGAAATCAAATGCGATGAAAACTTTCGCGACCTTAGCGAACCCAAGTCGTCCTTGGTTAACGAATCACTATTCAAAACCATCAACCTGGCTCTGATACCACTTGAAGGATATGGAGAGATCCTCAAGCGCATCACGGAAGCGTGAGCGTCGTATCGGATACGACGAAGAACGACTAGTCGCACTAGTTGTTCGGTGCAGCGGAATTTAAAAATTGTATTCGATGAAACCACATGATCCAAGAACCATTCTCGGATCGTTTCATCTATAACCACAACAAGTATAATACAATACCTCTTGAAGCGTGGTTGATCGAGTCTCTAAGAGAAGAGACCTCCTGTCTCATGTCCGATCGTCGGAGAGATCGCTTGCGAGTGCGGGGATGAACCGCGGTGTCCTCGCAATCCAAGAAGTTGATCCAAGCGCGGTTGCTCCTGATCTCGTCGCACGAGATCGAACATCTCCTTTGCGGGCGAAGCACTCGAAGTAGACGGAGAACCGCAGAGCGTCGAAGCGGCAGCACGAAGGCGAGGGCGACGACGATTCTCTCCACCAAGGTGGACGGCCACCAAGAGGAAGAGGGAGAGAGGGCTGTCGAGTATGAGAGAAAGAGAGAGAGAGTTTTGCTACAATAGCATGTGTAAAGAGAGAGCCAAGAATGCCTCTCTATTTATAAGGTTTTGGGATCCATGGATCTCAATCCATGTGTCATATAAAATCAATGGATGAGATTGATTTATGACAATCCAATGGTCAAGATTGTTGTTGGTAAAAGCCAACAACTTGTGATTTAATTTTGATTAAATATATTTGATAAATCAAATATATATTAATACCAAATTAAACCAACTAAATAAGGAGTGGAAAAACAAATGAGAGCCACCTTCCCTATTAGGAGAAGTGGACGGCCACCAATTCCATAAAGGAATTGGTGCCGCCACATCTTCCCATATGGGGAGGGCAATCCCATGGATTCCCATGGGATTGCACATCTCCTTGTTTTTCTCTCAACTTATTTTCCAACAATTATTCACCAAAAATAATTCTCAATTAATTTTGGGAATATTGCAATCTTGACATTGGAATATTGTGAATCACATTCACAACCCAAAACAAAATGTAATTTACATTTTCAATTAATTAGACAATGTGTATCCAATACACATTAATAATTAATCTACTAATATAAATTATATTTAACTCTCTCTAATACATTATAAATCACATTTATAATATATTAGGAACAATTGGATATTACTATCCACATTATTCTTATCCATAATAATTAAATCACATTTAATTATATTGGATAATATCTCATACATCATGATAATTAAATCTCATTTAATTATCAACTTCTCTTTGCTTAGATCTCATGGAATTGTTCTTAAACCATTTAAGAACAATGCTATTTCTCCTCAGATACTTGGAGATAAGGACAGGGCGATTGTATTGTTCCACGTATAGTGACTTGGATATTTAGATCACATCTCAAATCCAGATCCCATGGACCTCTCACAGATGCTTGATTAAATCAATACCGTATACCTAATCTTCTCATTGCATCTGAATCTCATTCAAATCAATGTCCAGTAAATGGACTAAGATAAGGTCACTTCTCTGATGAGAGGAGTCACTAAAATCCAGACCTGTTTCATCACTCCCTCGGAATGGAAGCGTCATGGTTATACAATCGTTTATGATCAAATCACCCTTCAGGTATTCCCAATACCTGCACATCCTGCATACTGGAAGACTCATGATCCTCATGAAGATAAAGATCACTTTTACACCGTCATCTTCATAGTCTGATCATTAAGTTTCTCAATCTTGGTCCTTGGGATATGGTACTGATCATATGCTTTCACAAAGCATATATCTTACCTTCAAATTCATATCATGCTTCTAAAGCATGATGACCATGCATGGAATTTGGTTAATCCCAATACCTCATGAGTGAGCTCATGTCTCCCAGTTCACAAGTGAACCTGTATGATCCCTTTGAGAGATCATATTACTCATATGCCCTTACATGCACACCAGCTCGTCGGTGTATAGACCTTGATTAGGTCATCACCCTATTGGTCTGCCAAATGTACATGCTCAGACATATAGTAATATATCTATCTCTGGTCAGAGGATGTTTGCCTGTGATGTGACAGTATTCATCATAGGTCTTTGGTTATCTCGATCTCGTTAAGTCAACTCATTGACTCAACTAATCTGATACCTCCAAATCAATATTCCTATGCAGAGGACCTGCATCAAGAGGTCGATCAGATATCAGTCTATTGAGATGGGATTGCCATTTCCCACTCAGACCGGAGATCACTACTTGTCAATCATTGATGATGCTTGATGAGTCCTCTATCTAACTCCTTAGATATTCATCCAAGCATCAGCCTCTATGATTCAATCATTGAATCAACAGCTGTATGATTATCAAGTTGGCCATGGTACATAACCCTTATTGTACAGAGGGACCTTATAGTGCATTCATTCATTCAATATAAGAAAGGGAGTGAAACAAAACATCAATAACTTTTATTGATAAATCATTTATTACAATAACATTTATTGTAGGAATGGTTCGCCTTGGGCTCACATTGCTAACATCATGTGGCACCACAATGTCTCTCATGTCCTCCAGCCAGGTCACGTGACACGCACGTGACCTCACCTCCTTCCAGGTCACGTGCAAACACGAGACCCCATCCCCCATCCGATGCGGCCCTTGCGTGTAATGCCCCCGCCCCTCCCCTCCCTCTGCGACTGTTACACAACCACGCATAACTCATGCACCTTCCGCAGCTTTTAACGCCCCCTCCCTCACAAAGCCATCGCCGCTCCTCCCTATAAAGCACCACTGATCGACGTCCTGCATCCCCATCCACCATTCACCAGCTTAGGGACCGTTTGGTGGTGACATCACCAGCTTCCCCCATCGCTTTGCATGATCCAAGGTGTGTCGCACCTCATCACAACCCTCCTCAGCGAGGCTGCTCCGGCTCTAGTCGAGTGGTCGTCGAGCACTGCTCCTTCCCAGGTATTCCTTCCCTCTCCCCATCTCTCTCCCTCACCTCCATATCGAACACCTTCGCCTCCGACCTCGCACAGGCTGGAGCCCCTCTCCCTCCTCCCTCCAGGAGAACCCACCTCCTCTACCTATGCGAGAGCCCCTTCATCTTAGAATCGCTCCTCCACGCTTCGCCCTTCACCGTGCGCCGACATCGCTACGTTGCTCAAACTCCACCGCTCCTGCACGTGGCTACGTCCCCGCTCCTTCCTTCTTCCTAGGCGTCCCGACCATACGCATCTCATCGCACCCCTCTAGTCGTCGGTTGTGACTCCCACACGTACACGGAGGCCATGCTCCATCGTTCGCCTCTGCAAGCTCCACCGACTCCAGACGCATAGCCCGTTCCTCTACCATCCCCAGCCTTACGCCTTGGCCACTTCTCCGTCCATGAACCACCGTCACCTCCTCCCGCTCCCTTGCCACCGGCCTGATCTCCACCCTTCCTCTCCAGCCACCCGCAACTCAGCCTCGGGCGTGTGTCGCCTGAGGCCGAGCCCGACCGCCGCAGTCAGCCGCTCCGCCGCCACCTTGACGGACCTCACCTTCCAGCCACCGTTGGATCTTGGAGAGAGCCCTTGATCCTACAGTTGATCGATCTCCACGTCGCCTCCCCCAGCCTCGAGGATCGGGGCCTCCATGCCTCTCCAGCCTTCCACCTCAGCTCGGAACACCAAGCCTCCACCAGAGCACCCAGGCCTCGAAGCTCGGGGCCTTCGAGCCTCAGCTTCATTCACGAGCCTCAGCCTCCTGCCCAAGCCTTAGCCCTGGAGTCCCTAGCCTCCAAGTGCACGTGCAACGCACGTGCGTAGGTGGAAAAATTGTAGAGACCCCCTCAGAGTCAAAAATAATTGCATTAAGGCCCATGCTCGTCGCTGACGTCGGCATCACGTGCTGGGCACGTGACTTATGGTGAAATTACATCAAACCCTTTATGGGTTTTGCAAATTAAAGATAAGTCCTTCAGGGACCTAATTGAGAAAAAAAAACTTAATTTTTTATTGCATTTTAGTCATTGGTGCTTTACTTTAGCTTATCTTTCTCATACGAACTCCGTTTCTAGCGCATAATATGTCGATTTGAAGCTATTTCTATGCTTTATCATATTATATATCTTGTGGACAGATCTGAGAATGTTTAATGATTCATTATTTTAAGATCTTTATTTGACATATGCAGGTTGATTTTTGACATATTTGTGCCTTCTTCATTGAGGAATTAATGGTCTCTTTTGCAGGAATTCAGCTGAGGATTTTTACACTAAATAATTTCCTCGACATTATTGATTATACTATTTGAGGAATTGATCTATGTAGGGGCTTGTTGAAGGATGAATTAATTATTTCTCTAACATATTTTGTGATGATTATTGATAATTAATTTGGGGGAAGTTGGATCGGATTCCTTCATTACCATTGTCCACTATTTGAGGAATTAAATGACAGGAATTTCGTGGATAGATACTCTGCTTAGATATTACCATTGATTTATTTAGTGGTAGGAACCAATCTATTACCTCATATGCTTGCAGTCTGGAATAAATTTGAATATTTCTTTGAACTATATCCTTTGATTTATGATAAATTTCGAGGATATTGATCAATGTTTTATTGGATTTAAAAATCATAAATCACAGATCCTGTGCTCCATTACTCTCTCTATTTTCTTCTCATTTGCATCAGCATATTTCCTCTTTGTTTTCCGACACAGCAATTGCTCGAGAAATTAATTAGTTACTTAAATTATTTTAAGACTGTACAACTAAAAATCACCTTTCCTTGTTTTCGACCTTGGTAGACTTGCCAAGTTAAAAATAATCCACAACATTCAATGATTGTGATTTTTGTTGAATTGTTTTTCCCTCCTATCCTACAATTTTAGATAACTAAAGAGGTGATTTTTGATTTCATCAGAGTGATATCAATAACACTATCGAAGATATTGTTATGCAGGAGAATATTAAATCCAGTTTAATCATCCTAAATTACTCTCTAAACATACCTAAAACTAATGTGAATCTTATCCATGCCATTCTTGGAGTACCGTGGATAATACTATCAAATGTTATCCAGGATAATTACATCCAATTTAATCATCCTAAATTTCTCCTCTTTGCCCAATACTCAGATTTATCTCTTTAGGAAAATTCCCCAAATCCTTTGAGGATAGTCTGCCTTCTCTGAGGATACTTGGAGATAAGGTTTGGGGGATTGTATATGTTAGATATAGTGATGTAGATAATGGGATCCTTTCTTACATCTAGATTTGGAGGAGCTTTCAAAGTTGTTTGATTATATTAATCAGTGTATCCAATCTTTTTAGTGTATCCGAATCCAATTCAGATCAATGTGTAACCTTTGGACTAGAATTGGATAACTAGTCTATTAAGCATAGTCACTAAAATCCAACCTATTTCATCACCCCCTTGGACTAGAAGCGTTGTTGTATACAATTGATTAAGATAACATCACTCTCAAGTATTAACAATACTCGTACATTTCGCATAGTGGAAGATTGTGATTAAACTCGAAGTTTGGATCCCATTTTGGATCGTTTCCTTCATGATTTAACGTAAAGTTTCTCATTTTATCATTTGGGATCAGTATCTATCTTATGCATTCCAAAAACATATATTGCACCTTCAAATCATGTCTTGTTTCCATAACATGTTGACCAATATCGGAATTTGATTTATTCTAATATCTCATGAGTGAGACCAAGTCTCTGATTTAGTAGTGAACCAATATGATCCCTTTTAGAGATGGAATTCCTCATATATTCTCATATGAACACTAGTGCATGCGTGTATAGACCTTGATTAGGTGATCAATCTATCAGTCTGCCAATTGTACATACTCAGACATATAGTAATAGATCTATCTCCGGTTAGAGGATGCATGCACGTATCATTATAGTATACAATATAGGTCTTAGTTATCTCGATCTTGCTAAGTCTACTCTTTGACCTAGCTCATACGATACCTTCGAATCTCTATTCCTACACAGAGGACATGTATCAAGAGGTCAGTCGAATGTCAGCCTTTAGAGTGAGGATTGCCATGTCCTTCTCAAGATAGCAATATTTTCGTGATAATCACTTGATAAGCAGTTGATTCCTCAATCTAACCCTTTAGATATTCAACTTTGCACCAACCTTTATGATCAAACCTCTGGATAAACAACTGTATGATGACAAGTTGACCATGGTAATAACCTTATTTACAAGGGAACCTATTATGCAAATTAGTTATTCTTTATTTCAGATTAAGGAGTGATTTGTAATACCTTTTATTGCATTGCCATAAGCTCACATGCCCAACATAATATTTGTGTCCATCATTTAATTATTAATAACCTGCGGGCACGAGTCGGTGTTATCAATCATGAATCCATCTCTTTATCACACAACTGGGTAAAGAATCCTGAACATCCTCTATTTTTCTCTGCATATAGGATACAGGTACATCATCTTATCTTTCGATTACCATATCTCGGAAGTCCCCTCATGATGTTAATACTCGAAAAATCAATTCATGCAGCAAAACACTATATCTAAGTAGGAACACCATTTGAAAGCAAACCTTAGACTACCAACAACACTACTTGATATCTAACTCCATCGAGCAGACACCAAAATGTAACATTGGGTATGAAGTATAACGTGCTACCCAACAAGTTCGTTGAAGTCATGATCTAAGTTTTTAACCTAGAACCCAATGGTGTGTGCACCTATCTCCATCATCTTGCACACTATGGAATATGCATCTGTGTGAAGGTGAAGGTCCATTGTGAGAAGAGTCGGCACAAACAAATAACCAACCATCACAATATAATAACGGTCTGTCATGCTTTTGATTTTTATTTATATGCATGTTTTAACATAAGGCCCTCACTCATGAGGCTCACTATGTGATATTTTTTCATTTTGTTAGGGAGCCAAATCCTTTTTCCTATATACTCAATCCAGGAAATTGTCATTTTAATCGTAAAACATCCATTTGTCTTAGTTCATACCTTTCCATGATTTCTTACACATTTCTATCATTTTTTATGGTCAAACAGCCCATTCACATTTTCTGCTCAGGTCCAACAAGTTAGTTGATCGATCAGTCTAGTTGGGTTGATCGATCAACCATTAATCGATCAATTTGGTTGGACGGATTGAGTTGTTCAGGTCCATGGAGCAAAACAGATTGAATCTTTAGACAAACTAACCGATCAGTTCATGTCCAATAATTAAAATTGATCAATCACTCACTTTGACCTGATCGACTAGTGTAAAACATTTCAAAACAGCTTTCAGTTTTAACATGTTCATTCATTCCTCTCATCTCTCTCATTGCAACAGTTTATCGTATGTAAAAATCTGATTTATGGAACTTTCACAAATGAAGAAAATTGTTGACAACCCACTTATCATCAAAACTCTAAAGTACACAAAGAAACACCAATTTGCATTAAGGATTCGCATACACATATGTTCAAGAAATTATGTGAATCCAACACGAGTAAGATAAAATCATTACTTCCGTGGATGTTCCATTGTAATCTCCTCTCATGCGGTGTGTTTCATGCAACAAGTTGCATGCACAATGATGACCTCGGGAAGGGCTAGTTTGGTAACTGGGTTGGATTGGGTTGGGGTACCCCTGTGAATAGTAAATTGAGTGGAGGGTTGGGAGGGTTGGAAGGAGGGGTACACCGGTGTGCACTGGTGTACACCTCCAACCAAACGAGCCCTTTGTGATAGCACTCTTGGATCGTCAATCGACCTAACTTTTCCACCGATAGTGGTGGCACTCCGACAAGGATTCCAGTGATTCGGCATAGCTCCAACTAGGTAAAGGAGTTGGGTTTGGACTTTGGACAATCGGCGACCTATATATTTATAGTGATTGGGAGTCTAACTGGATCCAACTCATATCCTCAAATGGATCCCAATCCAATTGCACTAAAACACATTTATCTTTAGCACCTAGGTTCAGATTTTAATAATATTGAACTTCTTGGAAAGGTCTTGATGAGTTATACGTGATATAATGCTCAATTATCCCATTTGGATATTAAGAACTCTCCTAATTTTAAAAAATGGGTTTTTCATATTGTGATTAGAGAATCAGTTCATACCATATTGGATTAGATGAACCATATAGATTTTGATAGTTCTAGAAACCATATGTTCTTCCCGTTGGGGGAAGTTCGGATATCCTCCTTTTGTTAACAATTTGGGAAATGTTCGTGTGTATAGAGATTTGAGAACCTATCTATTCATGGAGATTTGTCTATAGGGTACTATATAAACCTAAATGGGATAAGTGTTTTGAATCGTCCTCTGTAATTCAGTTATTTCGCCTGTGGAGGATTGAAACCTGGCTCAGTGAGTATCGGAATCATCTTCTCTACTTCAATTCTTCCAACAATTAGCTTTTTGTAGGCCTTCACTGGAAACTGACAATAATGCTTGGTTTTTTGTTGCAATTATCTCCACGGGGTTTTACCCTCACATCAGGGGTTTTTCTTGTTAAAAAATTCTACATGCATTTGTGATTTTTTATAATTGGATTTTATCCATGATTGTGATTTACTTTGGATTTGCTATACCTTGTAGGATTCTCTTATCAACCGTGTTTCGGAATCAGTTCCCTGCTATCGCTACAACAAACTGGGCTATAATGACACTTTTTTTCAAAATTCAATACTAAATTAGTTGGGATATAGCGACACTTTTTTTCAAAATTCATTACTACATCAGCCGTTGTTAATTATATTGCAATAATATTATTCATTGTGAAATAATTTTTTATACTTGAAATTAGCAACGAATATCATATCTGTTGCAATATCATTAATGACAATCCTATATAACGATGCTTATATGTTGCTATTTTTCAAAATTTTAACTAATTGTTGCTGGTTTTTTAGTTGAAAATTTGGCGACAATTAGTTAAAACTTTGAAAAATAGCAATGAATAAGCGACTCTATTTGGACGGTCACTAATGATATAACGACAGATGTGATATTCATCGCTAATTTCAAGTATAAAAAGTCATTTCGTAATGAATAATATTATCACTATATATTTAACAATGGCTGATTTAGTGATGGAATTTGAAGAAAAAACCGTCACTATAGCTCGATTTTGTTGTAGTGTATTCTTGGTATCTCTTTTTAACAAGCAGAAAGTTGCTCTGCGTGCAATTCGGATAGCTATTTTAAAAAGTAAAATTGGTTAAAATTTGTAGTTTGGTAAGAGTCACTTCTTTAGACAAATAGTTAATATATTAACATTTTGGCTTTATTCTCTAATATTAAAAATAAATGTAAATCTTAGTTCAATATGACGTTTAGACATCACGTGGTAGAGAAAATGCTGCCGAGGGGAGAAAATGATACGAAATATAGGAAGGTGAAGTGTGAGGTGGAATGGATAACGCGTGTGGTTTACTTTTTTTTTTTGGGAAAAAAAACCAAAGTTCATTCATCGTAAACTTAGTAGTAGGAGTCCGTTCCAAAGAGTCATAATAGTCAGATAGTACATCTCAGAAGGTTTAAGAGCATGCACGTACGCATGGCACAAATAGCAGAAAAGCATAGTTTTAGGCAAGGTTTTAAAAATCGAACCTAACCGGCCGGTTTAACCGGTTAAACTAAGAATCGAAAGAAAAATGGTTCAACCACCCGATTTTTATTTAGAAAATAAAAACCAATCAAAATCGGCCAAAATCCGGTTGGACTGCTTAAACTCGGTTGAACCAATTGAACCAAATCATGGGGTCAATCATCCATTTTTTTGACAAAAAATAATCTCCAATAAATTAGCAAAATACAAACTTTTCAGAAATATTCATAATCTAGTCTCGTTCTAACCCATAATATAGTACCACTTTATCTCTTCTCCTTCACATGTGTCAATGACTCTTTATCGTTTTTCCCTTCTAATCATATACTGCATCTCTCTTCCCACATTATGTATGAGGTTGCCCACTTATAACAATAACAAATGAAGAAGACGTTGTCATAGTCATACTATGAGAAGCGATAAATTAACAAAACATATCGTTCATTAAAGTTTAAATACTTTTAAAATTATTAATTTTTTACATCACATATATGTATTTATGTAAATTTTACGAAATATAAGTATTAAGCCCTTTTGAGTTTTTTAAGAACATTTATACCCATAGCTTTAAGCAATTTCACTTGTTCTCCTATATTTTCTTAAAAAAATTCACAATACCATCCTTATGTTTGTATAAAATGGGAGCACATGTGTACTAATAAAAGGCGACTACTATGATTTCGTAAAAATCTAGTGGACACATGCAATTGTATTAAAGATAGGGGATATAAGTATTATTGGAAAAACTTGAAAGGACAAGAGTAAATAAATCCTCGAAAGATATGATGTAGCATTTTTCGTATTTATTTGTATCATATACCAGTCTAACTCGGTTCGAACTGGTTGAACCGTACAAACCAAATCAACAACACAATAGTTCGGACTTTTCCGGATTTTTGAACTGCTGACGTCATCACCGATTCGACCGATCGATCACATTTGTCCGACCATAAAAAACAAAAACCGATACGTGACTGGTTTGATTTCCGATTCGATTTTAAAACGTTGGTTGTAGGTAAAAGAGAATAGTAATAGTTATTGCTACATCCAAAAAGTTGCATATAACCGCCAAAGAATTCTTCAGTTTCTTTTGCCCATTGAGCTCAGGTAGATCTTTTGCCGCCAATTACAGAGGTGTTAATTTCTTGCTCTCGATTTGTTGCGGCTGATGGAGACGCAATCTCCATCGGACATGTTTACAACATTGAAAGAAAATTTTATTGATGATAGTCCATGTTCCCGAAATCTTTGGATCGTGATCCATTTACATCCTCATCTAAGTTGATATGCATTCTAGCTAGGATGATAAGTTTAATCTCACAAGCCACATCATGGATTATTGGCGGGATGTTTTGGTAATAAGCTCTACATCGAGTTTTCCAAATTGATCAAAACAAAGTTACCGACCTTGTTTAAAGATGCCTACAACTTTGTCAGGACGTGCCCGATCAAACTCCTTCAAAAGACCTTTTGTGAAACCACATTCGCTAAATAGGTGGTGAATGCTTTCAGAATGGTGAAGACATAGATACAAATGATTCGCCGATGATATATAGAACTTGTATAGATAGTCCCGTGTTGTTATTTTTTTATGAGCAAGCAACCACAAAAAGTAAGTCACTCTAGGTTCAAATGAATTAGACCAAAGGAATTTGATTGAAGGAAGTAGTTGTCCCTCCATTAGCCAATAGATTATAAATTTTTTTAGTTGTGGTCTCTATTGTTGGTGCTAAAGACAGGGAAAACAGTACAATCCTTTTGATCATCTATAATCGAAGCATGAATCATATTAAAGATTTTTTTAAGTGATCCCAAATTATTCCATAACCCCAATGGCAATCTATTCGCTAAGCATTTAAACCCATTATTCTTGGCTTTCTAGGATTTTAGCCCTTCATAACCGATTTTTTTATCAACGGAAAGATCTCAGGGAAAATCTTATGCAGGGGTTTGGTTTCACTAATGGGATCATACCAAAGAGAGGTTGAGTCCTTGGAATGAATTTGTTTGTAGATAACATGTAGTAGATCAGTTGAGCCCCATACATGGGTCATCCAAGTCTCAGACTTTGAGGCAAGTCCTCGATGTGAAAGAGTTACCCCCCCCCCTCCCCCTCAATATTGTGAAAATCGGTCTGCTAACTGATGAATCTCCAATTTATCTCATTTATTCTTTCATTTTAGACTTTAAACCCTAGCTAAATGCATGTATATAGTACAATGTGAATAGTATATAAAAAACTCTATTTAAAGCCAAAACAAAAGAACAAAGAAATGAAATGTCATAGGTATTGAATGGCTATAAACCCCGAGATATAGGCATCATGATAACTAGGTCGACAAAGAATAAAGTAGTGAGAGATAAGGACCGAAAATAAGTCACAACCCTAGTTTTTGAATCATCAATAAGTCCATTTTGGGACGTATTTTATTTTTTATTATTTAAACTACAAATCAATAAACTTTGTGCATAAAAATTGTAGATAAAAATACATAGAAAACTACAATTTAGTTCACTTAAGAATAATGTGCATTGTGTCGTAGACACTCAGAAAAAAATCAAAACTCACAGACATGTATCTTCTCCATCTATATCAAAATTAACCAAACTCACCTTTAATTGTATATAAAATTTAATTGTCTATTTAATGAAGGTGGTTCTATTCAATTTGGAGTAAAGATGCAAAAGTTAGGTTATGGGCCCCTATTCTTCAATTTACCATAATAAAATAATCAATTTATTTTCTTCATATTTTTCATATTTATATTTTTATAATTTTATAAATATTACATATAATACATGTACATAGTTAAACAAAATAAAAACATTAAAAATATCGTAAAATAAATATGCACACTAAAATATATAGATGAAATACACCTACATATACCTATATAATAAATAGCTATAATTATTTAAGTAGACAAATATCTTCAGAAAAATACCATAAAAATAAATTTATGTGTATTTAAATAAGTCATAACCATATAAATTATGTATATAAAATAAATAGAAAATAAATTAAAATACCCAAGACATAGGTCAATATACCTATAAATGCACTTGTAAAAAGTAATGTATAATAAATAAACTCGAAAAATAAAAGAAAATCATAATAAAATACTACATAAAATAATAAATACTTTTTTATTTTATGAAAAAATATTTACTACTTATTTTGATTTATTTTATCTTTTAATTTCTGGCTTATCTTTCTACGGGTGATGTGGCCCAATCAAGGCCAGTCTACTGTTGACTCGCAGTTAAGTCCCCTGACGTCGGGCCTACGCATGTCAGACTTGCAATATCCCCATCTTCCTTGACTTTATCCCCTTTGATTCTTTCATTTTTTTGATCGATTCCTTCTTGACTTTTTCCTCATCGTTCCTTGTTGTTTCACACCACATTAACTACTCGGTAGATGGATCCTTGATGTTTCACACCAAATTGACTCCTCGGTAGATGGAGCGCTGATACGATAAGAAGCCTGGGTCAAAGTCCCCATGGTACATATACAGCTCCACCACTTCCATTCAAACTTGATCCCTTTTGGCCCTCGAAATCCCCAAATTTTTTAGTGTTCTATGTTGCTGGTGACAACATCGATCTCCATCGACCGTTTCGCGAGGAGGAAGAGGCGCTGTAGTGGTGATCCGGGCATCGTCGGTTGTCTACGATGTAGCTCCCCCATGCTCATTCATTTCTTGAGATAGAGCACTAGTTTTTACTTTCTTTTTGTTCGTAGGACCTAGATTAGCGTAGTGTAGCTCAACTTCACAGTTAATTTTTCTTTATTTCTCATTAAATCGAATCTACGTAGTTCATCGGAGGTGATCTTCGACGACCATTTCCTCATCCTCCGACCATCTTCCGTCGCACATTTCTTGATTCATTTCGTTCCCTATCGCTTCTACTCTGTCCCACGCACCTCTATTTACCCTAATCCTATCTGGATCAGGAAATCAGGCCTCCCACTTCACCACTCATCGGAGGCCCTCTGCCTTACTTCATTTCACCTCTGTTCACCTTCAATAAGGACCCAGGACCTTATTTTTTGTTTTGCGAGACTAACCGTGCAGGTCTTGGACTCCAAGGACCCCTCCTGGTTTGATTTTGTCCAAGGCAAAGGATCCTGGGGCTCCAAAGCTTCATTGACCTTGTGGGACCTCGTTAGAGCTCCTGGGATCCATCTAAAGCATTCACCGGTTCTAGGACACTGTCAGGAGTATTTTGAGCCTCGCCACATATCCAGAGACCTTCGGAGCAGCTCGGGAGGTTGGATCAAAGTTTTCCTTTGCAGGCATTCTTCCATGTTCTTCCTCCATGGCTCTCCACCATTGGATCATCGAGATGCTCCAGGTATACCGACCATCATGGGATGAACGCACAATCGACCATGAGATCAACCGCTGGGATCTAATCCTAGCCATCCAAGCAGAAGTGGCATCCATCGTTGAGCGTGCGACACATGTATTAGTAAAGCATATCCAGTCCTCCACCAACACCTAAGTGGGTAGTTTTGCTACCTACCCTCGGTTTTTTGTATTTTATTTTTAGTCTAGAAAGTTTATTTTGTAATGTAAAAACTTTTGGATATTTTGTATATGGACCCCTATAATTGTGTTATTTGCATCCAAGTCCTTCACCGCGTCACCTCACGTGTATGTGTGAGTGAGGGGGTGGGCTTTTTGTAAGGGACCCCCTATGATTTATTGTTATTGTTTAGACCTTAACATTTGCAATCCACTTCAAAACTTTTTTGATAATTTGCATGTACACCCTGATTCTTTTTGAAAATTGCATTTATACTCATGCTAGCATTATATGAATTAAATATCTTGGGAAATTTTGTGAGGAGGCCCCTATAGTTCCATTATGTTCTGGATTGCATTTTTATTTATTTTTAATTGTAATTAGAACCGCGCCGGTATTATGTGTTTTTTATTTATTTTATTTCTTGTATAAAAATATCATTTTGCATCAAAATTTTATAGGAAATTTATTTTAAGTGCATGGCTTGATATTAAATCACATATTTTTTGTTGGGCCATTTAAAATAATTTCTGATATTTAAAAATTAAAAAATATTACATCATTCCCTATTTTCATTTAAAAATACTTAAAAATTGGAAAAATGTTTTTAAAAATTCTAAAAAAGGGTATATTAGATACTATATTTTACACCTACTATAAAAGATAAAAGAAAAATCAAAAAAATCAAAACCCTTTCTAACCTTAAAAAATATAAAAAATCCTCAAAATTCTCAAAAATTCCAAAAATACATTCTATATTTCTTTGTCTTCTTTTTATCATTTATTATACATTAAAAATACTTTTGTAAAATTTTGATATTTTTACTTATTTTAAATTTTAAAACAATTCGGCTATATATTATTACTCAATATTTTACCATTTTATCCATTTAAAAATACAAACAAATTAGTAAAAATTCATAGAAAAATCCCAAAAATATAACAAAAATATAAAAAGATAAAAATATTTTACTTTAACAATTTGAGTATCTATAGTTATATTTATATATATATATATATACTAGCCTATATTATATATAGTTATATTTACTTAGATCACTTATACTATTATTATTAAAAATATCATGTATATTTTAAAAAACCCTTATAAAAAAATAAAAAGGACTGCACTTAGGGTTTTTTATTTTTATCTATTTATTATATATTTATATCCTTCATAGCTATTATACTATATATTATCTCTATATACTTATAGATACATATTACATATATTAAAAAGAAAATAATAAATTATAAAATCTAAAATACAAAAAAAGAGAATATAAAATTAAAAAGTTGTAAAAATTATAAAACATTAAAAACCCACAAAAAACTAAAAACCACTATAAAAACACAAAAAACATTCATTGTCTCTTTTGTCGATTTGTGTGATCAATTCCCCTTGCTCTCTATGTTCGACCTCTACATACTTACAATATACATACATTTTGTAGAGTTATAGTAATTTTTAACTCCACATTTTATTTTACATTGCTTTATCTAATTGTGGGTTAATTGTTGTTAGATTTTGGGTTTTGTGAGTGGTTACCACCGCGATAGTGTCCTTGCCTTGTGAGGATATATTTGACCATCGCAAAACTCGTGTCAGTACTAACCTAAAAATTGGGTTAACAGTCGTTGCAGTAACCAATCCACAATAGATCACCAATCAACCCCACAATACGTGTAAAGCAATTGTGAATATGAGTCGAGATTTGCTATAACTATTCTAAAATATTTATGGGCGTAAGCAGTAAGAGTATTGAACACAGGAAAGAGAACATGGGTAGAAAATTATCACTAATTACTTCTACCTAATACATTTTTTCTGTTTTTTATCCTTTTTTGTTTTTTTGTTTTTGTTTTTAATTATTTGTGGGATTTTTATTATATTCTAAATTTTCTTCTTTTTAAATGTTTTATATTTTTATAGTTTTTTATTTACAAACTTCTAATTTCTTTTTTATTTTTAAGATAAAATAATTAGTAATATAGATAATAAGATAGATAAAGAAGAAAGATATTTTTTATTTTTTAAATAAGTCAAACAAAGTCAAAATAAAGAAAATAGATTTTTTGGTTTTTTATGTTTTTCTATTTTTGGTAATTTATATTAATTTTCTATTTTTATGGATTTTTAAAGTTATAAATACTCCAAAATAGTGAATAACAATAATTCACAAACTTGTTAAGGGTTTTAAAAATATGCATAAATTCGTAATTATCCCTAATATACTATATATAATAAAAAAATTAAGAAAGAGAAATATTTTTTTTGGATTTTTTTAGAATTTTTGCTAATCTTTGTAATATTTTTAGGGTTTTTCAACTTTTAAGTTTTATATTTTGTATTTGTAGTGATTTTTGGATATGTGATAGAATATAATATAATCTAGTTAATATAATTTGTTTGGAAATTTTGGAAAGATAATTGACTTTTTATGGATTTTTAATTGCTAAAAAGAAAAAATGAGTATATTTTTGTATTTTTATAAATAAGAAAATAGGGTTAAATGATAAATGAAAAGTATGCATGCAAGATCTATACTCCAGGCATCTATCCTAACTTTTCTATTATTTTAGGCATAAAAGAAACATTTAATAACGACAAAATACACAAAAAATTAATACAACAGTACAATGACCTATTTTTAATTTTTAGAAACTAAACACTCATTTAATAACAACACCACAAAGTTTAGGAGTATACCTGCAAAATTTCCAAAGTCGCCTCATGTGGGACAACACATAAGGTAACCTGACAAGGACCTAATTGCAAATACTATAAAGTTCTACTATCCATATGCAAAATAACTTAAATATTTTACACATTGTTTAATTTTTATAGGACATAAAAATAAATACGAAAGCGGAGGCGCTCGATGCAAATATACTAACAAGGTGCGTGCCTCCTCACGTACATGTGCTACTTGATCAATGGTGGCAGAGGCGTGCCACTTAAACTGATTGGTGACCCTCAATCATAGCGATTTGTTCTGATCCAACAACCCAAATTAGAACTAGGTTGCGCTCCTCATCGGATGGCAGAGAAGCAGCCTGGAGGAACTCAAAAAATTGATGCATCGGGGTGCTTTTATCTGGCATTTCCCCTCTCTCTCTGTCGTCCTCTCGAGCTGGGAGAGGCGCTAAAGGACTAGGAGGCTTCCGCAGTGGTTAAAGGTACTATGAATGTCCAAGCCTCATCAGAGGAGGCCTAGATCTCGAGGAAGAACAACATCACTTGTGGAGCATTCTCATGGGTCAGTTGACCCACAAATGGGGTTCTCTTGGGGCAAAATCCTGCACGAGACAAACAAGGGCACGAGGGAGAAGCTTCCTACCCTATTTATGTGGTGAATTGGCGGGGATGGGATGGAATAGATAAATCTCTATCAAGCAGTGGCAGGAGAAGATACGACGACATGAGGAGATTTGAGGACTCGATCTGTGCAAGATCGATTTGGTTGTGATGATCAGGAACATGATGAAGGAGATGGGGAAGATGATGGAGTGGTTGGCTTAGTTGGAATAGGGTCATGAACAATCAAAAGAGGCCAGAGCCTAGTGCTCCGATGATTTTTTTATTTGATGCAATACAATATGAAATGATTGGTAATAAAAGTCATGCTACACTAGAAATTGAAATTTGAAGTGAAATAACCTAAACTACAGCTCGTACCTGGTCGAGGGACTTGGGAGAAGAAGTTGTGGTAGAGCAGCTCTGTTGGTGGCCGAATCTCGCCTCTCATCCTTCCCCTCACCATTGAACAATGGGGAACTCGTTCCTATCACAAAAAGCATGCTCCGGCTGATGATTCTTGGGGTTACGGTTTCAAGAGGTAACAAAACTGGGCTGGAGTTGGAAGAAGAAAATTTATAGAAGAACTAAGAAGGTGCCTTTGATATTGGATAGCTCACAAATCGATGGTGGTAGGTGAAACCTATGATTAGGGTGTAGGATACCATATATTGACGAGCACTTTTTGTAAGGAATCGAGGCGATTAGAGATGTGGAGCATGAGTGAGAAATTGGAGGAGTGGTGTTGAGAATGTACAGCAAGGCTAGGTTGTAGAGGAGGTGTTGATCGGAGGGTCAATAGTCCAGCGCATGTGATTGGCCCATGTAGACCACCACAGAACAAAAGAAAAATAAAAATGAAAGTAAATTCAAAATAAAATAGTACGTGAATTTATCTTGAAAAATTCAAAACATGAAAAATATTTCTTATTTTATAAACTATTTTATGGTGATTTTTATTTATTTTTACAACCTTACTTAATATATTCTATTATTTTATACTATTATTTATAGTTTTATATGTTTGTACATTATGTATTCGTATGTTATTTTGTATTTTATATACATATTAGTGCATTTGCACAAAAACCATTCATGCATTAATCTTGACCTAGATCAGACTAAGACAAATAACTTAGATATTTAAACCCTTCATGCATTAATCTTGACCTAGATCAGACTAAGACAAATAACTTAGATATTTAAACCCTATCTTAGATAACTTAATCGCTTGTGTACTTATGTTCGACCCTGGACTTATCCAGATATAAATTTAAGCCACGCTCTCTTCACCGTGATAAATTACAAGTGGTTCTGATTAACTTGCTAATCACTCAACCTACAATTTAATAACTTTATAGTCCAGCATTTCATGGGGGCGGGGGGTAATAACCATTCATTCACCTTTATTCATTCATTTAAGCTTTAAATCACTAGTTAAATACATGTAAATATCACTAACTTGCATGAATTAGCATACTAACATTACAGTATAAATAGATGTATTTAAACCCTAAATAAAAGAAGAAAGAAAATAAATAAAAGGAAGTATCAAAGATACTGACTGACCTTAAACCTCCAGACCAAGTTAAATATTGATTAGGTTGACCAGGAATAGAGTAGGGGGAGATGATAGGGCCCCAGAACCGACCGGTCTTGTGTTCCACACAAGGCGGGAGCACAGTCGTAGTGTTGACCAACCAAATCCTGGAGTCAATCAACAATTAACCCACAAAGCAAGAATGTATCAATTAAGTCCAAAAAAAAAAATACATGTGAATTAATTTTTATTACTCTACAACAAAATGTATAGTGACAAGCATGTAGAGGTCGAACCACAGAGAGCAATACAAAATGCGTAGCCTAGATGTATCACCAAGTCATCCATGTGTGAAGCTTGTTTTTATGTGGGTTTTTAATTTTATATTTTTTTTTATTTATTTTTTTATATTTTTGTTTTTATAATTTTTATTTTGATTTTATATTTTATACTTTTTTTTTATTAATTATATAAATATATAGATACTATATATATATAAAGAGACATATATATATAGGAAGAGAGAGAGAGAAGTAATATAGAATAGGTATATATATATAACATACAAACTTAATATATAGACATATATATTTTTTTTAAAAAAATTTTTTTTTATTATTTTTTTTTTTTTAATTTCTATTTTTTATGTATTTTTCAATTCAAAAATGTCCACAATATAGGACTAAATAAATAGCCGCATATAATTTGGGTTTTATAAATATCAAGTAATACCCAAAATTTCCCAAATTAATTTTCACATATTAATAATAATATATAGATAATTATAAAAGAGAGAAATGTATTTTTAGGGTTTTTAAAGAATTTTTCTAATTTTTATGTTGATTTTGGGGTTGTATGATTTTTATCTTTTTCTTTTTCACTTTTTTAGGGTTTTTCATTTTCTGGACTCAATATATATATAATTAGATCATATATAGTTTTTTTTTGAATTTTTCAAAAACATTTTCTAATTTTTTTGTATTTTCTAAATTAAACAGTACAAAAATGGCTTCTTTTTCATTTTTAATAATTAGGAAAAATGCAAAAAATGCAAACTAAAATATGGGCATGAACAAGCATGGCATGGAGCATCTATCCTAATTTTTGTGGATTTTTAGAAGCCTAATAGGTATTTTTAATAAATAGATAAAGACACAAAGAGTAATTAAGCCTGGCAGGGGCATTTTTGCAAATAAAATAACATCCAGGGGCACAGGTGCAAAAATACCAGAACATTATAACGTGTTTTTGAATTTTAAGGACTAAAACCAATTAAGCAAACCCGCCAGGGTCCCCTTGCAATTTAACCACCACGTGGGACTGCACGTGATCCGCACTCACAGGGACCAAAATGCAATTTCAGAAAGTATAGGGTCCTGGTTGCAATTTTTTCAAAAATAATACACTGAATATTTTATTTAATGGACTAAACATAAACATGCGACTCTACAGGGGGACTTGTGCAATTTTACCACCTCACGTGGGACAACACGTGAGGTGACGTGGACTGGACCCAAGTGTAATATGCAAAAACTACAGGGGGTCATAAGCAAAATATCCACATTATTTACAACGTTATATTTTATTTACAATATTAAATATGAAATATACAAAAATGCAGGGGCTAGATATGCAAATTACCCCTAAAATGCGCGCTGGCGAACGGTTGGGATTTCTTCACTTGCCACGTGTCGCTCATCCAACGGCTGGTACCGCTTCGCCGATGAACGCTTGAGATTAGATCACTTGAGGTGATCTGACGGTTGCTATGGAGCTCCATCCAACAGCTCTGGTTCAATCTGGGACCTTCGTCTTCATCCAACGGCGGAGAGGGCATCTGGAAGAACAGGGAAGAACCCTCGCCTGAGCGAGCTTCTCCCGGCTGGATCTCGCACCTCCGCCGTTCATCGCTGCTCCAAGGTGTCCCAAAAGCTTCCTGGAAGGTTCCTCTGTCGTCCGGAGGTGTTGGATCGACCAGAGGTACACTGGAGCACCCTCGCGAGGTAGGAGAAGAAGTGGGGCTCCAGGTACCTCCGGCGTGACTTGATTTCGCCTCAGGGTGCTTATTTGCGCACCAGACCTGCACAGGAAGATAGCATGGCTCGAGGGGATGCTCCTCGACCAAAAAGGTTGAAGCTGTGCAGCAAAATGAGGTGGAACGGAGGAGCTCCGACGAAGGGCGGAGGAGGAGCTCCGATTCGCCAAGACCTGGGGTCCTGGGTTGAACAAGTGTGTGCATTTGATGGAGAACTCGAAGGGGATGGAGATGAGGCGATTTAGGCGGTCGGAGACAGATAGGATCACAGTGGGGAAGTCGCCGGAGCTCAGCTCCGGCGAACTTCGAATTTCGGATTTTGGCCTAAGCCAATCATCTAAATGCTACCCTAAGGACTGGAATTAAAAGCTAATACTAAAACCTAGCTACTAAGCAAGAAAGAACAGCTCTTATACCTGGGGGCCTCCAGGGAGCAGGGTGGTCGCCGGAGCACCACCGCGTCAAAATTTCTCCGACCTCCGGCCAAGTCGAGGTGCTGGGCGACTCCTCCTGTCACGAGGAACACACCAGGAGCAAGAACAAGGCGTTTTGGTGGAGTGAAAATGGCCAAATTCGAGGAAGGAAGCGGAGCTCTTTATTTATACACATTGGCGAGTAGCCTTATTGACCGGCGATTATTTCATGATCCAACAAGTATCTAGTTGATCTATGATCTTGGCGGGCATCATGGATGATCAGAGGACAAATCTTGTGAAGGAAGCGAGTGCGATGGTTCACTGAGCCAGGCGGGAAAAATGGCGGAAATCGGGGAAAAGACAGGTTGCGTGAAGTCAGACGCCTGGAGGTCCAGTTGACCGGGGTCAACTCTCGGAGGAACTGGGTTGGTCCACCTCAGCCCGCTACAAGACAGAATAGGGAATATTTCGCGAAATTGAATTATTTGGCATAGTAAATGATTTTATTATTTTTTTCCTATAAAATAAAAAATGTGTATTATTTCATGTAGTATTTATTTATGATTTTTATTTATTTTTTTGGATTATTTTATTATGGTTTTATTAAAATAATGTGTATATGTATGTATTTACATGTGTTTTTGTGTATTTTATTTTTAATTTGTTTATTTTATTATTTTATTTTCTTATTTTATGAATTTATAACTTATTTTTATGAGTATAAGGGTATTTTTGTTTGATTTTTATGTATTCATTTACATTTTCAAATAAATATGTATATGTATAAGTAAGTATACTTATAGGTATTTTACCTATAGATTATATACATCTTATTTATTTAGTGAATTTTCTTTATTTTTCTTTTAGATTTGTATTTTTAATATGTTTTATGTAATATTTACAATATTATAAAAAAATGTGGATGAATAAATAATAAAGGAATAAAATCCCCCTTTTACATATAAGAGGTATAGGTATTTTGTCTATGTGGTACATAGACTTATTTTATTTTACAAATTATCTTTGGTTTTCTTTTAATATTATATACATTATTTACAAGATTCTAAAAAAATATGAATTTGTAAGAATAATAACTATTGAATAAAATGAATATTTTAATCGGGTACTATATACAATGAGGGTCAAAAACCTAACTTCCACAGATGGTCTCTAAAAATTATGAAACTATTTTTATAAAATAGTTCATGAAATGCTATGTACAATTAAAGGTGAGTTTGGGTGATTTGGAGTTTTTATTTGCAAGATAGGGGTCTGTGAAGTTGAGATTTTTGCTTTTTATTCTGGGTATAAAATGTACACTGAGTATTATTTTTGTACAAACTCAATTTTGTATTTTTATTTACATTATTATCTACAACTTTCATGAACAAAGTTTCTTGATTTGATGAATAAATAATTATGTACAAAATAGGTGTCAAAAATGCATAAATAAATGAATAAATAAATGAGGTATTTATTGTATAATTGGCCCTTATCTCCCCCTACTTTATTCCTTGTCGACCAATTCCATTCTGGCCTTGGTCTCGGGGTTAGGGTCATAAAATATTTGCAATATTTTATTCCTTTTTCTTTTCTTCTCTTTATTCTATAATTTTGGCATTAAAAACCTTATTTTATGTATAATTAATACAATAAATAATAGATGCTAATATGAACAAATTAGTGCTATTTACATGCATTTGCTGGGGTTTTTAAGGCCAAAATGATAGAATAAAGGTGATGAAATGGAGATTCATCAGGAGATAAGAAATAATGTACAAAAATACATAGAAAACCCTAATTCTTCTATAATGTAGAATATCGTGCAGATAGCTCAAACTTACACTATTTATTTATCATTATACACACTTCAAACAATAATATTTAAACTGTGCATATTACTGCATAGAAAATAAAAATTATTGGCTAACAAAAATCATGCATAAGTCACATGGTTGATGAATCCCAGATTCATCTAGAATAGTTTCTATTATTATCTCTCTAGCTTAAGAAAACCAATAAAAATAATTAACAATTAACCCTAATTAACTAAGTATGTGTTGTAAATAAATATCCCTAATTACTATATATTATTTACCTATTATTGTGCTATTATTTTATATTATTTATTAAAAATCCCATAAAAGTTAGTATAATATTGTATATAATTAATTTAACATAACCTATGAAATAAAAATACATAAAAATAATAAAAGAAAACAAAAATAAATAATTTAATACTTTAAATTACTTGCAAAAATAATAACTATGCATAGTTAATTTTATTTCTCTTTGAGTTCTACATGAAAGTTGTAGATCTTTATTTTAAATTATTTTATGTATTTAACTTAATTCTTATTGGGCCACGTGATACCCTTCCGATGTGCCTCGTGGCCTCGTCTCTTCATTTCATTATGCCTTAACCTCAACTATTAGATCTCCAGATCCAACGGCCGAGGTGCATCTTATACCTCCAGTCATCAGCTCTGAACAGATGCGAAACTTCACGCATGTCTACCTTCTCCGTTTTTTTCCTGACAACTTCCAAAAACCACCTCTTCAACCCCCCACCGTTCATCTCTTCATTGTTCAACAGTAGTCATCGCGCAACCTTCAGAATCCATCATCCATCTCATGTGTTCTTCCCATCAGTGGTTGAAAGCTCCATCTCCACCACTTGAACCGTCAAACCACCCATCATCAAAACCCTTTCTCCACCATCATTAATGGTGATTCTCCATTTCTCTGAGGTTTCTCCTAGCCTATCCGCCATTTCTCTGAGGTTTCTCCTAGCCTCTCTTGCTCATGTCACAAAGATAGTGAGAAGACAAGAGCAATAACTGAGCATCAACCTCCGATGAGATCCTCATCTCCCTCGACGAGTTGATGCTCCATAGCTGCTCGAGCTTCTTGTTGTAGCCTCAGGCTCATTAAGCCAAGAACGAAGCTCAAAGCTCCACGTCCAAGCCCGTTTATTTCCTTTGTCTTCGTCAGTCCATTTCAGATTTTGACTCATTGATCCATCATCTTTCAAGCTTCTACCTCCAATTTATCAGATCACTTCTCCATTGTTGTGACCATCTCGATCCATCTTCTTCTTCTGCATGAAGAAGAACTCATTCTAGGGCTCGATCATTCATCTCCCGGGAGCCTACCATTCCACCTCATATTTACTTTAGAAGATTCCCTTCTTCGTGGGCTTTGTTTATCTAACAACTGCATGTGAAGAAGAAATTTGATTGGTCGGAATTTCTATCGAGCATCGATCTCGAATTCTGTCACTGAAGTAGATTTGTCAATGGACCAGTCCAACATTCATCTGACTTTCATCACGTCGTCTTCTTCTTCGCCAAGATGTCAGGAAGGTTTTGCAACCTTCAATTTCAACGGAGATGCACAGAGGAGAAGAATGGTAGTCGCCGGAGTTTCGCTTGATCTCAGCCTTGCGCGACGGAGAGGGAAGAATGCCTCACAACAACTACCATTGGATCTGACTCCCCGGAGCAGATCTAACGATCATCATTCACTCTGACCCTAGCATCCGAGGAAAGCTAGGATCGCCCAAGCCTGACTCGAGCCTACACTGACCATTAGGAGCGCGACACGCATGCACAAGCCTCTGCCCTAGCTTGATATAGAAAATGTGCACCACACACTATTGGTGGAAAACTTGTAGAGAAGCCCAGTGCTTTATCAATATTATAGATAAGTCCCTATGCCTTTGGAAAATTGTAGATTAACCTTAACAGGTTTTTGTATTTGTACTTTAGTCCTTTTTGGACTCTTCTATAATAAAAATAAATAAGTTTTCTTGCATATATGCCCCTTCTTGTATTGACAATAACTTGTGATCCATAACTCTGATTTTAATAAATTTGGTGTCGTTGGAATGTTCATTTCAACCTCTTTAATTTAATGCATTTAAATCACACTTTTTATCTATCTTGCATGTATTAAATTTTAAAATATTAATCTTGGACATTCAGCCTTAGTATTAAATCAATTTGAATATTCATATGTTGAATTGGCTCTGATTGACACTGGGTTATCATCAATTAATCGAATCTAAATCACAGGTAATTCTTTACTTAATTAGGAAGATAGTTTTGTATTATATGTCCTTTTTTGTTCATTGTATGAGTGTATGTCATTTTAAATAATGCATTAAAAAATGATTTGAAAAATTACATCGATTTTGTGAGTATTTGCAATGAGCTTGACTTAGGACCTAGAAATCACTTGATTAATTAGCTAACATTAAATCTGATGAAATAATTGAACATGTATTCGACCTAGGACTTATCCAGGTATAAATTAAAGAAGAGAACTCTTCGTAGAGATTATATCTCGGTTCTATTGATTGTCATTTGACATGTGCTACAACGAGCACACTTCATTATTTCCTTTTGATAATTCATCAGATGGCGTCGTTATCGGGGATAGACACATTATTTGATTATTTAGTGTTGATTTTTTTATTCTTATGATTTTTAGAGCTTCTTAGTTAAGTTCTTATAGTGTTTATTGTTTTTGTCTTATTTTTATTTTCTATCATTTATGGCTATTTTAATTGCTACATTATTCGGAGGATATGTTTGATATTTTATTTGTTTTATGGTAGGGATCGCGGAGCTGACAAAGCCCGAAGGATTGTGAAGGCAAGGAGCTTGGAGCTTCAGTTGAAGAGACCATAGAGCAAGTGACTCCAGAAGATTTCAGGTTGATCAAATAAATTTGTGTTATACTTTATTATGTAGCATTTGTTGTAATTTTCTAGTAATTAATTTATAAATAATTATCCACTTATAGTGTTCGACGATTGAGTTCTCATGCATGTAAAAAAGGCTCTTATTATTATTATTATTTGTGTGGTTGTGTCGAGAGTAATTCTCGACTTGAGTGGCAAACTAGGTCAATCCACAACGCTCCAAATAGTCATATCTCAGGTCATATTTGCTTGATCATTTTTGTAACTTAGGACATATCAGATAATCTAATAAGATTTACAATCGCAAAACCTTAGGAGATTCATGAGACAGACATAAATTACATTCTATGTAGCCAACTTTAATTGGAATCTGCATTTCTAATAGAACCATTGTTTAGGTGTGGCTTCTCCCGACTTAAATCATATAGTGTAATATTTACAAATTCAGTTTTTCATCCACATGGAGAGTGGTGGGAATTACTGTAAGTATTCCTAAATGATTGCATTCATCATAGGTTTCTGTTTGCATTCCGTTTTTTGCTTTCTCCCTCGGTTTTCTCCAACCTAGAATTAAAGGAAAAAGGGACTGCATGGTTACCTGAATTCAAGTGATAACCAATACTAAAATTGGGACTGAATTAATGCAAGTGGACATAAATAATTTGGAATAAAATCAACCTTGTTTTACGAGCAGAAACACCCTCATTGTATGCAGGTACTTACCCCCAAATAGAATGGGTGAGGACAGATCCCTAAGGTTAGAGTCCAAAACCCTGTACTTCCACCCTAAGTCTCCATATCTAACTCATACAGATTTTGGGACCTGCAAGTGGTTGCCTCCGATCTTAGAAACACATTTTGGTTGCTTGCACCAGTAAGTTCTTTTTGGGGTGTGATATTGAACCTAGCAGACCAGGCAGATTACACCATTGATTGATGGCTTATAGGACTCCAAGTGGGTGTAGTAGGAGACTCCATGTGTGCTTGTACAAGATTGTTTGAATCACTAATTTAAAATTGCCAAGATAAAAATAAGACGAACTCTTACGACTTTCACATGTTGAGTTGGTGAACATATTCAAAGGGATATGTTTGCATTGTATTGTGTGAGTTGATTCCGTACATTTACATGCACTGTAGTTACTAGGTTTCTTTCTTGAATCGAGCGTGCTCAATTTTCATAACCTCCTTATAATCAAAGATGGATGATTGGTTGAATTTTTGTTCGTACTTCACGAACCTTTCCAACCAATACGGGTGTAAGTACAGACTATTTATGGCTACCCATTTTACTTGAGGATGGAGCCTTATACAGTATCCTCTAAACCACCCACTCTGCTAAGGAAGTCCAGACCGTTTACCGGCTACCCGAAAATCCTCACTGGAGAATAGCTAATCGTTTTTGTTTGAACCGATAGTCTGAAGAAAGTTCAGGTGTAGCCCTATCCTATTGTGCGGTCACTCAACTCCCAGCAGGTAAAATCAGATAAGGAGGGTGTTACTCTCCCCAAAACAAAATTTTTGAAATGAAGTCTGGTTTTAGGTCAAGTGTGCTTTAGCCGTCCTGATGTTATTGGTTATCTCTTTTTAGGTATTTTTTTGAATAAAAGAAACGTCTAACGAATTTGTCGATTTCATTTTTATTTAAGTCCAATAAAATAAGGGGAGGAAGACAAAAAAGCTGATGCGCAATGAAACTCAGTGATGCATGCAGATTTAGAAATGCGTACCTTGCTCCAGCAGTCTACATGTAAAGTGATCCATGCATAATTTAAAGAAAGAGTTAAAACTCATCTAAATGATGCCTGAGGAAATCTCCCTAAGACAATAACTTCTATTAACGGGAAGAATTGTGCTAATTAATCAGAAAAGAGACACGAGTCTGGTCTTAGATGCTGATCAGTTCCTATCACAGTGGGTCTTGCAAGCGATATATACTACCTCTCGCGGCACGTGGTCTCTAATCCAATTAAATTAGATTTTTATTTGTCTAAGTCCAATTGTGTTCTATAGGAACAAATATTCTATTAGGGTGTTTGGACCTTAGTTTCTACCGAGCTCAACCAGAATAAAACCTAAGTCTAGGGGCTAAACCTCGGAAAATAAAAAAATGTGGGAAACACGAAAAAATCAGCGAGGTCCCCCAACTGCATCGGCACTCGGGAAATAGACCCCAAATAATGTTCAAGTTTCCAATTGAGTCAAAGAGTCTAAGTTATTACAAGAATTTTTGCAAAAACAAAACTAAGTTAATTCTATCTAATATCACTATTTCTGCTCCTCCTACTTCTCCTCATGTATGGGTCTCTTCAATAGCGAATCGAGTCATCCTCCAAGCGGTCCATCGCATAAAAAGCCAACTCGAGGAAGGTCAGAGACAGTTATAATAGATAAAAAGAAAAATAAGCAAAAATAAACTCAAACTATTAGTGGTACTCCCCGACAATGACTCCATTCTGATAACTACAAAGATCGACCAGGGTTAAGTAGAAAATTAAGTTGTTGTTGTGACCCAATAAATCAATGCGACTAATGAGAAAATAAACCACTAATGAATCAAACAGAGAAATCGAGCGATTTTGCTACTTTTATTAACCTGGTATAGTGACCAAGGTCGAACTCAAGAAGCACAATTAAAGACTAAGTAGTCGATTCGAAAATCAAAGGATTTTTATTGCTTTTTAGTGGTTTTTAACTTTTCCAATTTTTAATTTTTCAATATAAAGGAGGTATGCACAAAAAAGTACACACAAGCAATCTTTTTAAAATTTTCAAATCATAAAAATACTCATAAAATTAAAGTTAAAATATTTTTGGTTTTATATATTTTGTAGTATTTTTGAGACTTTTTAAGAATTTTTATATGTGTTTATGATTTTCTAAAAATCAAACAGTGGCAAAATAAGCAAATAGTGCACAACCAAGGGTATTTTTCAAATTAAAAATAGATAAAAGGTCAAAATTCATGGGAGTTATTTTTATGATAAACTAGAAGGAAATCTCTACAAACAAGGACTGAAGTCATAATTTTTGGATTTGTTTGTCAACTTTTTATGATTTTTATAAGTTTTTGAGTATTTTGTAAATTTTTAGGCTTTTATATGGTATTTTTCAATAAAATTTGTATAGAAGCTAAAAGATAATATAAGAAAACTACGATAATTTTTATAGAATTTTTATAAGATTTTTCAAATTTTTATAATTTTTCTAAAACAAACATGTACTTTTTAGAGTGATTTTAAAGTTTTAATAGGAGAAAATCACAAAAGTAAACAAGAAAAATTGCCACAAATAATACATGCAATTTGGAACCAGAGGTAATTTTTAGACAATTTTTGGAGCTAATTTATTATTTATCATAAATAAAAAAGATTATAATTAAAAACACTACACATGGACCAAACTGCAAATACTTTAAGTTTTAGGGCTTGGCAAATAACAAGTAATTAAAGTCTAGGGGCTCTATGCAATTAAACCAGAAAGCACATGTGCAACACGTGAAATCAGACACACATGGGCATAAATGTAATTTTCAAAACATTTAATTCATTCCATAACAAGTTCAAAATACAGGATACAATATGCAAATACACAAAAACACACATGAAGCTACACGTGACTTCAGTTTGGATAGATTAAAATGCATTTAATAAAACTATAGGGTCCTTTCTGTAAATATTTTCAACTACAGATTATTTTATTGTATAAATGGAATAAAGAAACATGTAGGAGGAAAAGAGAAATATAGTCTTCGAGGCACGTGACATGTGCATGGGTCATCTGACGGTTCTAATGGAGCTCTACAAAAGTATCTAACAGTCAGAGAATGTCGGGGATGTGTGGCTCAGTTCAGGTGCGTCGTACGGATCTGACGGTCTACACAAGCTGGCGCTAACAAGTGGCTAAGATGCGGGGGGTCTCTAATCGGACCATTATTAGTTGGGCATGGGAGAACGACCCTGATCAAATCTGGACCTCCATCTCCAGATCGAACGGTGGGAAAGGATACTGGAAGAACTGAAGTCCAGTGAGCTTCAATTGGTTGTCGACTACTATCCACGGGTCTGATGAACTCGCTGTGAGGTCCAGTAGCTTCATGAAGGCATTTCGCGTCAAGTGGGATCCTTAGATGAATCGATGATCGGTGAGATGGTCGTGGTCGTGGTAAAGCACGTGGGGGTGCTCCGCCACCTCAAATGGAGCTCGGTTTGGTATTCCACATACGCATTCGTGTCTGCAAAAGAGGACTTGAGGTATAGTTGTGGTCGGTTTATTACATCTGGGTAAAGAGGGAAGTGAGGGGAAGTGGAGTTCGACGTCCAACGAGGTGAAGGAGGAACGTGTCGGCCTTAAATCCTACCCTAAGGTTGGAGATAAGGATGATCAGGATGTGAGAGGATGATGAGGGTGTGTCGAAGTGTTGGGCAAAATGGGTTTCGACCAGATGGTCGGAGCAAATAAAAATGCAGCGGAGCTGATGGATAAAACGAGGCGGAAAGTGTGGAGGAAATAGGGACTATCTGAAGTGCCTACGATGAATGACGAAGTCGGGCGGAGTGGAAGGTGGTGTCCTGACCTTGACTCCGATGCGGAAGGCAGAGGAAGCTGCACACGACGGGGGTGCTCCGACCACATCTGAGCTACGGTCAATCGTTCACCAAGACACTCCAAAAGGGTTTTTGGAAGCCTATCACTCTTCTGGAGGTAGCTAAGGAGGAAAGAGGAGGCGAGGCACGAAATGGAGAGTAAGGGTGGCAGAGACGAGTATTTATAAGGGAGCCCCAGGGTTTGGAAGAATCGAGTTGAAGCGAAGAACCCTAGGAAGATCCGACTCCTCCTAGGGATCCGCGAGGATCACGGATCCAAGGAGAAGGATTGGGTGCTAAAATTGGGGGCAATGGTGGTCGGACCCGACCTGGAAAAAGGGGAGAAAAGAGGTCCAACGATGAAGAAGTCGGGTCGGGTCTGGAGGGGGGAAGGTTGACCTGGGTCAACGGACCCAGGTTGACCAATCAGAAAATTTGAAATAAATAAATAATGAAAATAACCATATATACAGTAGGAGGTACACCTATATATTTTATTCTTTTATTTTCATTAATTTATTTTTATACATAATTACTTTTTTCATATTTTATTTATTTACAAAATAATTTGAGTATAAAATGATTTTTATTTGATTTTTACAAATTAAATAGAGGTATTAAATAAATAGGTATTGTATATTGTATACACATGTGTGGCTTTTGCACAATAAATTTTTTATTTTATTTTTATTTTATTTTATGTTTTTTATTTTTTTTATTTTATTTTTATTTTATTATTAGTAATATGCACAGGTGTTAAAAATACAATATGCATAGATTTTAAATTAAAATAGTTAAATATAGATATTTACAAATATATGTATCACATGACTATAGAATGCACCTCAAAACCATTTTTCACCTCATAACTCCAAAATTTGTGAAACCACCCTTATTTTGAAAGATAACTTAATTTGAAATCCAATAAATATGATTTTGGAAGAGTTTGAGTTCGTATGGAGCCAGAATTGATATGTTAAGTTCTTATTGTGTGCCCTTTCATGAGTGACATTATTTGTATTATGTTCAACAAGTTATTTTAAAAATATTTTTATTATTTAGAAAATATTTTTATGTACAACTTTTATTGAGAAAATAATTTGATTTGAGGTCTTTTTATTGATGAATAAAATAGGAGAAGCAACATGTACATAGAATGCATGGTGAAGAATGTACAAGGACCCTATCTCCCCCTACTTTATTCTTTGTGGAACATGTTAATGATTGACCTTCTCTTGGTGTTTGGATCAGTCTGTACTTATTTCATAATTACATCCTTCTTTCCTTTTCCTTCTCTTTTTATTCTTTTATTTTTGGAAAATATGTGTTAATTATGCAATATTAATATTGACATGCACAATGATAATTTATTGTATTTACACGCATTTATAGATGTCTTTTTGCTAAAAGATGAATCTCAAATAAAAGAATAAAGAATGAGAATCATATATTCATCATCTTTTTGCACCTTCAACATTAGAATAGGTATTGTATATGTTGGAGATCCTTTCCCTAGACAGTTTCCTACTAAAATTATAAGGAGACATTCTGAATCCACTTTCTCTAACGGTGGAGAAATTTTGTTGCCCCTCGTTTGCTTATACCAAGGTTTGATGGAAGCTGGTCAAGTTGTAGTGCTATTAGAAATTCTGATTAATAGCATGGCTGCTTTCCAACTTATGTTTTTTTTAAAACTAAATGAGTACCATAATCATCTTGAAAAAAAAACTCCATTGTTGTATCTAGATATATGTGATCTAATCCGAATACATGCCATGCAAAAACCTGGTTACGTCATTCGAATTATTTTTAGCAGCCATCATCCTAAACACCATTTGACAAGTAGGTTTAGGAATTTATGATATCAAGGACATTGCTTGTATCACTGAGGCACAACAAGACTAGTAGACCATAGAACAATTTGAACTACTTAAACAATAGAAAACACCTTCACAAAATGTAACTAAATTGATTTAGATTTCCAATAGAACATTCTTAATGTATATTAGATGCTGAGATATATATCTATTTTCCAATATTTTTTTAGGAAAAACTTTAAGTCTAAGTAATTACAAGAAGAGGTCTCAATGGACTTTAATCAAACTCCAGAGTCATGTGAGTAGTCTCAAGCCTATTTTAAGATATAACCCCTATTTTCACAGATACATTGCAATATTGCAATCTTGATATTTTTTATTATACAATTGTATATATATATAATCTCATTTGATAGTCAGATAAGTTTGTTTGTTTTTTATCCAAGATGATGTCAGCATGGCAAACTTGGTATTATTCTTCAAGCTTAATGTATGGTTGAAAAAGCTTACTTTTATGTTTGCATATTTAGAATGTTGGATACCATTGGAGGCTTTCAATACTAAATTATGTTGCTTTAGTACCGCAGAAGTTTTCAGATAAATGCAGATAAGCTCAGTATGATGATATAATTCATATATCATAAATTTCTCAGCTTACAATTATTTTACTATGGATCAGAAAATATGTTAGAAACAGTGAACACCACAGTAGCTCTCATACATAGTCATGAACTAGCCATCAGATGTGGTGATGTCATCAGATATGATCCTGAAACGCGTCATAGATATGAATGAAGCCATCAGATATGGCAACAATCATATATGGTTCAGAGGACTTTGGATCCGCATTCTGTATGCACATAGGCTTTGGACCATATGCAAGGTGTTGGGTTGTCTACGCATATGACTCAGTTTATTTTAGTATTATTAGACTTAGTACGTTAGACACAGTGGTGTTCATAAGACAACTGGAAAATAGATATTTCACTTTTTGCAAGATCTTCAACCGCCAAATTAGTAATAGCATTCAGTTAGTTTGTTTGATATTTCAATCTCTTTACAGTATCATTAGCCTACAAAGTTGTAATTTATATTCTTTTGTTGCCATGTTGTAGCATTTCATTTTATTTCACATAGCAAGTAAAGTTATTTTCAAAGTAGCCGATTTTTTACTAAAATGCTTGAGACCCACTCGCTAGGTCTATGCTCATTTTGAGTTTAGACTCAATCCTCTATTATTAAATATTATTTACAGACACACTTCAGAAGGAGCCCTAGGAGGTGCGAGGGAATGAAATAAGTCTTTTGCTGACAGTTGGCTTTCTTTATCCCATCTTTATGACATTACAGAAAATTTTTGGTTCTTTAGGTAAAATGGTTAGTAACTTGAAAGACTTGTTGTTATTGTGAAGTGGAAAGAGTTGTATATGAATTTTGACAGCAGATGAAGGTTGTACATAAGGAATAATGGAAATGTGTTTGGTACTATGAATGTTGATTATGACTTGGATGGTTGTGATAGTGAATTATGTGAAAATTTTATACAAAGTTTTATATGAATTATTTCAGGTACAAGGTAGCGTTTAGGAGTCCATAAAAAAGAGGAATTGATGTCGAGTTTTTATGGACATGCTAATTTTGATTAAGACAATAAGACGTATTAAATGACGCACTCGTTCCGGCTAGCGCGGCGGGTCGTGACACTTCAAGAGGTAATCCTATATCTTCTATGTGGTTTAGATTAAACGATTCGAGAAGTGTTCTTATATCATGTGGTTTCATCGTTTTAAATATTTTAAATTTTGTTGTTTAGAATAACTAATGCAACTAGTCGCTCCCGATCGCATATGATGTGATTTTTACGCTTCTGTGATGCGCTTAAGATTTTTCCCATAACCTTCAAAATTGACCAGAGGCATCAAAGAACTTTGCTAATGATGGCTAATAGGAGATCATGCAAGGTGGCACATTGAGAGCACCCAACGACGGGTGTGTCACCTAGAGGTGGTGAATTCATGCTAAGAAGACTTGCATATGACAATGATAACTTTGTACAGACCCGAGACGATGAAAAGACATGATAGAATTCAACTCAATGAGGAGATTGTTAGGATTAGAGTCATTAGGTTTAAGAATCCTAATGAAGTGGGACCCATATTCCTAATAGTAGTTGAGTTGTATTCTATTTATAGTCCTAGAGGGAATATGATTATAATATTGTAATTGGGCTATATATAGAATGGGTGAGAGGCATTGCCTCCGCACCACCACAAGAAAAATGCAATCCCCTCGAGAGAGGGGGGGGAGAGAGAGAGAGAGAGAGAAGAAGAAGAAGAAGAAGAAGAAGAAGAAAGAGATGAGAAAGCAAGGAAACTTGGACTGGGAGAGTTATACTCATTTTAATTTGGGATATTTACCCAGCAGACCCTGAAATCTTTGTAAATTACCTCTACGACCTTTGAAACATCGATATTCCTTCCTAGACCCCGTAATCTTGCTCCGTCTTACCCTATAGACCCTACCGTTAATTTGAGATTTTTTAAGTTAACTAGTTTGGTTTAAGTTGAGTTAATCTAACCCCAGCAAATCCAAGGGCCCTCCTTTCTTCTTCTCTCCCCCTCCTTATTCTTCCACACTCTCTCCTTCTTCAGTGATGACAACCAATGGTAGCTGCCGCGACGCGAAGCCGGAAGCACGCAACGGCCGCTGCTCGATTTTGTGCTAGTGGGTTGCCCTGTTGCGCTCTGCAGGGTACCGTGGAGGGAGGATGGAAGACGAGATCTTCGAGGAAGAAAACCCCAAGCCACGAGCCCCAGATGTTACTCGAGTGCAAGAATTTGTATGTTGTCGGCATGCACCGTGTCGATGATCTTATTTATCGTGTTCCTGCGGAAGACCTCCGTGGCGGAGGTGGCGTGACTGGCAATTTCTCCAAAGGGGTCGTTCCCCTCATTTGAGAATCTGGGGTTCTCTTCTTCCGTGGGGGAGGTGGCGGAGCTTGCGGTGGCTGTAGCCAATCATAGCCAATGGGCGGTGGATCACAGTGGCTACTCGTGGGAGAACCACCACCAGAGCTGCGGTGGGGAAGGTGCATTCGCTGGTGAGGTGAAAACGCGGTTAGGCCGATGGAGGGCGTCTGCGGTTGAAGCAGGGGCGAGCGATGGTGGTCTTGTACGGAAGATGGAAGAGACGGAGCGTGGCTTCGATCTATGCGAGATCATAGATGGAAGGTGTGGGAGGTAGAAGAAGAACTGTAGAACTAGGAAAGATGAGATCAACAAGGCTTCGTCACTTGGTTGTGGGTTGGAGCTGAGCAAGAAAAATAAAGAACCATAAAGGAGGAAATGTAGTGGCAGAGTAGAAGAAAGAAGAAAATCGAGTGGAAGAGGGGTTACTTGTGACTGGTTCACCTGGAGGTGGTTGAATGGAAGTTGACGCCCGGGAAGGAGCTGAGCTCGACAGAGCTAGAGTTCTTGCTCGAGGGCTCGGCACAGCCCAAGCTTGACAGCTGCGATAAGAAACTGTAGCAAAAGAGGAGATCCTCCTTTGGATCTCGTTGAGGTTCCAATCTTCGTATTCACTCTACAAGTCAAGATTGCTGTTACCAATCTTCCCAAGAGCTAGAAGAAGAGGTTTGAGGTCTTCGTACTCAAGATTGCTGCAAGATATCGCTGTCTTCGGCAGGCGGCGTGGGTGGGGGGGACCAGGGGAAGCGACGCCGGGGCTTTGGGCGGCAAGGTGGGGTTCGAGGTTTCGAGGACGACGGCGGGGAGGGCCAAATCCAAGGGGAAATGGCAATGAATGTAAATTTGACAAACAAAATGGGTATAATGTAAACAAATATAACGGAATCCGGTTAGTTTTAACGGACAAATGGAAGGGAGTTAACCAGAGGGTCTGCACGGTAATGGTTAGCAAGATTACGGGGTCTAGGGAGGAATATCGATGTTTCAAAGGTCGTAGAGGTAATTTACAAAGATTTCAGGGTCTGCTGGGTAAATATCCCTTTTAATTTATAGTTATCTTTTTTCTCCGGTGGTCGCGAGAGATGACCGATCACCATTATATTTTGTGGTTCTTTGTTTCGTGTTCTTCTATGAGTGTAGATGATTGCGCATATCATCCACATCCGTATCAGGTGGTTTGTAACATTAACTGATATTATAGCAGAGTCGATACCACTTCCACTCGCAACTGATCTGTCCTAATATTTGATATATATACACACACATGTGATTTAAGCACCCTAATCTTCTCCACGTTGGAACTAAATAATCAAGTGGCATAAGTATCCAAAAATGTACAAATATCAATGCTCGATCTTCGAACAAAAAATTTACATACAGGACATTATTATTTATGTACTTTTTGCTCTCTACCTCTCCCTCTTAAACAACCCGCGCCGTTGGATCTGCCAACAGTTGATATCCCTGACAAGTACAAGAAACCGATCAATATATATAGAAGATAAGATGTCAAATATAAGATTGGTATCTTCAACTTTATTTATACAGATCGTGATCATAGGGATGTAAATGGATAACGATAATTCCAATCAAATCCGATAAAGATGTAAATTACCTTAAGAACTGGCGCTATGATTAGTTGATATGCTCGACCAATTACCAATTACGGTGACCGGCGAGAAGGCGGCAGACTCCGAGGACTTGAGCAAGCTGGCGTCGTCCCTCGTCTGGAATTCACTCTCAGGTGGCGCCTTCCTCTGATCACCGTCCATTTGCACGAGCGTCTCCCTCACCTCGTCCATGGATGGTCTCATGTCCTTCTCCGGCTGCAGGCACCGGAATGCCAGCTCAGCCATCGCGTCAATCGCCTGCTTGACTCCCGGGTCGGTATCATACCCGAGCGTGGGGTCCACGAGCTCGTGCACGAGGCCTCTGGGAATCTTGGCCATGGCGATGTTGGAGAGGTTGATCTCGCTCCGTGGCCGGTCTATGTCGACGGCCGGCTTCGAGGAGATGAGCTCAACGAGGACGACGCCGAAGCTGTAGACGTCGCTCTTGTCTGTGAGCTGGTAGCATTGGTGGTACTCCGGATCTACGTACCCAGGCGTGCCCTACATAGGATCACCCAAACTATAATTTGTTGATTTTGTAATCAAATCCTTGACACAATAATGTAGATTGCAACTTTCAGAAAAAGCCAACTTGCAGAAGTACATCTTCGATCTATCATTACCGTTGCCATCTTAAATCCCATGTAAATAATCTAGTGATTAGATATCACGTCGGAGAAATGATTGAAATCGGATACATAATTTACTCTTCGATTGAATTGCAATTTAAAACCTACTAGACAACGACTGAAGTGGAATTTTATGAGGATGCATGAGGCAAACTCTACGCGATTATGATTTCAAGTTTGGTGGGATTGAAAGATGGTCGACTGTTAATATGCGTATTGTTGAAAGCTTATGATGTAAGGTACCTGTGGTGCGGTGGTGACATGAGTAGCCATTCCGGACGGGAACAACCGCGACAGCCCGAAGTCGGCGACCTTCACATGGAAGGCATTGTCGAGCAGGATGTTGCTAGTCTTGATGTCACGGTGGATGATCTGTGGTTGCGTTGCGTGGAGGTAAGCGAGAGCAGCGGCAGTCTCGACCGCTATAGAGAAGCGTCGGGGCCATGTGAGGAGGTTTTCCGAAGCTAGCGGACCATTCAGGTGGTCGGCAAGGGTGCCATTGGGGACGTACTCATAAACGAGGAGGAGCTCGCGGCTGTCACGCGTCGTGCAACCGTAGAGCGAGACGAGGTTGGGGTGGCGTATGCGGTTGAGGATCTCAACTTCATTCCTGAACTGCTGGACGCGGCGGTAGTTGCGCTCGTGCAGCCGTTTCACGGCGACGACACGGCCGTCCTTGAGGAAACCTGGATGAGTAAGAACTTCTGTGCGTGAAAAACTGAATAACCTCCAAGGAAAACTAGAAGATCCTACAGTAGATATTGAACTTAAGATAAAAATAGATCAAACATAGGAGTTTCAATTTATGACAATTGGGCAATTTGTCCGATCTCTTTTTATGGATATCATCAATTAAGCTTTTTTGCCTTTCGATCCCCTTAAATTAATGACTCGGTGGACATAAACATTCTAATGGGGTAAACACAATACCTTCCCTTTTTCTACTTCAACATCATAATTTAGGGTTTAAAACTTATGTTTACCTATGGGAAGTGGATCCTCTGCTGGGCAGCAGGGATCTGCTGCAACCGGCAGTGTACCCGAGCCGCTCGATCAAGATCGAGATCCTTGATTTCGTGCGAACCGCTCGATCTCGATCGAGCGGTTCGGGTACACTCTCGGGTTGCAGCAGATCCCTGCTGCACAGCAGAGGATCCGCTCCCTCACCTATGATCATCTCTACAATTAATGGATTAAATAATCTCCAAAGAATCCAAGACGCAATATGCATACGACGCAAATGAGATTGCATCACTTGACATTTGTACGAGGAATATGTTTTCGACCGAATTTTTATAGAGTAAACTACAGTTACTACAGAAAAAAATCCTTAACTATACACTCAATTTCAATGTTGAACTCAAACATTAAAAAGTAAAATCGTGGTTCTCCAACTTTAGGATTTGTCTCAAATTATTTTTGAACTAATGTGATTTCCCAGGACAACCATGAGAAGGACACCCAAATATAAAGCCTTCTGGTGATCGGTACACTCCCAAATCTGTCCAAGGATTCCGTAAGGTCTATGCCATGAGACAGACAATATATGATATTCAAATCCGTTGTTCTCGTAGCTATTATTTTTGTATTTACGAGTAAAGGTCATTATTCTTGTAACGACCTATAAAAACATAGTAAAGGATAGATCGTAATCCGTGATTAATAGAAAATACTTACCTTTGTAAACTACACCGAAGCCACCATCCCCGAGCTCTTTGGAGGAGTCGAATCCCCCGGTGGCCTCTTGGAGTTCCTCGTAGGTGAAGATGAGGGTTTGGTAAAAGCTCCCCAAGGCTTCCAGGTCTGTATCCGAAGGAGAGGGATCTGTCGACCCGCTTCGAACGAGAGCCTTCCGTGAGACACTGCGGGTGTTTCCCTTCTGCCGCCGGAGCAACAGGTAGACGACGCCGAGGGCAAGTAGGAAGCCACCAACTGATGAACCAAAAGCTACAGCACAGATCACAGATACGAAATCAGGAAACACTGCATGGCACAGTAGCTACACCTCTCCATGTTCAAACACGGTTGTACATACTGCTTGAACATTCTCATGCCAACAGAGATACCTACTCCGGGTTTCATGTTAGCCATAGTATGCGTTGGTGATGTTTGAACGACAGAATTTATTTTTGTGGTCAAATCAAAATAATAAAAAGTAAAGTAACATCAATTAAATTAATTTCGTTGTCCGTTGACCAGTTCCATATAATACTGCTTCAAGAAGAAATGACTTGTGATTGCCACGAAAATTGAAGGAAATATCTCTGTTTGTAGATGAAGCTACGCATTGAGAAAAAAATCAGATAAATGAAATAAAGAAAGAATCTTATGGGAAAATACCAATATCACATGAAATAATTAATGGTCAAATGGAAAACAATTTCTTTTTTACCTTTCTTTCTGTTATTTTTCCAGAGCATTTACACTTCCAAGGGTAGATATTCTCATGTTGTGTTCAGATCAATAATCTCTTTTTTTCTTAAAAAAATATCATATTTATTTGCGTTAATAGAGAAGAGATATTGAGATTAAGCCTTTATATTGTATTGGTATATGAGGCCTCTCGGAATATGGATACACAAACTTGTTAGAACGAGCCTATGTGGTCAAACCGCCACTGACGGTGGCACGAAGGCTGGGTCTTGTGGAGACCTTAACCACAAGGACATGAAGGAAGGGGGTGGATGGTGCGAGAGCTAACGGTGGATGGTGCAAGACATCCCATATGGAGGAGAAAATCTTATCATCGTAACTTCACCGACGTTGCCATTGCCCATCAGGAGCCATCTTCTGATCCAAACCACTTCCCATCTCTCTCTCTCTCTCTCTCTCTCTCTCTCTCTCTCTCTCTCTCACTCAGGTCATAGGAAACGTACCTCGATTCAAAGCTGGTTTCAGAGCCGATTCTCTATCCAAGAGAATAACAACATGTATAAACATCAAACATGTTGATTTAATGGGACTCATGAATGCATGAGTCAAGGGAAATATTTTCATAACTAATGAGCCTCACTGCAGACAACTCTTTACACTACGTGAACAGTGGGAGTGTAAAATCTTTGACCATTTTGGTCAAGTGGGAAATTTAAGATTAGATCTCGGGAATGACCGTATGATCAAAACGTCGTCAACAGTTATGTGAGAGCTGGGTCTCGTGGAGACCCTAACGACAAGGACATGAAGAAAGAGGGTGTACGGCATGAGGGCTTACGCTCTATATAAACATCCAATACGGAAAGGGAAATTGCATCATTGGAACCTCGCCGATCCAAGCCACTTCCCATCTCTCTCTAGAAAATCATCCGTGGCGTACCTCTGATTCAAGAAAACTTATAGTTGACCATAATACTAACTCTGTCTGACGTGCATGAAATTTGAATGTGTAAAGAAAGAAAGGGTAAGTAAAAACGTGATGCATATGCATATTTTTATATGGAATTCAGGGGTTTAATGATTAGATTATGGAGAAGACGGAATTCAAAAAAAATGATTAATGCGCGTGTGAGGTTAACTTACCAACGAGAAGCTTCCTTGTCAATTTCCAATTGCTGCCTGAAATTTAACATTAGAAGAAGAAAAATTAGACTTGACGGCAAATCAAGATATAAAAAAAGGTCACCCAAGCAAATCAGGAAGCAGGTCAAGCAAAGCCAGAAAACTGAGGATGTTGCTAACATACCAACAACCCTAAAAAATGTTGAGATAAATCACGCCTACAATAAGATCTAATATCAATTCTGTGGTCTAGTTGGAAGAATAGGGGATCCCTTCGAACAACCTCTTCTAGGAAAGTGCTCAAAACATAAATCAACCGCTAAGATGGAATATTTTTTATATATAATATGGGTCAATGTTTTGTACATTGAAGTGGAATACATGCTTCCATTCTTTTCAAGTGATAGTGAGAACGACCCGACTTAAGTGAAATGAAATGAAAAGTTGAACAGTTGACCTACCAAAGTTCAAATAATAAAATTTAAAATTAATAGGTATGCAAGTCAAGTGCAGGACGGAAGTTTTTTCCCATATAGAGTAAAAATATATATGATATTTACTGGAAATAACTTTCGGTATTGGAGCACAAACGTAGAAAATACAAGACGATGACCGATCCTCTTAATTGACCGGAACTTTTATATTGTACCATTT